>OW240916.1:102280183-102548067 GCA_933207985.1 Pelobates cultripes
GTGTTGTTACCGATTTGTCCTTTGAGCATAAGTAGTCGCCCAGAGGTTGTGGATTCATGCGTTTTATATATAAATGGAGTGTTGGCTGCTATTAATATGGCCGCCCCTCTTGCTTTTGAGTCTGAGTAGTTGCTGAAGTAGCCTGTGGAGTAGCGCTTGTTTCGAAGCGTGGGTGCTGCGCCCTCTTTAAAGTGGGTTTCCTGAAGAAACGTGTCTGCACGCTGAGCCTGGAGTTCTGATAGCACCTGTGAGCGCTTTTCGGGGAGATTAAGGCCCCTTGCGTTGAGGGAGACTATTCGTAGAGTGGTCATGCTGTGGAAGGGGATATGCGGGTGGGAGGTCTGTGTACTCTTACCGTGGTTGAAGGGGGTTAAACAACAAAATACAAACTATTTACAATCAAGGGTACACTTGTTTATTGAGCCCTTGTAGAGTTAGAAGTTTCCAGGACAACTGGTAGTGATGGCAACGGTCCTTGGGTATCTACAGGGGATGGCCAAGGATTATTGTAGTTGCCTCTCTACTGGATTTGTCTTCCAGTATAGATTACACAGTCGTTGAGAAAGTACCCAACATCGTGGGGGGTATGTATGTGGGTTGAGTGGACTTTGGGGGGAGTGGGTAGACGGGATCTCTGTGGATGAAGTGAGAAATTTGTCTGGGAGATAGGGGAGGAGGAATCCTCTGTGGTATGGAACGTAATCCTAGGTGGGCTGAGGATTGTGAACAGTTAGACATTGCTTGGAATGGTGAAGTGCGACTCAGGGTGGTGAGAATCGAAGTGGGTGTCCCTCTTTGAGGCCTGTAATGCTGTAGAACGGCCTGTGAATGGGTCGATTCGTTATATCAAGATGGGGGGGGGTGACATTCTTGAGGCACACGTGGACACGTGGCTTGCCCTGATCGGTCAGGATGGGTGTTTGGCATTACCCTTAGGCCCCTTCAATCATTATTAAAAAAGAACAAAAAACAGTTTGTTACAGAATTGAAACCACTTTGCCGAGCCCTCCCCCATGCCTCAGGGTTAGGGGGATAAGGGAGCGTTGCCCTTTTATGTGTGATTTGTATTGGAGGATTCGTACCTGCCTCGGGCTTGACTCTGCGAGTGAGAACAGCCCAGTGTGAGACGTGTGGGAAGGCTCCTATTGGCGACAATAAAAAATGTGTTGCTAAGGACAAGAAGTGCATTAATGAGTACAGTGGGTCCTCCAGGATCTATGTGGGATACATTGTATTAGGTTGTTAACATTCAATACTGTGTAAGGGTAGTAGGGAGACTAGTACATAAGCAGCAGTAGCTTTGCTGGTTACAGTTAAGAGGGCCACTTAGTCAGAAATGCCTATAACACAGTACAATGTGCGGAGAAATTTCAATAAATCATTAAACTTATGGAGGATGCAGACTATGGAGCAATGTGGGTGTAGGAATGAACAGAAGAGATTAAATTGGAGTGGGTTATGGAGCATCTTACGTGTCCCTGGTCGTGGTAGCGGATCATAAAGACAGTCACAGGATCCGTTTGGATAAAGGCCTGGTATCCGAGAGGCAGGTTGGGAGGGTTATTAATCAGTCTCGCCATAGAGTTTGCATGGAGTGTGTCGGTAAGAGAGGGCACCTGTGGAGGTGTCGAGGTGGGTGAGGACGTGTCAGAGATGATCCTCATGCGTAGAAAGTTTGTACGGGGAGGTAGAGGTGAGGAGTTGCACAGAGTCGGTTCGGCGGTGTCGGTCGACAATCTAGGAGGGTTGAAGAGCCTTAGTAGTGGTCCTGTGCACCTTTAGGTGAGCTGGAGCCTGGTGAGTTATCTGTCTGGTCATTTCTTCTCTTCCTTGCCGGGGTTTGCCATCTTTGCCTTTGTTGTAGTGGGGCCGATGGTGCTGTTTGCATGACACCGTACCAGTCGGGCACCTGGATGTCTGGAAGGTCTAGAGCTCGAGTAAATATCCGAATGTCTTGTGCCGATGCCAGGGAGTGCGTTTTGCCATTATGTGTGGCAATGAGAGCTAGGGGGAAGCCCCATCTGTATCAGATATTCCTGGCCCTTAGTGATTCTGTGAGCGGGCGCAGCGTGCAACGTGCTTGTAGTGTGTGCCAGGAGAGGTCCGGAAAGATTTGGATGGGGTCATTCCGGTACAGCAGCGGTTGTGAGGTCTGTCGCAGGGCTCTGAGTATGTCTTCTTTTAAGGAGAAGTAGTGTACCCTGCATACCACGTCACGTGGCTAGTCTCTTTGGGCTCCGCCAGGCTTTAATGCCCTGTGCGCCCTGTCTAGCAGGATCGGTGTGTCCATCGTGTTACCCAGGATACGGTTGAACATGTCGGATAGTGTGGCATGGAGATCTTCTTGGTCTTGTTCGGGCAGCCCTTTGATTCTAAGGTTATTCCTATGCCCTCGGTTGTCGATGTCATCTATTACCCTATGCATGGCAGATAAGTGCGTTGTGTGTGATTGAATTGTTTCCTGCATGTGTTGCATTTGTGTGGTCAGTAGGTCCCTGTCATCTTCTAAGGTGTTTACCTTCTCTCTCACTTGGCGGATATCAGATCCCAGGGATTCCAGTTTGGTCTGGAATGAGACCTCCAGTCTGCCTAACATAGCGGCTATGTCAGCTTTGGAGGGCAGGTTACGTAGCACCTCCTTCAGGTCTCCATCTGCCTGGCATTGGGAGGCATCTGAGCCCTCCGGATTTGACGGAGAAGAGCCGTTGTGAGGGAATTCCGGCGCCATGTTGGGACCTTGCGCGCTGGTGTGGTGATCCGCATTGTCGCGGAAAAATTTGGTGAGTGCCCCAGATTTAGCCACCGGGTGCCTGGAGGTGGTGTGCTGGGCAGTGGAGGCCCTTTTTGGGTGGCCCATCTTGTAAATTGAGCCCGATGTTATTGGATTCCTTTTCGTCTCAGACGGAGCTCACTTAGAACGCGTCCAAGCGGTATTGCGGTTAGCTCCGCCCCCCGTGAGTTGTATGTTGTATGTTGTATGAATTGGCCCCAGCAGCACCCTTATGATGTATATATGTTTGGTGAGTGCAGCCCTCTTGGTTTTATATACTTATATCTGCATTCCTGCTTCTTCTATTGGAAAATCATGTGGGTTGCAAATAGAAAAGCTGGCACATGCAGAAACTATAAGACTTTACTTAAACTAAAATATACTTATAATGTTGAAAGCAATCCTGGGCATTTCACTACGTAAACATTGGTCTATATAAGCACTTTATGGAATACTGTGTTCACAAGGACAGTTGACCATGATCTTTAGGAAGTAGTTTTCTCTGCTTTGTTGACAGGGGTGGTCTTGAGTTTTATAACTAAGGATTGTCTAATATGGGTGGGGCTTTAAATGTGTTATGTGCTTGAGACTTACAACTAAAACAATGTATATGTACAAATACACATCAATGCAAACTATTTATTTAGATATATTCAGTGAAAGCGTATGTGTTTATCTAGAACAATAAATCTATGAATGCATTTATAAGACATGCACTACTAGTCAAATTCTGTGGCTTATTGATTACATAATTGCTGTATTAAAGGACCACTGTAGGCACCCAGACCACTTCAGCTTAATGAAGTAGTCTGGGTGCCAGGTCCCTCTAGGGTTAACCTTGCCTGCTGTAACCATAGCAGTTCCAGAGAAACTGCTATGTTTACATATGGGTTAATCCAGCCTCTAGTGGCTGTCTCATTGACAGCCGCTAGAGGCGCTTCCGTGCTTCTCATTGTGATTTTCACAGTGAGAAGACGCCAGTGTCCATAGGAAAGCATTGAGAAAGCATTCTTGCCGCGCATTCAGCCGCTGACGTCGGAAGGAGGAGGAGAGTCCCCAGCGCCAAGGGAGCCCGGCGCTGGAGAAATGTAAGGGATTAACCGCTTCCCCCCCTTTCAGCTCGGCGGGAGGGGGGCCATGAGGGTGGGGGGACCTATTAATACTATAGTGCCAGGACAATCTAATATTGGGTTTTGATCTGATAGCTCCGCTTTAACCAGAATCTAGCAAAATATATATTGGAACTCAGCAACAGAATATCAAAGGATTCACCATGTTGGTTATAATGAAATCATTTACTTAAAAATCTGGAATACAAACAATACACATTACAATACAATAATCCCCAACATTATAACATACAACTATAACATATCTATGCTTTGTAATTACAAATATAACTCATGCATGATCATGCATATAAATATATAGAAATATGATCATATTCTTTGAGATCTTCTGGGGTGTGGTGTTACTCGCTCTTTTCCTTTTCATATCTCCTCTCTGTTCTCCCTCTACTTCTGACTCAAAAATGGCTCCTTAGATATTATACTGACTTCCATTTGATTAAATGGGACCCTTATTATTAGTTGGTGTTGTGTTTGCTATTTCCCTCCTTGCCTGTGGCTACCCAAGAAATTTATCATTTCTCTGGGTTTTTTTTCATGTGTATTGGAATACAGTTAGAAATTGTTATCCTGATATGGTACACCCTGAAGTATCAGCACATTTATTATCACCAAGCAGTCCCATTGTCCCTTGGGTTTTGTTCACTCACTACAGCCATAAAACCTGCTATCTTGATATGTCTTTGTTTATGGCTGCCCATCCCATACACAAAAACCTGTATCTCTAACTGTACACATTCTGCCCTAGAGCAATCATGCATGCTCATATTCTCACACATTCTGATATAACAATACATTCTATTTATAAAACATAAGCCACTAGTTTAAATAAAAAAAACTTTCCATAGATTAACAGATGACCAGATGCTTTTTGACCCGTACCATATTTTCTCAATGCCAACTCATGTCACTGTTTCTAGTTCCAACCCACATAAATTGAGGAGGCTGTTTTCTGTTATGAGGATCAGGAGTGCAGCAGAATTCTACAAGTACTGCACTATAGTATTGGGATGCCTAAGAATTAATTTGAATGTCTATAAACAGAATGAGTGCATAGATTCATTAAGACAGTTAATGTCTTGAATATTTTGTTGTGATTTAAATTAATATATCTAAATTATTGTATATTCCTGTCTGATCTGCTGAAAATAACTACACTTGTTTTTTGTCTTCCTCTCTTATACATATAGAGGATTATTTTTGTTGGTAAACATAAGTAGATATATTTTATACTATTTGCTACATGATTGATTTATGAAGGAGACATTGTATCATTGTTCTAACTTGGAGGTTACATCCATTTTATTCCTTAGGTTATTGTTGTTTATATACATACTAGCGTGACCTTTATGGCGTGAATATGTAAATATTTAAGATGGAGGGTGTGTCGACTAACTAGCACATTTTTCACTGTTATATATATATATATATATATATATATATTTATATATATATATTTATTTTTACCAGAAGGGCTTAATAATATGATTAAGCACTTGTGGTGAAATGCACAGTCAATATCCATTCATTTCTCTTATACTTCTGCTTAAACATAATATTTAACTATATTATACAGAAGAAAGTGGGAACAGGAATGTAAGAATCTTAAAACACAACTATCTTCAATGTATTAGAACTCTGCAAAGCACAATGTGTTGTTTACTGGATTGTACTTTTAAATATACTGCTTTTGGCACAGAATTTATGGATATATCCAATATATAGCATAAAACAAGAACCATAAAGAAAGTAAAAAAAAACAATTAGCCACAAAAAATCTGATCTAGGATTGTTGCACTACGTGGGGATATTTATGGGATGATAATATTAAACAGTCGAGAACTGCCCACTATTTCAATTCTCTTAGATCTTAGAGATCGTTTATCAAATAAGTGAAATGTATTCCATAAATAAATCACAATTTGTTATAAAAATAGATTTAATTTATTATGACCAATAAAATAACAATAATATTAGGCAGCATCCATGATAATAATCAGTGAGTATTTAGTATAACATAAGTATACAATACAATGGAATGGCTATACACGTTCCAATGGCTAACAGCATCATCTGTCACTTAAGATTTATGAGGGTAAGCTTCACACAGCGAAAAGCCATAAAACCTTGGCTAACAGTTAAATCAACTGAGTAACCCTTTCAATGCTGGCTAGATCCTCCTAGGCATATAGTATCATATTCTCATGTAATTTTCAATTAAAATAACATTCAGACCAGCTCATTAGTCATTTCCTGGAACCATCCAATAAGAATTATCTACCAGATTTTTACAAAAGCCGAATTTTAATTTGCCTTAAAAGATATCTTATCTTATTTTAGAGCAAATCAATACACCTGGATAAAAACAACGGTATGCTAACATGTGATACTATCACATTAATATATAATTATTCTTAATTCCACCTGCATAATGGAATGTTTATAACTATATATTCTTTAGTTAACTAAGATTTCTAAATATTGAAACCTGACCGTGATTTATCCAGTCATATATCATGCTATTAGTAAATTTTAATTAATTTAAATTCATTAAATAAAACCAGCATAATTACCAGTTATGTAGATATTCTCATCAGATGAGTAGGTAGTCCCAGGAACTTGATTGGTTGTATGGAGGTGCGTGAGTAATAGAGAAAAGTGGTGTTGGTTAGAAAGTCAGAGTAAAATTCTAAGTGTTAAAGAGTTTAAGAGTTGAGTGTCCAAGAGAGTTTAAGAGTAGAGTGTTAGTCCCAGAGAATGTTTCTTGAGTCTCTCTCTCTGCATGTCTGAATTGGAATCCCCAAACTTCAACTCGTCTCTCTACCAACTACCTCTCTCTTCCCTTTGTCCTAACTTTTAAAGGGCCAGACTCTCTGTACGTCATTAGTTGATAAGCCAATAGGAAACTGTAGATGGGTTCAATCTATGGATCGCAATTTAGGTATTTGATCCATAGAGGGCACTCTTGCCTAACTAATCCTTCTTATCCAGGAAAGAGTTAACTTTTCCTGATGACGATTTTGACGTCATTTGGCTTATCTAAAATGACTACCATAACTTAGATTTGCTGTCAGTTCAAAGTGTTTGCCTCAGTCTTTGTGGCAACTACTTTGATCGTAATTTGTAAAATTGACAGTTCTAAACTCAATTTCACCCCTTACTTACAATGAGACCTTGTAAAATTTAGAATGTAAAATTAATTACTTAGTCTTCTCTGTCACTAGTGTCTGTGTTTATATAATGCATTCCTTTAGCTCAAGCAAGTGGCTAGTTACAGAAAGTAAGAAGAAACTATGTCTTTGTTATCCTGAAGATAGCAAAATGGAGTCCGCTCTGTTCTGAGTGACTCTGGCAATATACACTTTTAATTTCTTTCTTAGCACAAAATGTCTGCTGATATAAATATTCTGACAACTATGACCCATAGCTGTATTGCAACACTTGTAGTTCACAGACAGTCGATAGTTAAAGTACTAAGGTAGAGATTTTTCATGGCAAAGCACAGGTGCTATTTTCAGTGCAACTTCCTAACTGAAGAGAAACATTCTATCAGTTTCCATGATGATTGAACCTTATTTAGCACTTTTGTCTAAAATATTATATTAGTTATCAACAACAGTACTGGGAAACCTCAGAACTCGATCTTAATCCGTTCCAGAAGGCCGGTCGAGTTCTGATTTGTTCGCAAACCGAACCAACATTTCCCATAGGAATTAACGTAAATTTAATTAATCCGTTCCAGACCCCCAAAAGTACAGTATTAATTTGAAGACTGAATGGAGCTATTTGCTTACAGAATGGAGCTCTATTTGAAGACTGAATTGAACTCTATTTAAAGACTGCATAGAGCTCTGCTGACAGAATGGAGCTCTGCTGACTGAATGGAGCTGTTTGCTGACACAATTGAGCTGTTTGCTGACAGAATGGAGCTGTTTTCTTAGAGAAGAGAGCTGTTTCCTAACAGAATGGAATGTCAATGTGTCATACTGATGCGGTACCAATGAGGTTACCATAGAGATGAATACCGCATGATGTGTTCAGCTACCGAGGATCGTTCGCATACAGAGACATTTTTTACACAAAATTGTAGTTTGACTTCTGAATTGTTTGAGAACGGGACCGTTCGAGTTCCGAGGTTCCACTGTATGTGCAATGGAAGCAAAAGTTGGCACTCCTGAAAACATTCAATGTTTCAATATAAAATCTTTTCAATTAATTTCAGCAAATGTGTCTACATTTTTGATTGATATATTTGTTACTAGATTGTCTGTTATAAGTAGTGACACATTCAAATTATTTTCTTTTAACAGCCCTTGAAGATACTAATTATTATCTTATTACTTTAAATTTTATTTAATATTTCCCAAGCATCAATGTACATTCATGGGTTGTTACATAATCACATTAAAATTAGTATAACAATTCTAAAGGACATAAAATGAATAATGATAGGTTCAATTGTATATTGTTGAGACAACACCATCTTAAGGTCAGAAACGATGATGCCAGTTTTGGAAACCAAAACACAGAAGCACCATACTAGAATATGAAACCAACAAAAAGGTTGTTGACCATGGTGGGAGACTGTGGCAGATTTGAAGCAAGACCCACATCTCAATGTTTATTAATAGCGCACTGTTGCCTGGTTTGTAATATAATTGTTCCCAAGTCATTTAACATTATCCCTAACTCAATCCATATAATGTATAAATCTTTGTTGGATTCGTTATGACATTTACCTATATTAAATCTCATCTGACACTTTCCTGCCCAGTCCCCCAATTTATCCAAATCCCTCTGTAGAGAAGTTTAAACTTTACAATCTTTTTTTCACTATCTTAGCATAGGTTTGTGTTGTCTGCAAACTCTGACACAAGACTTTCAATGTTCACTTCAGGATAGTTTATAAACAAATTAAAGAGAAGTGGACCTACTAAATTACTACTTCTGATCAATTTATATTTAACATTTTCCATTTAAAACTACTCTCTGCAACTATTCTGTTTTTAAGTCTTTGTTCTATGCAAGAACAAAATATGTCATCTGAAAAAATAATTTGTTTCAATAGTAACCTTTTGTTTGGCACTTGATCAAATGCCTTGGCAAAATCCAAATAGAGCACTTACACTGGAACACCCTGATTTTTATTTACACTAACTTCATCATAGCATACTATTAAGTTAGTTTGGCATGTCCTGTCTTTCATATAGCCATATTGATTCCTAATAATGATATCACTGAAATGAATCATCATGTCTGCTTTTCTGCAATTCTCTGATACAATTCCTGAAATAAAAACAATATGAAAGATTAAAAACAATGGTGTGGATATTTCCACACTAAGCTCATATGTTAACCAATCACCTGTTTGCTGTAATGCTTTTCTAAAAGGGATATGCAAAAGTACATCCATAGATTCTTCATTTCTATATAATGAAGAAAAACAAGGTTTAGAATTTCTGACTTGTCCTGATTAACACTTTGATTAGCCCATCTCAAATTCTAATGGACCAGTACTTTCACTCTTAACCTGTCTGGCATTAATGTATGTTTTGTGATTGGTCTTGCTTTCTTTGGCTATGAGCTTTTTGTTTAATAGTTTAGCCCATCTAATTGCCCTTTTGTAAGCTATTTGCATGCTTATATTTCTATAGGATGCTGTTGACCCATCTGATTAAACCTTTTGAATGCAATTCTCTTATTGTGTATATTGTTTATTACTTGACTGACCCTTTTACTAAGCCACATTGGTTTTAATTAGCTTATTTTATGTCTGTCTCCCAATAGTATGTATTGACAAAGGTACTTTTGTAGATTATTTTGAAAATGTTTCATTTATCCTATGTGCTGTTGCCAGTGAAATGTTCCTACCGAACACTTCGGTGTAAAGATGGCCTTATCCTTTTAAAATAAAACTTGAATTGATCTCAAATTATAATATATTATTGTCACTATTCCCCAAATGCTCCCTCTGACAGTAGCAGCCAGTGTACAAATTACCCATTGGTGTTGTGATTGTGATGACTCTGCAGTGACCTCTGTTGACCAAATAAAAATGAGTAAATCTAAATAACACTGATATGCAAATTAGTACAACCAAACAAGCAGTGAGATATACATATTTTTGATTTTTATTGTGTTTGAAAGAGTTATTTGTATTACATAGTTAATGCATTCAGGATAATTGCTTGTTCTCCAATGTTCTGTATACTTGCATTTTAAATGGTTTTCACAACATGTTTAAGGACAAGTCACCAAAGGCTAGCCCTTGTTCAAAATAAAGTATTAGGTGGTAGTTTTGTCTGGTTTGTTCAGGAAATCCAGTAGCAGAGTTTTTGGTGCTGATTTCTTGCCTTACTATTCTCTTGTCCCTGGGACCTGTTAAGCAAGATCTAGCCTTCAAGCTAAAAGTGTCTGTTTAAAGATGATGGCAAACCTTATACCCCTGGTCTCAGTAACAGTCTTTCTGGTAACCTACATCTCCAGTGACATTTTGTCAAACTCCCTAACTTGAATTTTTGAAAAAGCGGTTAACATTATTAGTTATTAGAAGATCCAAATAAGCATTTATTCTAATTGGTACTTCTACTTATTGAGACATAATTAAAGGTGCATTTTGAGCACAAAAATGCAGGCATTATCTTTTTTTATGTGCCCTGTTTGATAGGTATTTCCATATATTTTTAGCAGTAGGCACGAAGGTATTAGTGATAGTTATTTACCATGCAATTAGTGTAATAGGATCAGCTCATTCTGAACTCCCATACTGGGATGGCTGAAGTTTGACCTCTCTCTTCTATCTACTTTAGTTACTGTGGAGGTTCACAGAAATAGACTTTTTAATATGTCCAATTGTGTGTTGTTATGTAGCTAATAAAGTGTGCATGATTTGATATATTTGTTGTAGGGATTCCTTTGCAGTACTCCAATTGTGTAGCACTTGTTGGTTTGATGTTTTGATTCTATTATTTTGGTTAGGCCCTCATATAAGAATTCCTAAACACAGCCATTAAGGTTTCATGTAGTAGACCTTACTTTCTCTCTATATAAATGTGTTATTTAACTGGTTCAAAAACCTATTTGCCTTAATTGTACTACTAACCCTTCAGACCCAATTAATATCTAGAGAATTAAAATATCCAATGATAAACACACTACTCTGCAGCCTTATTAAATTAATCCCTTCACTAACAAGCACTTTGCGATTAAAAAAATATATTATAACACTTAATTGAAACAAGGGATGCATAGCTAACACATACACATTTTGTAACTTTGCAGTTTTGTGTATAGTGTGCTTTGCAGACAAACTTGAAAATGTAAATACATTTACACAATTTGTATATTTCACTTATTCATTCATCCTTTGTGAAAATATTTGTAAAATGGACATCTTTATACAGTGCCATTTTATCTTGCAATATTTCACGCATGGTCTGAAATATTAGAATAAAAGCAAAAATGTAATTTTTCTCACATACATGAGATGTGACAAAAACAGATCATTAAAAAAGGTCAAATACATTGGTAATAGGTATTTGCAAGGATTATGCAAGCTTCACTAGCAGTGCTGCTTACTGAAAATGGAAATAGATTATAAAATGGGTGTCTGCATCTGAGCATAATGCCCTACAATGCCCTACATACAGCAAATACAGTTAAATCATATTTTACTCAGATAAAGTTATTTAAACTGCTGTAGCAATATTTAGCAAACTCTGGACTGCTAATGTAATGCCAACAGTAAAATGGTAGAATCGATTGACTCCTTCTCCCTCTTTTAGGAATTCTCTGTAGGAATTATATGACTAATTAAAACTTCCTGTACTACTTGAAAGAAAGGTGCAAGCTAACATTTTTTTTTTTTTTTTACATTTGGACTTTATTAACCCCTTCCCGACCGAGGACGGTTCAGGACCGTCATCGGGATTTTCCCATTGAGGACCGATGACGGTCCTGAACCGTCCTAACGGTTTCCGTTACTTACCTGATCGCCGTCGTTCCCCCGGCGGCGATCAGCGTTGCTCCGGTTGATGGGAGACTGCCTGCAGCCCAGACAGTCTCCCCACACTGATTTAGGACCCCTGGGGCCATGTGATCGCTTAACACAGCGATCACATGGTCACAATGGGTGTCCATAGTGCTGCCTGCAGGGGGACTGTCTGTGCTGACAGGCAGTCTCCCTGCTAGTGTAAAATCAGAAAAAAAAATAAAGTTAATGTTAATAAAAAATAAATAATAATTATATATGTGTATATATGATATATAGACATATATTATATCTATATAATATATGTCTATATATCATATATATAATGTCATACTAAGTGTATTTTTATATTAATATGTACTTATATTAATATAAAAATACACTTATAATTAAATTACACACGTATATATATAATATATATAATAACTATATATATTGTATATATATATTATTATAAAATATAAATAATAAGTAATTTAAATTAAATAAATTTTTTTTAAAATAATAATAAAAAATTTTAAAAATTATATAGCTATATGAAATTTTATTCTAACTGTATTTAAAAATTAATATATATATATTTATATCAAAATACACTTAGAATGAATTTGTATATATATCTATATATATAAAAATAAATAAAAATAATAAGAAATATACATATGTCCATATACAAAATTACATAAATAATTATATAAATATACACGTAGACTTCAAATATATAAATATGCATATATTTAAATTCTACGTGCGTATTTATGTAATATTTTTACATAATTCAGTAATTTTATTGATTGCAATTTGAGGGACCTGCCTGCCAACCCAGGCCGAAATTCCAGAGAATTTAATTTGCTAGCACTGTATTTCACCCTGTAACGTTCTACGACACCCTAAAACCTGTACATGGGGGGTACTGTTTTACTCGGGAGACTTACAAAATATTAGTGATTCAAAACAGTAAAACATATCACAGCGATGATATTGTCAGTGAAAGTTACTTTTTTTGCATTTTTCACACACAAACAGCACTTTTACTGATGATATAATTGTTGTGATACGTTTTCCAGTTTTTAAACACTAATATTTGTGTTCAGCGATGTCTCCCGAGTAAAACAGTACCCCCCATGTACAGGTTTTATAGCATTTTTGAAAGTTACAAGGTCAAATACATGGGTCAAATATTTTTACATTGAAAATGGCCAGGTTGGTTACGTTGCCTTTGAGAGCGTATGGTAGCCCAGGAATGAGAATTACCCCATGATGGCATACCATTTGCAAAAGAAGACAACCCAAGGTATTGCAAATGGGGTATGTCCAGTCTTTTTTAGTAACCACTTGGTCACAAACACTGGCCAAAATTAGCGTTCAATTTAGTTTTTTTACTTTTTTCACACACAAACAAATATGAATGCTTACATTGGCCAGTGTTTTCGACTAAGTGGCTACTAAAAAAGACTGGACATACCCCATATTGAATACCCTGGGTTGTCTACTTTAAAAAAAATATGTACATGTGGGGTGTTATTCAGAGATTTATGACAGATAATAGTGTTACAATGTCACTATTGATAAATTTGAAAAATGTATGTTTTGAAACCGCAATATCCTACTTGTACCTATAGCCCTATAACATGCAAAAAAAAGCAAAAAGCACGTAAACACTGGGTATTTTTAAACTCAGGACAAAATTTTGAATCTATTTAGCAGTTTTTTTCATTCGCTTTTGTAGATGAGTAAAAGATTTTTCAAGTAAAAGTCAAAAAACATGTATTTTTTTCAATTTTTCATCATATTTTTTTATTTTTTTTAAATTAAAATACATGAGATTATATAAATAATGGTATGTAAAGAAAGCCCCTTTTGTCCTGAAAAAAACAATATATAATTTGTATGGGAACAGTAAATGAGAGAGCGGAAAATTACAGCCAAACACAAACACCAGAAAAGTGTAAAAATATTCCTGGTCGCAAATGTACAACATCGCAAAAACAGTCCAGTCCTTAAGGGGTTAAAGGACCACTATAGTGCCAGGAAAACATACTCATTTTCCTGGCACTATAGTGCCCTGATGGTGCCCCCACCCTCAGGGTCCCCCTCCCGCCGGGCTCTGGGGGGAGGAAGGGGTTAAACTTACCTCTTTCTCCAGCGCCGGACGGGGAGCTCTCCTCCTTCTCTTCGCCTCCTCTCCTCCTCTTCGGCTGAATGCGCATGCACGGCAGGAGCTGTGCACGCATTCAGCCAGTCCATAGGAAAGCATTCACAATGCTTTCCTATTGATGCTGGCATCTTCTCACTGTGAAAGTTACAGTGAGAAGCACGCAAGCGCCTCTAGCGGCTGTCAATGAGACAGCCACTAGAGGCTGGATTAACCCATTTATATAGAAAAAAGGGTTAATCCTAGCTGGACCAGGCACCCAGACCACATCATTAAGCTGAAGTGGTCTGGGTGCCTCTAGTGGTCCTTTAAGAGTTTTGTCAAACATGTGCATGACATACAGTTGGCAATCCCTGTTCACATGGCAAAAAGATGAAGCATCTTGACAAAAAGTGAAATAATCATAATACAAAAAAAGAAAACAAAGGAAAAAATAAGAATAACATTATACAATACATATGTGGTACAGATAATGTGATGGGGTCACAGCCAGGCTATACCACAGATAGGAGTAAGACATGTGGGAAACAGGATTCCAAGCAATAAGTGTCAGTAGACAGTACCGGTAAGGAATGTCATAGTCTAGGCCCTTAACAGCATAACCAGTATTCCGAATAGGAGTGGAACTAGAACCCATACTATAAAAAGGTAAGTGTTTATCTAAATCAAACTATAATTAATTTCACTGGGATTGTATATTATGTCTTTCCTTACAGGACCCAGTCAGCAGTCCCAGACAAGAGTTAGGTTGAGCTTAATTACAATACCTATCACCTACCAGTGTGTCACCACAAAATCAGTTTTTGTTGAAATCTTCAGGGCCACCCTGTAAGTCCATTTTTTAGCAGCTGGTAGCTTTAGCTTAGCTAAAGATGGTGTTCTATTTGATCTCCACATTGTGGCAATAATGTGCATTCCTGATATGAGAATATGGTATCCAATAGTGCAAGAAGTTGTTGGCATATTCTGTGTGAATTAAAGGAGGATCATGTATAATTATATGAAAAAGAAAGATTCCCTCAACACAGACACGATCAATGAGTTAATGCCAGTGGATATTTGACCTCCTAACTGAATTCTACCCAAACACAACAACTCAAATTTTGTCAGGACAAAAGATAATTTTTGAGAGGGGTAGATTCAGAGAAAGGGCTCTGGAAGGTAAGCATTTTGTAATGTCTATCCCATATAGATAAGAGATTCAGGGTTTTTCGTAGAATTAATGAACCAATACATCTCAAGTTTGCTTGGGACCAGCATAAAGCTGCAAGAGAGATATTATTAATGTAGACTTCTTCTAATATGACCAAGTGGGGTGGCTGTGTACTCATATGTACCATTGGCAATAATGCTAAAACAGCAGATTTTCAGTATGCAAATGCATCTGGGAAGTGAATTGCCACCATCAATGTATTGTCTGCCCAAGATATTAACACTCACTCTAGATTTTTTACTATTCCAGATAAAGAGATAAGAGTATTTCTTTCTGTATATCCTGAAAAAAGGATTTGGAAATGGGGATGGGCAGATAATGGTAGGTATATTGAAGCTTGGATAATAGAGACATATGGAAGGCTGCCTCCCTACCTAACCAGGAGGAATATTTGCTTTGCTAAGATCACAGGGTATGTTTTATTGATTGCCATGTAGGGACATTATTTGCGTGGAACAAGTCCATCGGATCTTTATTAATTGGGAAGCCTAAGTATTTCTATTACTTCATTTAAATGAAGTTTGCAGACTTGTTTACATTTCCTGCATTAACCCCATTCCCAATGCCTGAGTTTTTGTCTCATTCACTTTGTAATAGGAAACTTTGCTATATTCATACTAAATGTGAAGAACATTTGAAAGTGAAATTAATGGTTGGGACAGGGTCACTAGCACGTAATCAGCAAATAAGTAGAATTTATTGCTGATACCATGTATGTCTATGGAATCTCTAATTTAATTGGCCAGGAGTTCAAGAGCCAAACATATAAAGGTGGAGACAGAGGTAAACCCTAGCATGTGCCATTAGAATGCTGGAACCTGTATGAGAAACCTACAGTAAAACCCACTGCAGAGGGTCTATTATAAAAAGCCAAAACATGAGAAACAAAAAGAAAGGAGACTCTAAGGAGGACCAAGGTGAGGCCTTCCCAATCCAAACTATCAAATGCTTTCTCAGCATCCAAACATTGCAGGACCCTCCTTTTGTACATTACCAAAGCTATACCTTCCTTGTGTTATCTGTTCCCTGGCTATGCATTACAAATGTTCTTGATTGTCAGATATTAATTCAGGTAATAACTCTTTCAAATTATCAAACAAAAAGTTTTGCATATATCTTAACCTTTCAGAACTGTAATAGGTCTTACATTTTCCCATTCATTAGGTGACTTACCCAGTTTGGGAAGAGTGATATAGGCTGTTAACATGTCAGGTTGCCAACCTTTGGATTATCTGACTCTATTATACTTTTTATGTAAGTGGGGAGATACAACTGACTGAGTGGTTTTATAATATTGGCTAGTTAGATCACCTGGGCCCGGTGCCATGTGATGGGGGAGTGGGAGTTTAGTTATGACAGTTTTGATTTCCAATGTGAAACAATTTGTTAGATATGTTTTATGTTCTTCTGATAATGTAGAAAGAAAGGAGTTTTGTAGAAATTTGTCCATGAGTTTTTGTGTTGGTTATGGGGTGGAGAGGGAAGTACTTACATTATAAAGTGAATCATAGAATGTTGCTAACTCCTCACTAATATTTTGGAGTTTATAGATTTTGCCTAAATTTGAGTTGAGCCTGTTATGTTTTTAAATTGTTTGCCAGTCATCTACCCACTTTATTACGCTGATGAAACAATTTAGTTCTAAGCGACATTAAGTGGTAGCAGAGTTTTTGTAAATTAAATGTTCTATATTGCAGGAATGAATTTGTGTGAAGTCCCTAAAGTGCATGTAAAACATGTCTATGTGAGTGTACTAATTGTGGGGTCTGGAGTAAATAGTCAAGCCCCTATCGGATGGATAGTCTTCCACACATCTCTATGGTCCTGGTTATCTAATACAGAGTGCAGGTACTTACAGGGGTAACCTACTTGTCAAGAATATAACAGAGGAGTCTAATATGACGTCTCCATAGAGTACCACAAAAAAGATCTTTGATCATAGTTTGGAAAATAGGCGTTAACAGCAATATATTCAAGAATGTTAACAGTGCACACTGGAATCACAAAACATCACGCAGAGTCCGATATTTTACTTATAAGTTGAAAAGCAACATGTCTGTGAATCAAAATAAATGTAACTTTAGACTTAGTCTAAGCCACTGAATAGGGTATAGTGATTTAAATAACTTGTAAACATAAAATGTTGCAAACCAATTGCTTTAGGTCAGGAAAGAGCATATTACATTTTTGTGATGTGTTCGTCCCCTTAATATTGCAACTCATAATTTTCATTATAGGGAGTGTTTAATAGGAAAAACAACCAAATGAACATAACTGAAATAAATAAAAAACAATTTATACCGGTTATAGCTCATCTAACTTCCCTAAAAAAGGAGTAGCTTGCAAACTAGTAGGCCAAGGCAAACTGCTGGAAAAATGGCAATTAACTTTAAAGGTGGGATTAGTCACAAGCATAAAGTCTATCCATGGCATTGGGTATGCAAAATATAGATCATAAGATCCTGAGAGACTAATGATGTATAGCAAATATAAGTTTGTATAAATTTACCTCTTAGAATTTGCGATAACCTTATGAAAACAGGAAAATAAAAACAAAAAAGAAATAAACTCTGAAAAGTATACACAAAAACCCCACATCTTGTTCAATGGTCGATATAATACTTCAATACTTATGGTAGAACATATTAGCACTCTTCACCAGGGTGTTACTCAACCCAAATTAAGTATGAGCAAATATGGTATTCTGTCAATTTAATGGGACTTTCTGCCCCTTAGTGGTGGATAAAGTTTCTCCAAAACTGTATTCAATACTTGTATGTCCCATGTTTTGAGGATTGCAGAACCTTCTAATATCGCTTTGTAGATGAAGTGATCCCATTACGATAGACCAGCACTCTCGTAGGGATTCCCCACCTGTAATGGATATTTTTTACTCTTAGGATAGTTGTAATAGGTGAAAGTTGTTTGTTTCTTCTGTTGTACCATCTTAGGAGAAAGATCCACAAAATGATACAGTGTCAAAGTCAAATACCCCTCTGTGTGGGGATAATTGGGCTGGCTCATGGAATTTTCTCTTTAATATGAAAATAGTGGTCTAATAATTTAAAAAATAAATAAATACATCATTACCTTATTAGGGGCATACACATTGACAATGGCATATTGAACATTACTTATTAAACATATAAAGACATTTGATTTGCACTTTACATTATAATGCTTAGAAAACAATTGTGATGACTTGTATCTATGGACTAAAATGGAGACCCCCTAGTTTTTGAAATGCCAGAGAGGAATATGCCTTTATTTATTGTGGTGTGCCAAAAACGGAATGTTTAGAGATTGCCAATATATTTCATTTAAAATCCCATTGAATTGAAAGGTAGGAGATGTAATCCCATAGAAAATATAAGAAGGGATATTAGTAATTATTCTATTAAAGGCTAACTGTGTGTTCAGAGATAAAGCAAGAGATAAAGCATTATAATGTGTCCCTTTTACTTTGTGTGAGAAATTCAAACTCATTGAGCATTATCCAAACCACCCACAGCAGAAAACTAAATAAATCAAATATAAAAGGCAACTGAGAGACACCAGTGATCATTCTACTCAAAGACAGAAGTAGAGGTGGAGATACTGACATTTGACATAAGTATAATAATACATGTGCTGTCCAGTTGGCCAACTTACTGAACACTGAAAACGGTTTGTTTTTTTCAGGTAAAAAATCCAGAAAATCAACTCAGAAAAAGAGACAAGGAGTGAACTTCCATATAACCTAGTATTACTGACAAACAGTGCACAGTTTGAGAGATATTTGAAGAGCACATTTGACTTTGCCTACAACAAACTTAAAATGAAAAGATACCAAACAGAAGAGATAATAAATTAGTTGAGTGTCCTAAGGGCCTGGTTTAACAAATGGCCACCCACTGTAGTCCTTAATCCAGAGCTAGCTTTTGAGGGGAGGCTCTGGGACTCTTGCCCACTGTTCACCATTCAAGTTGCAGTTTTTGTGTTATATCAGGTGGTGTTCTTAATTGTGACCTGCAGTGTGTGTAATAGAATATTCATATTTTCTGGCATAATATGTTTGACAGTGGATATGTCATAGAGTTCATGGCGTTTTACAGAATGTTCTATTGACACATCATGAAGGCCCTCTGGGGGTATAGTTGCCACCGAAGTAACACCATTGTGGGTGACCATTGCAGGAAACTCCAATGATAAGGGATTTTTTTGACCCACAGGGCTGTGGTGACCACAGTGAACTCCCTCATCAGTTAAATAGTAAACAGGGAAAGGTCAGTAAAGGCTGTAAAGATGTTGGAATTAATTTGGGTTGTTGGCTGTAGACATAGCTTGCTTTACAATGGTCTCTTTTACTCCATAATAAAGTATTTGTGTGATGACATCTCTAGGGGTGTCTTTAGTTTGTCTAGTTACTTGTTGTAGATTGTTGGTGCAATACAGAAGTACCAGCCTGGAAGAGCAGTTGGTTAGTAAGGCTGTAAGAAAGTGCTGGACATAGGCCACAAGAACTGTGCGTTTATTGCCTTTTATGATGTCCCATTATTATTATTATTATTAATTATAATAATTATATAGTGCCAATTAATTCCAAAGCGCTTTCAAATGGGTGGACTAACAAACTTGTAATTGTAACTAGACAAGTTTGATGCACAGGAACAGAGAGGTTGAGGGCCCTGCTCAATGAGCTTACATGCTAGAGGGAGTGGGGTAATGTGACACAAAAGGTAAGGGAAGTATATTGGTAGAATAGAATTCACTGCAGAGTTAGTGTAGGTTTTTCTTTGTTTTTTGTTATGATAGTTGCAGGAGATGAATCAGTTGGGAGCCATGGGAGGTGAGGACAAAGAGGAAGATGAACCTCGCCGCCGCATTCATTATAAATTGCAATGGGGCGAGTTGGGAGTGTGTAAGACCACTGAGAAGTGGATTGCAGTAGTCAAGGTGAGAGAGGACAGTGGCATGGACCAACACCTTAGCCGCATCTGGCGTTAAGTAGGGGCGGATGCGCACATGGTTTTTGAGATGGAAGTGGCAGGATTTGGCGATCGACTGGACATGAGGGGTGAAGAAGAGGTTTGAGTCAAAGAGAGCACCTAGGCAGCGAGCCTGCATGGTGGAGTTAATTGTAGCACCATTAACGTGGAGGGAGACAGAAACGGAGTAGCAACACTTGAGGGAGGAAAGAACAGAAGTTCTGTTTTGGACAAGTTGAGCTTAAGGAAGTGGCCAACCAGTTAGAAATAGCAGAGAGGCAGTTAGAGGCACTAGTCAAGAGGGGCAAGGAGAGATTAGGGGAGGACAGATAGATTTGAGTGTCATCCACCTAGAAGTGATATTGGAAACCAAAGGAGCTGATGAGTTTACCAAGGGAGGCAGTATAAATCGAGAACAGTAGGGGACCAAGGACTGAACCTTGGGGGGCACCAACAGATAGAGGTTGGGGGGAAGAGGCAGAGCCAGAAAAAGAAACACTACAAGAGTGCTGGGAGAGGTAAGAGGAACACTAGGAGAGAGCAGTATCTTGTAGACTGAGATTACGGAGGATGAGAAGAAGCTGTTGATGATCAACAGTGTCAAAAGCAGTGGAAAGGTCAAGGAGAATAAGGATAAAATAGTGACCACTAGATTTTGCAGAGAATAGATTGTTGGATACTTTTGTCCGAGCCGTTTCCACAGAGTGAAGAGCATGGAAGCCAGACTTAAGTGGGTTGAGCAGAGAGTTGGACTCGAGGAAGTCTGTCAGTCTCACATACACAAGTCTTTCAAGGATCTTGGACACAAAAGGCAGTAGCGAGATAGGGCGGTAGTTGGACAGGGAGTTAGGGTCAAGGTTGGGCTTTTTTAAAATTGGGGTTACAGTTGCATGTTTGAAGGGTGATGGAAATATGCCAGAGGAGAGTGAGTGATTGAGAAGAGCAAGAGAGTGAGTGATCGAACAGAGCAAGAGAAGGAGACAGACTATGGATGAGATGCGACGGAATAGAAGCAAAGGAGCAAGTGGTGGGGGGAGGACCGGAGCAGAGCAGAAACCTCTTCTACTGCAGCAGGTGCGAATGAGCATAGAACAGCAGATGGAGTGAGGTCGGGGCAAGTATTATAAGGGGAAGGAGAAAGATGAGAGATCTCTTCCCTGATTGTAGAGATTATGTCAGTGATCATGTCAGTGATTTATAGGATCATGTCATCCTTTAAATCAGTAAGCATCAACTTAGCTGCTTGATTTCACCTCACAAAGCCCAATGTTAATCGACCAGAGAGTTTTGAAAAATCATCCATGTGGGCTTCAATGGCATTTTTTCTAGTACACAGTTCCATCAGATCCATTTTAAGTTTGCATGTTAATGCTTTTATATCTGCCTTAATCTACACAAAATTCCCACTACAGCTCCTGAATGTCTGCAGAAGCCTGCGACTCAAGTAAGGTCTGAGGGCCAGGGCTGTGCATGAGAGGACAAATTGACACCATCAGTTTCTGCCTTGTTATCCATCTTGGCTTTGCTATATGAAGAGGGCAGAACTGACTGATTTAGAATAGGAACCTTCTTTTTTTAATTTATTTTTTAATTTATTCTTTTATCACATCGTAACATCAAGACAGACAAATTTAAACATTCAAAAAAATG
Organism: Pelobates cultripes; assembly: GCA_933207985.1. Classification (NCBI taxonomy): domain Eukaryota; kingdom Metazoa; phylum Chordata; class Amphibia; order Anura; family Pelobatidae; genus Pelobates; species Pelobates cultripes. The sequence goes on from OW240916.1 coordinate 102,302,056, forward strand.
TCATTAAAATAAGTTTGTGTACAGCAATAAATACAATACAGTGCAATACAATATTCTCTGAGATTAGCCCTGGTTATTTCTTAGTCATTTGTAGAGGAGTAATTCATATTTTAGCCTCTCTGGTCATCTACTTTGCGCTAAAGACTCCTCTATCACTACAATATTTTACTCAGTGAAACACATAACAATTCCCATGCCGCCGGGATTACTGGGGGACCTTTCCTTTCGCTCTTAATTTTCCACGGATGTTTTTATGATATATGTATGAGACTCCCTCATAAGGGGGTTATCTCGTCTGTTCACTCAGGATCTGCCTGACCCTCTCCTTACATTTTCCCCAACCAAAAGGCATTATGTACCTTCTTTGGGTCTCTTCCATGTATTTTATCCAGCTGACCTTCCATTCCAAGTTGAAACTTAACTTGAATTATTACCCTATCTAGGGGAAATAGGGAAGAACTCTTCCAATTACGTGCTATAATCATCTTAGCCGCTATCATAAAATGGGTGTAAATTACCTTATCTTTTTGTAAAAGTGGATCAATGTTAAGGTGTAATAAAGCATTTTCTGGTAATTTTGGAATAGACACACAAAGCAAACTCTCTAGGTAATTGAATATTTCATGCCACAGTTTTGCTACGATCTCACATTCCCACCAAATATGCAAGAAAGAACCCAAGTTCTTCTTACATCTCCAACATATTGGTGAGCTTGAGCTATACATTTTAGCCATTCTTGTGGGAATGAGGTACCATCTGTTGATGACTTTAAACAAGGTTTCCAATATGTTCAGACAGTGAATAGTTTCACAAGCTCGGGACATTATTACACACCACATTTCCTATCTATTATAATATTTAAATCTTTCTCCCATTTTTGCTTTGCGATGATAACCTGAGGAGCCTCCAATTTCAATATAGCACTCATTGCCTTGGAAGAGACCCTCTCTACCTTTTTATGATTGAGAAGTGCACAAATCAATTTAGTTCCTTCTAGGGGGTATCTTATAATATTTTGGGTTAAGTAGTTTTTCACTCTCAGGTATGTAAATAGTTCCTTATTTGATAGTTGAAATTCTTGCGTTAATTGTGAGAAGGTTTTAATTTTTTCATTGTTGTACAGATATTCTATTTGAGTTATCCCTTTTTGGACCCAGCTTCTAATATTTAAATCCTTAATATAGTATGGAAGTAATTCCAATTTAAGATTGATTGAAATATTATTCTCCATATTAGCTTTTCTTATTATTACTTTCCAAAATTCCAATATGGAGTCTATACATAAGTTAGATTGTCCAATAATACGCAATTTCGGATCTGCATGTCTATACCAAAGAATTGAACTCAAATCCCTTACTTGACACCTCTCACTTTCCAAAATATACCATCCCTCCCTTTTTACACTATCCAATTGGGTTCTATATATATGGAAAAATTCATTAACAAAATAAATATCATCTATACCTGGAAAACCCAGGCCTCCATCTTTTATTTTTTGAGCCAAGAGCCTTTTGTTAATTCTCGGTCTCTTATTCTTCCAGATGAAGTTATTGATCATACTTTGAATCATATTCAACCATGGTTTGGGGATTTTTAACGGAATCATCCGAAACATGTAGGCCCATTTGGGTAAAAGGTAGGCTTTTATAAGGTTCATTCTTCCCCACCATGTGATTTCAATTTTTTTCCATTTATTCAATGCATTCCTCATATTTCTAAAACAGCTTAAAAAATTAACCTGCACTAGATCTAAGACTTTCTTTGTCAACAATATTCCCAAATATGGAATACTAATACTGCCCCAATTGAATTTATAATTGTCCCTTATATAATTTCTGCTTACTGTATCCAAGTTAATATCTAGAATTATAGATTTATTTTCATTTAATTTATAGTTTGAAACTTCACTAAACTTCTTAACAGTTTCCATAAAAGCAGTAATAGATGTGATTGGCTTAGTTAGGGTTAATATCAAATCATCTGCATATAGTTTTAATTTCAGCTCTCTTTGTTTCGTTGTAATTCCACTTATTAGATTATTTGTTCTTATATTTATCGCCAAAATCTCCATAGATATAATATATAAGATTGGAGACAGCGGACATCCTTGTCTTGTCCCATTGTGGAGATTAACCCAATCAGCACATATGTTAGGTCCTACTGTCCTAGCCGAAGGACCAAGATATAAAGACATTATAGCTCTATGTATCCGACCCTCGTAACCAAATTTCAACAAAGACTTACTCATAAATTCCCAGTCAACCCTATCAAAAGCCTTTTCTGCATCAACTGTTAAAATTGTCATATGTATTTCTGTTCTATTCGCTAAATCTATAATATCTATTATACACCTTGTATTATCTGAAGAAATTCTTCCCGGAACAAACCCTATTTGATCAGGGTCGATTATATTGTTTAAAGTGGGTTTTAATCTATTTGCTATTATTGCAGAAAACATCTTTACATCAGTATTTATGAGATAAATTGGCCTGTAATTTTCCACTTCTCCCTGATCTTTATTCTGTTTTGGAATAGGTAATATGTTTGCTCTCAACATTTCCTTTGGAAATTGTCCTCTATCTACAATATTATTGAATAGATCTACCAGTTGTTTTATAAGTAAATCTCCAAAAGTTTTATAAAATAAATTTGAATCCATCTGGGCCAGGGGTTTTGTTATTCTCCAGTTTTTTAATGACTTCTTCCACCTCTTGAGCCGTTATTAAAGTATTAAGACTTATTTTTTGCTCCTCTGATATTACTGGAGTATTGATACCATCTAAATATTTATCTATCTCCTTATCCTGGATTGAAAGGGAATATAATTCGCTGTAATATGAGTTAAAACATTGACCAATGGATTTGGGGGAGATATACGTCTCTTCATTCCTCTTTATTCTAGTAATTTTTTTGGAGGAAGTTTTTTCTCTCAGCTTTTTAGTTAAGAGTTTATCTGCTCTGTTACCTGTACTGTATTCTTTCAACTTCAATTTCCCCATTATCTTTGTATTTTTCTCAATTTTTATTTGGTTAATTTGATTTTGGATCTCAGCAATAACCTCCGAGTTCTCTCTTGAAGGAGTTTTTTTATTCTCTTTAGATTTTTCCTCTAATTTATCAAGTAAGGGAATTAGTTCTTCTCTCTTGGATTTTTTAAAGTACGCTTCTATACTTATTAAGTTGCCTCTTATTGTAGCTTTAAAGGTACACCAATTATTAGAATATGAAGTTTCATTAGGTTTATTATCTTTAAAGAATCTTTCTATCTGGGTTCTAAGAACCTCTTGGGTTTTTTTATTATGGAGTATATAGTCATTTATTCTCCATGTCGTTCTATTTTTAATGTTCCACTGGTCTTTCATAGTCCATATGTTAATACTATGATCCGACCATGTATTGTTCCTGATATCAATTTTCTCTAAGTTTTCTAATGCATTCATGTCCCCCCAAATCATATCAATACGTGAATATGAATAATGGACTCTAGAGAAGAAAGTATAATCCAGTTTCTCTGGGTAAGAAGATCTCCATAAATCAAAAAAATCAAACTCATTTTTTATATTTCTAAGACTTTTTGCCATTTTAGTTGCTGAGCTATTCACCAAGGTCTTAAGGCTAAGTTTCTTATCTAAAACTGGATCCAACACACAATTGAAATCTCCTGCAATCAAACATACTCCAGTCTTAATCATTTCCACTTGTTCCAAAATCCTTCTTAAAGTAACCACAGGGAAAGAATTTGGCAGGTATATATTGACTAGAGTATATTTAATTTTGTTTATTTTACAAATAACAATTAAAAATCTACCTTCCCTATCTGCATATTGATATATTAGTTCGAATTTCACAGTTTTTGCCACTATTATAGCAACCCCCCTTTTTTTACAATCATTAAGCGAAGCCTGGAACAAGTGTGGGAATCTTTCACCTCCCCATTTTACATTATCGATCAGTCTCCAGTGTGTCTCTTGCAGGAAACCAATCTCTATCTTTTGATTAACCAAAGAGTCATACACTAATGCTCTTTTAGAGTGAGAGTTCAGGCCCTGAGTGTTAACTGATAACATTTTAACCATATTCCCCACAAAAGCCTCCCAGTATCCCTGACGGCATGTTCAACAACAACAATAACACAAAACATGTATTAAAACATTCATACCCTTCCTTTCTGGTTATAGACCAGATAGGAAAAAATGGCCTCTCATCCATCAAGAAGGGGAGAGCCATTTTCTCGATATGCGAGAATCGCATTCTCGCCATATCGGTTATTGTGTCTCGACCACGGACACATGGCTGGGAAAAGAAATTATCCTTGAGGAGGAGATGCCTATTACAATTATAGACCTGAGTGAGTTAACATATTTTCCTAAAAAAAAACCAAAAAAAACATTTTTGTCCAAATCTACTACTTATCCTTTTCTTCCTATTCTCTTTCCCTTTTTTTTCTCTTTCCTCTTTCCCTCTTTCTCTTCCCTTATCAACAATTATCTCCCATTGCACCATTTATTAATGATTATATACTTTAATTCTTCTTCACCCTATTGTGTTAAAAAAAAACAAAAAAAAAAAACTATAATTCTATTACATAGCTTCTATTTCTTCCTTGTGTTTTTATCATTAGCAATTTTATCCCTACTAAACCATTTACTAATAATTTTGTGTTTCAAATCTTTTAAAGTGTTCATATCTTCTTCATCTTTTTGTGTTTTATAAATCCTACTCCTTTTATTTTAAACTATACATTCACCTTCCAATCTATTACATATCTATTTCTTCCTATTCGTTTTATCATTAGCTATTCTACCCCTTTAATCTCATGTACTAGTGATTTTAAGCTTACTATTATTTTAAATGTTTTTATCTTCTTCATTCTATTGTGTTTTATAAACCATGGCCCTTAACCAATATCAGAGAGGAAGAAAGAGAAGAAAAAAAAAAAAAACACATTTTCAGTTATCACTTGATCTTTGCTAGTTCCATCCAACTGTTCAATGATTCTCTAGAATCGAAATTTTCAGTTTTTCCATTCCAGAACACTCTCAGTGATGAAGGGAAGCCCCATCTATAATTAATGTTCTTCTGTCTCAAGTTTGGCAGTAAATCCTTAAAAGTGTTTCGCCACGATCTTGTTGTAAATGATAGATCTTGAAATATATTTAAATTCTTGAACTTTTCCTCCACTGTCGGCTTGTTCCTCATGGCTGCCATTATTCGTTCTTTTGTTTTGTAGGAGTGAAATTTTACCATTACGTCCCTTACTAGATTCTCCGAAACATTATACGGTTTTGGTAATCGATGACACCGGTCTATCAAATAATCATGAGGGTCCCCATCCGATAACAAATTCTTAAAGAATTCCAGGAGAAAGTCTTCAAGTTTTTCATTGGATACCTCTTCTGGGATATTTCTTATTCTAATGTTTGCTCTCCTGGATCTATCTTCCATATCCCAGATTTTTGTCTCAAGTACTCCTATTTTATTTGTGAGACCTACAATTGTTTCTTGGTATGTGTATTTTTTTCTAGTTTTTTTAAGTTTTCCTCAATTTCTATTAATTTGACCTGAATCATTTTAAATTCCTGCTTTAATTCTCTCGTATTAGCCGTCATGTCTTCACCTATAGCTCTATAGAATTTCTCCAAATTTTTTGTAAGAACATCTTCTGTCATAGGTGTTTTTAAGTGTACCTCTTTAATTGAGCTATAATTTATTTCCAGATTCTCTTCAGAGTCCTCGGGATTACTTTGAGCCTTCTGTTGAGAGGGTGCAGGTGAAAAATACCCCGAAAGTCTTTTATCAGACTGTGGATCTTTCTTTTCTTTTTTCTTCCTATCTTCTTGAGTTTTTTTTTGTAGCCATATCTTTTCTTAGTTTCTTAGTTTCTCCTTTGACTTAAGTTTTTAGGCTTTTGATGTTATTGCATATATATTTCACATATATTAGTGGAGGAGAGGGGGTTATTGTGGCAGACTTTAACGGCAAAAAAAAAAAAAAAAACACCAATCCCGGTCAGGAACTTATATTTGTAAGTATTTGCTTTCTCATCTTTACCAGTTGGGAGACCTCAGACTTTGTTTTGATGCTGAATAATAAATTTTCAACTTCAAAAGGCCCTTAGCATTTTTAGCACAGGCAAAAATGAATAATTTTATCTCATGTCTCTTTTCTTTTTCTTTTTTTTCAGATTTTAAATCTTTACCAAGTCATTGCTGTACATTTAGTTGTTACTGGTAAATCACCTTAATCATTCAACAGCTTTAGTTCTTTAGTCTTTCAGAGGCCCCCTCTTAAATCAATTTCACTCATTGTACCTTCATTCTGTTGGTCTCCTTTGTTAGTATGATTAGCTGAGCGTCTTTTTTTTCTCTTTTTCCTCCTCCCTTTGCCACACTTATCCTGGACGCTGGTCACAGGTCTCTCTCCCGTAGGGCTTCTCCCCCCTCCTTTATCTCCGATCTCTACTACTTATTATTTAGCCGTTTTGAGCAGCAGCCCGGCAGACTTTTAAAACACCGTGTGTGGGTCGTCGCTTGGTCGTCTCACTCGAGCCGCGTTCTAGCCGCGTTGTCTACCCCTCACTCGCGGACTTTTCCTGATCCCGCCTCACGACGTCAATGTCATCACGTCATACGTCCCCCCAGAATAGGAACCTTATGTGAACGCCCAAAGAATAAGCACGGGGCATTCCCTACTTGTAAAGGGAACCAGTAGAGATGAAGCAGGGATATGATATGTAGTGATTCATGATTGTGGCCTTGATTAGTACGGGAGCAACCTCAGAACATGTCTGCTCTCTTTGACTGTTGGAGGCACTAAGAGGATTTACAGGTGACTGATATAATGCCTTGCTACTTCTCAGTCTAGTGTGCAAAGACAACTACCGTATTATTAAGAAGCCACAAGTTCTTTTGTATCACTGTAATTTGTGCAAAACTAAATTTTACTTACATGTTTTTACCAAAAGCAGAAACTTTGGGATTTTTAAAGAGATTATGAGACTGAAATAAACTATTTGTATTCCTTGTATCTATAAAAAAGTAATGTCACATTTTCTTTTATTACAAATCATAGAAATTAAATGTGAAGTCAGATAATGTCCCACAAAGAATTCAATTGCCATTGTCATTAAACAGAGAATTGGGAAAATTGAGAATGAAACTGAAATTATGGGCCAGATAAAACAAACTATAAAATAGGTAATATGGGGAAATTTTCCATTTTGGCAATTTATCCTAAAATCTGCAATTCCCTTCTCAGTAAAAAAAAAAAATGGCTAAATGTGAATGGTACCAATAAATTGGTGCTTATGTACATACACTGATCAGCCACAACATTAAAACCAATAACAGGTGAATGAATAACATTAATTATATTGTTACAATGGCACCTGTCAAGGTGTGGGATATATTTAGCAACCAGTGAACAGTCAGTTCTTGAACTTCATGAATTGGAAGTAGAAAAAATGGACAAGTGAAAAGATATGAGACACTTTGACAAATGGCAAATAGTGATGGCTATCGACTGGGTCAGGAAATCTCCAAAATGCAAGTCTTGTGGGACGTGTTGATGCGACCTATAAAAACAAGTGCAAGGAAAGACAACCGATTAATCGTCATTAGGGTCATTGGTGCCCAAGGCTCATTAACCCATTTGGGCAGTAAAGACTTGCCTGTCTGGTCCGATTACACAGAAGAGCTCCTGTTGCTCAATTTGCTGAAATTTAATGCTGGCCAAGACAGAAAAGTGTCAGAACATACAGTGCATTGCGGTGTGCTGCATACTGGGCTGTGTAGTCTCAGACCAGTCAGATTTTCCATGATGACCTGTGTCCACAGTCAAGAGCATCTTGGGGATGTGAGCATCAGAACTGGGTAGTGCAACAATGGAAGAAGGTTGCTAAATCTCATGAATGGCATTTTCTTTTAGATCAGGTGGATAACCTGGTGTGTGTGCATTGTTTACCTGGGGAAGTGATGGCAGCAGAATACATTATGTGAAGAAGGCAGGTCGGCAGAGGGCAATGTTCTGCTGAGAAACCTTGGGTCCTGGTATTCATGTGAATGTTACTTTGACACCTACCTAGAGATTGTTGCACACCACATACACCCCTTTATGGCAATGGTTTTTCCTGATTCCAGTTGTCTCTTTAAGCAGGTAAATGCACCCTGCCACACTGAAAAAAAGTGTTCACAAGGGTTTGAGGAACAAGAGAACATGACAAAGAGGTCAATGTGTGGCCCTGACCTCCAAATTCCCCAAGTCTCCATACAATTCAGCATCTGTAGGATGTGCCAGAAAAAACAAATCAAATCCATAGAGGCCACATATCACAAATCCACCTAAAGGATTTGCTGTTAATGTCTTGGTGCCGGATAACACAGAATACGTTCAGAGGTTTTGTGGAGTACATGACGCATCAGACATATTTTGGCTGCATGAGGTGGATCAAAGCAATATTGGTCAGTGTATTTGAATGCTTTGCTTACTTATTGTTTTAAGCTACACAGGCCATGTATTGCTTCTTGTAAACTCGTACAGAATAATTTTAAAAGAACAAATTTCATAATCTATTTTTCTTATTTAAGTTACATTTTTCAGAATTGACTGTGAGATATTTTATTCACTTAAAGATCACCAGTCGACTATAAGAACATGACAAACTGGTCTTGAAAGATAATTTTTCAAAATGCAATGTTCAATTCACTTTAGTTGCCAATGCCATGTAAGCAGGATATTTCATGATGGAATAAGACCTTGAAAGACTCTCTCTGATAACATTCAGGGCCAGCGCGTCATATAGGTGACTTAGGCAGTCGCCTGGGCACCAGATTTGAGTGACCCAGTAGGAGGGAAGCACACAGCACTCCCTCCTTCTTGGTCACTCAGTGTAGTGTGGCTGGATGGCGCGGACCGTGGTACTGGAGTTCTGTTTCCTGTACCTGGTCAGATTGAATGGAAGTGCTCTCTCAGTGAGTAATTCCTGTCAGTCCGGCCGGGGACAGCAAACTGAAGCTCTTGTACCGTAGTCCGCGTCGCCTGTCCACATTACAAAGAGGTAGGAGGCACACCAGGGAAGGGAGGGGGTCGGCACTAAGGGAAGGGTGGGGGAGAGTGGGGAGAGACAGCACTATGGGACATGGGGATGAGACAGCACTAGGTGACACTGGGGGACACACCACTATGGGACACTGGGGGGGACACACCACTAAGGGAAAGATGGGGGGGAGACCACTAAGGGAAAGATGGGGGAGAGGAGAGACTACTGAGGGAAAGATGGGGGGACCACTCTAAGGGACGGGGGGGGAGAGCACTATGAGAATGGGGGATACAGGGGAGAGCACTAAGGGTCAGGGGGAGCATTAAGGGATGGGGCAGAAGAGAACAATAAGGGACGGGAGGGGAGAGGAGATCACTAAGGGATGGGAGAGCAGTGAGATTACTTAGGGGTAGGGGAGATCACTAAGGGACAGGTGAGAAGGGGAAATCACTAAGCGACAGGAGAGCACTAAGGGACAGGAGGGGATGGGAGGGCACTTAGGGACAGGAGGTGAGACGAGAACACTAAGGGAAAGGAGGGCAGGGGAGACCTCTAAAGGACAGGGGGAGAAGTGGAGATGAGTCCACTAAGGGACGGGAAAAGTGGTAGAGATCATTAAGGGATAGGGGGAGTGTAAGACACACAGAGAGGTTGAGGAAGGGGTGATAGGGTAGGGGAGACAGAGGAGACAGAGGATGGTAGGGGAGACAGAGGCACACTCAGGAGTGAGGCTCAGGAGAGAGACACAGAGTGTTGCTTGTGAGGGAGACACATAGAGGGGCCAGGAAAAGGGGGGGGGGGAGAGACACACCAAGGAGTTGGAAAGAGTAAGACAAAAAGGGGCTTGGGTGAGTAAGGTGCTGTAGGAGACATACAAAGAGGTGGGGGAATAGAGGTGTCTATATCCTGTCCCTGCAGGCCTTTTAATGTAAACACACTGCCTTTTCAGAAAAAAAGACACTTCGTGCAGCACTGGCATTGGCTCATATGGCAGATCCTATGGGTGGGGTATTGTGATGTCACATGGTGGGCAGAGTATATGGGGGGGGGGGGCGACACATTTTTGTTTGCCTATAGCGGCAAAAATCCTTGCACCGGCCCTGATAACATTACATATCATTGGTCTTTAAGGGGTTAACTATAAACAGGATAAAATATGTTACTACATGAAGCAGCAGAACTGAAAGTGAATTCACTCCTGAAAGTGTACTTCACCAAACATCCTACAACTGAAACAATGAAATCATAGTGAATTTTAAGTTACACATTTTGATACATTTACAGTATGACCTTACATTACTAATTGCATCAAAGCAAGGTGAGCATATGGTACTGTAACTCTAATTTAATAAGCACTTTTATTAATGGCTGAGTTATCAGATCTTTATGAACCTTGCAGTGGTATCATCTAGCATGCTACAGTTTCATTAAATCATTAGATATTAATCATTCAGTAGTCTGGGGAAATGTGCTTTATTATGGTATATACATAAATGCATTCATTTATTTATTTGGTAGGAAAAGGAAAGCATACAAAATATTATTTTACTTGATGAAACTGTATTCAGCATAAGTATTACAATATTCACCTTTAAATTGTTTATTAAGACAAGAAATTATTGATTTTATTTAACTAGTACATTAACAAGCATTTTAAAGCTAGATTTTTGAAGTTTTAAAAAATAAAATATTGCAAAATATTATTGAACTTTGCAGGTTCAACATTTCCAGTAATAAATTATTAACTTGCTATCGATTTGAGGATACTATATGTGTATAGAATTGTGTTGTAAAAGCAATTATTTCAGGATGTATGATTTTTACTCATACGAAACTGTAGCATACCTATTATCTGTTACATCTTGTTACAAAATACTAACATGTTTACCCTTTCTTTTCCTTGATATGTAGTATGATAGGTAACAAGCCTAGACAATGTCATGCCTATAGGTTTCAAAAAAATAATTCCTAGAACAGTTATAATTAGCATGGCAATTTGCTCATAGACGTGTATCTATATGTTTTGTCTCATTCAGGGCTAGATGCCAGTCTGGTGCCTCTAGGCAGAACTACTACAATATTCCTTACTCCCACTGTAAAGCAAATGTGAAATAGGTAGACTATATGAAAATATGTGGTACTTTATAAAAAAAAAAAAAAAAAATGGAAATACCTCTTAGCCATTCCACCTTTGACTCCAGCAAGCAAATTTGGTAGCACTAGACGAGTACATAGTGTGTCTTATGGGAACACTGGCCTCGTCTCATTGACCCACAGTTTCATACAGTAGCCAGCATTGGTAACAATAACAAAATAACAAGGCTATTCATTATTTCATAATTATAACTGATACTTATATAAATAAATATGTCAGTGGTAGTAAAGCAAAGTTTTATTTGAGTCTAAAAATATATAGTTCACAATAATTATAATAAAAATTATTTTGTTTGAACCAAAAGTCAGAATTAAACTTTCCCCTTCAAGGAGGTTGATTTTAAATTGTGCAATAGGTTTTGATATTTGCAGATCAATATGATGTTTTACACTGCAGGGTTATAAATTTAGAGGAACATCATTTTGGCAATCATAAATGTGTTCAGTATTTTACTTTAGGTTTCATTGCCCTGCTGATGTCTCATAAATATAACATGGTTGCTAGAGAATCATCTATGGAAATCTTTACAGCCATCCGATTGCATGACCTTCAGTTTCTCTTCATTTTCTGTTCCATTAAACAGAGATGTGTGTGCGCTAAAAGGAATAATCAAGAAAATGTATGCATGGCATTTATGTCTTGCTCTCTGAACAAAATAAAAACGACACAAGTCTGCCATGTTCTTGTGTTATCAATCACAAATAACAATGTATACCACAATCATGTAGCTTTGGTCTCCGCATACAAATGTGTGTTAGCCGTAACATTTGTGAAGAGATGGAAAAAAAAGTCACGAATTGGAATGAAATTGAGTTGAAATTGTATCATTAGTATACTTTTAATATGTGAGGTATTATATTGTCATAAAAAAGATATTCATATATTCACAAGATTCTTAAGCTATACTAGCCATACTTTTATTAACTCTGTGCTGCGAGTTTGACCCTATGCAAGGTAAAATCTACCGTTTCCTGTAGAAAACTGGGTAGTAAAGAGTGGTAAAGGGAATCCAATATTCTCTCATACAAAGTGATTATTATGAAGCCTTTGAGGTACATACAGACGTTGTATCCAGACTGACCAATACATTCACCGAATTGTACAAGTGATACTCTATAGCTCACACATTGCTGTTGTGAGTGGTGAAATTGTGGATTTTTTACCATCCTGCGCAAGCAAGCTTACAATCGACCTGTTCAAAATGGCAGACACTCTTGTTGTAACATCTCTGGGCCTGCTGCCCTGCCGCTCCATCCTGACCAGCTCACTCAATTGCACACTGACTAACCTGAAAGCTATTATATAATGCTTCTGTGACAAGTTCATGAGAATAATCTTCGACAGAACAATAAGCAAGTAGCTAAGAATATTTGCAAAGCAGGAACAGTTCATAGTGAATAAGCATGATGGGAGTTGTCCTCCATATAATTAGCAGCTTGAAGCATTGAGTGTCTTTGCAAAGCAAGAAACAGTTCAGAATGAATAAGCCTGATGGGAGTTGTCCTCCATATAATTAGTAGTTTGTAGCAATGAAGATTTGAGTAAGCAAGCATTAGTTCATTATTAAATGATATTGTAGACAAATAGCTGAAAGATATACTTAAGGTTAATATGTGTAGTCCTCCAATAGTTCAGAGATATGGTCCACTTGTAAAGTAGCAAAGTATCCGTTCTCCAGTAATCCTTTATGGCATGCAGCAATCCTTGCATTGGCTCAAAGGCTGGAACGGCTTGTCTGAGTTTGTGGAGAGGTAAGTCTGGTGGAAGTAGTTCCCAGTTGCTGAGCCTGTGGAGCCCAAGGAGGCAGCTCACACATTAGCTCCCACACAATCACCAAGCACCCTCTCTCTAGCCCAGTCTCCCTAAATACCGTCAGAGCTGTGTCAAAGGGGGCGGGGTCCGGCTCCTCTCAGCTGAGTGCCGAACCCGGAAGTGTTACTCCATGACAGGCATCCACAGGTATTTTTTCAGGAGGGGGGGGGGGGCATAATTGTAATGACATCAATGCTTGAACCCTTTTTGCAGGGCTGGAGTGGGGATATAAAGCAGCCATGGGCATCCGCAGGAATTTTTTCATGTGGGGGCATAATTGTAATGACATCAATGCTTTAACCCTTTTTGCAGGGCTGGAATGGCGATACAAAGCAGCCCTGGAAACAATTGTATGCCAGCCTCAAAAGTCACTGTTGCATGTAGTGTGTGTATGTATGTATGTATGCATGTATATACACTGCCTGGCCAAAAAAAAAGTTGCCACCTGGATTTAACTAAGCAAATAGGTAAGAGTTACTGCATGGCTGATTATCCTTCAGCTGGCAACAAGTTATTTAACCTCAACTGATGCAATGAGTAGCTTCTCATTTCTTAAACAACCATGTTGCAAGACACATCCCGTGGTCGTGGAAAAGATGTTAGTCTGTTTGAGAAGTGTCAAATAATTGGCATGCATCAAGCAGAGAAAACATCTAAGGAGATTGCAGAAACTACTAAAATTGGATTAGAAACTGTCCAAAACATTATTATACAGTGGAAGGATAGTGGGGAACCACCAGTGATGAGCGCATCAAGGTAAGACGAGAGGCAGATGAATTGATGCACACATCATGCCTAGTGCCTTGTGTACAAGCCTGTGGGGGCCGTGCTATGATCTGGGGTTGCTGCAGTCGGTCAGGTCTAGGTTCAGCAACATCATGTGCCCAAAGAATGAGGTCAGCTGACTACCTGAATATACTGAATGACCAGGTTATTCCATCAATTGAATTTTTTCTTCCCTGATGGCACGGGCATACTCCAAGATGACAATGGCAGGATTCAGGGGGTTCAAATTGTGAAAGAGTGATTTAGGGAGCAAGATACTTCATTTTCACACATGGATTAGCCACCACAGAATCCAGACCTTAACCCCTTTGAGAATCTTTAGGATGTGCTGGAGAAGGCTTTGCGCAGTGGTCCGACTCTCTCATCATCAATACAAGATGTTGATGAAAGATTTATGCAACACTGGACGGAAATAAATCTTGATACATTGCAGAAGCTTATCAAAACAATGCCACAACAGATGCGTGCCGTAATCAAAGCTAAAGACAGTCCAACAAAATATTAGAGTGGGTGACCTTTTTTTTTGGTGGCAACTTTTTTTTTGGCCAATATATTGGTATTTCTTTTTCTAATTCAAAATATTGGTTCTGTCAGTGTAAAAATTTTAATTATACAGTAAGCATTCCCACATGCAGACACAGAAAATCTCACTGACACAAGCAGACAGACAATCTCATTAATACACAAACTTATGAACATAAAAACATAAGCTCACTGATACACACAATTAGGCTCACTGACAGACAACCTCACTGACGCACACACACAAACTTAGTACAAACTCTGACCCTCATACAAGGTTAATACAGACAAATCCATTAGCATACAAACACAAACTTACTACAGACAAGCTTACTGTCAAACACACATGTTCACTACAGACAAGCTCACTGACACACACACATGCTCACCATAGAAAAGCTCACCGACACACACATGCTTACTGCAGAAAAGCTAGCTGACACACACACACACTCACTGCAGAAAAGATCACTAACATACACTTGCTCATTATAGACAAACTCACTGACACACGCAAGCTCACTATAGACAAGCTCACTGACATGCAAAAAAGTTAATTGACACACATGGACATGCTCAGTACAGACAAGCTCACTGACACAAACATGCTCCCTACAGACAACCTCACTGACACACAAATGCTCACTACAGACAAATTCAATGACATACACACAAACTCCACTACAGACAAGCTCACTGACACATATGCACATGCTGCGAGTAGGGGCATGTCACCTAAACAAATTTAAAACTACTAATGACTGGGCAACTATTGCCCAGGGGGCCTGGCACAGGTTAAATCCTGCAGCTACTGCTGCCAGTTACTAGGGTAATAAGATCCCCGCACCCCACCCATGACCTGCAAGTGGGGCTATTAATATGACTGTTGGCCCACACACATGACTGTTGTCAATTAAGGCGCATGCTGTAACGGATCACCTGGCACCCCTACTGGGTACCATGTTGAAGGATGCTCCTAGCACTTCCTGAGGACACTGCAGCAGACACCACAACCACCGAACCGGAGAAGCATATGAATGCTCTCAAGCATATGAATGCTGTAAGGAGCTGAACAGGAAAAGCATACAATCAGTTTACACTCCTGGCAATCAGCATACAATCCAATTCCCCCAATAACGAGATGACACTTCGTTTTGAGGTCAAGCAGAACTGACTGTACTGGCACATACAGCCTCTTTTATTCACAATCCACAAACATAGTACTGCCCACAGGGTTTTGAAATACAACCAATCAATCCGTACAATACACACAGACACTCCCACACAAAATCATCCCCTCTGCCTGTGATATGATTACTGAACACAATGGTTAATCTAATTATCACAGGCAGAGAAATACAGTATCATAAAACACATCACAGGGACCCGTAAACATGCAATAACCCCATAAAAAGTATATCCTCAGAACCAGGGGATCTGGGTGAACCACATATCCAAAATTCACCCAGATCCGTTCAGTAGTTTGGAAGATGCAGTTTAATGCAGATTCCGCAGAACATATACAGGCTATATGAAAAATAATTACTGTATAATGTGTCCCCTATATAGTTTAAAACTACTGAACGATGTCTTTGTGCACCAAATACTGGCGAGATGGCACTGTGTAGAAAGGTCCAAACAGTGTCTGTGAGTTAAAATGGCCGCCATCCACTGTTCTCACCATGTGCTTCATCCATTGTTCTCACCATGTGCCTCTGATACCTGAAATGGTGGCCACCCAGTAACTCCATAGTATGTCCCCAGATGGTTCTTAAAGGGCCAGCAGCAGCATAATAAAATACAATATGCCCAAATACTGTATTTAATGGGCAAATCTCCCAGGGGCCATAGTCAGCAGGCAGGAGGCGGGCAAACAGGCTTCTCCAATGCCCAGTGACGAGGTTGGTTTCGCCACACATGCGCTGTTATTTCTCTGTGCTGTGGGGGTTAATTAAACTCAAAAAATTGAAGTTTATAAATCTCCATCACATTCAGTTCATGTATATGTTGGCGTATGTTGGAGCCACATTCTAGCCCATGGATGTGTTTTCTGTTTATAGAATGTGTTTTCAAATTAAAAAAAAAATATCAGTCAAAACAAATCTCAGCAAGTCAAGTATATATTGTCTAGTATGTCTATAGGGGGCTATCTCCTGATCCCTTCCCAGAGTCCAGTCAACTGCCTGTAAACCTCTCTCGTGGTCAATAGAAGTATATAACGCTTGTACGTCGAAAGTCACCAACCAAATGTCCTAACTCTCTCTAATGGTGAAATTATCGATGAGTTTCAAATTTCAGTGTCCTTAAGGTAGGATTTTTGGTTAGGTACATATTTTATAAGAACCATTTCAACAATCTCAGCTGGGGGCTGTAGTATGGATCCTGTCCCACTAACTATGGGCCTTCACGGGGGAGACTGTGGATCTTCATGAATTTTGGGCAATGTGTAAAACACAGGGATGGTCGAATGTTTCCTGTTCATATATCTATAGTCACGTTCAGTGATGGTACCTTTAGCTTTTGTCCTCTCATTAAGTACCTTAAGCTCAGTTTTAAACCTACTGGATGGTCCCCTATCAATTGTTAAATAATTAGTGGTATCACTCAATTGGGTCCTAGTATGCACAAAAGAAAAAAAAAATTTTTTTTTCATATTCTCCTTAACATAATAATCATGGCTCATAATCACCAATGCACCCCCAGTTGCAGCTGGTTTTATAATTGTAGAGCGGTCATTCTTTAATGAATTGATGGTATCCCAGTCTCTGAAAAAAACTACAATATATTACTTACAAAGGCCCCAACTCTTGGTGATAAGGAGTCAGCTGATGGTAGTCTACTTTTCTGCACAGTCCAAGAGAAAGGCAGAGTCTCCCTTATATCTGTTTTTTTTTATTCCCAGTGGTCTGCTTTCAAAAGTAGAGCAATGGTTTTACCAAGAAAACATTTGGTGCCTAGAACCCCAAATGTAGAATAAGTGAGTTCAGCTCTAAAACCAGATGTAGGAAAGTACAAAACAGTTCATGTGACAATGGATACTCTAAGCCAGTGCTTCTCCAGGCAGATGGATGTAGTGAGGTAGTCGTCACCTATAGTTGCGGCAGTGGGATATCCTATTGGGTGAGAAGTTGTGCTTGATATGGCTTTCATAACCCTTGGTGAATGACAAGCAATTTTGTTGAGAACCCCCATTTGGAAGCAATCTTTGTTGTGCATAGAGCTTGGTTGATAGCCTAATATTCACGCCTTTTCGCCATAGTGCTCAGAGAGAGATCTGTAAATAGTTGAATTTCTTGGACTTTCTCAGGTAATTTGGATTCCAATCTAGCTGCTCTCATCAGCTGTTATTGACAGAGTAAAAATTTACTATAGTAATCATTTTGTGGGGTGGAATTGCTGCAACACCTTTGAGCTTAGCTAAGCATTGTGTCCTGTCTAATATCCGATAATGTGGGGCAGCTGATGGCAGGAGGGCTTGAAACAAATCTGCAACAAAGCTAGAAAGCTCTACAAGTTTAATCATTTTGGGGATTCCCTTTATGCTGATGTTGTTGCACCTGCTTCTGTTCTCTATATCAGCCATGTTCAGCTCTGTGTGTGTACGTTTTGCCTCAAGGCATGAGTCAATGATTTCCTGAGTCTTGTCCTCCAGATCGTATGTCCTCTCTCCTATGACCTGTATGACTTTCTTAATATTTGCTGCTATGAGGTCAAAGTTCACCAATAAGGTGGATTTGAGAGAGTTGAGCATGATTTGTATCGAACTGTCCATGACTGGTTGGACCATTGTTATAGATGTTTCATCACTCCATCAGGACCTGGAGACCATGTAATGGTCAGGCAGATGCATTTTGGGCCTTGGAAGTAGGCAGAGAAAACACCATGATCTGAAGAGTTTAGGGCTTTGTTTTTGCTTTTTTAGATGGGCGACAGGTCACGATATTTACCTGTTCCTGGTGATTAAGGGTTGAATTATTGTGATCTGATGTCTTATAAGTGTCAGGATTACTAGTTGATCCAGCACGTAGGATTGTGTCACACTGAGGACTAATAGGTTACGTATTACCGGGCCTTAGAATGGCCGAACTTAACGCACCAAAGAAAAAGTCAGGATACTTGCTGAGGTCAGGGGACACAGAATGAGACACAACGATAAGGAAAACGCAGAAGTTAGGGATACCAGAATACAGGAAAGTCAAACAAAGCCAAAGTAAAAAAACAGAATATAAACGCTCAGGAACACACTCTTGGACAACCACTAAGGAGACCACGACAGAGCAATGAAGAAAAGTAAATTTGAGTTTAAATAAATGCTTTACAGTTCTGAATGGCCAAAAACGACCTCTGACCCCAAAACGTGCGCGCGTGTCTCCCGCGTGATGTCACGCACACGCCGACATCGTCATTAACGGGGGTATAATTAGGCGTGGATCACCAGCGGCCGTCGTCCATCAACATGCTGCAAGAGTCAGTTATACAGACACATGGCCACTGGGCGCAGATACCGCAAAGTGAGGAGGAATATGTTACAATTAGGCACAGATGAACTATATTCTCATCCTTCCATCTCCAATGGCTGCTGGCCTTGCCCCCCAATATTTTTATTTTTTTTATAAATAAATTCATTAATATTACTAGTTGCTTGTTAGACATATTAAACATTAATTTAACAATTAAAATATAACATTCCTAACTGTCATGGCCAAATCCAGTTGTTTTTTTTACCCCCACCTCCTCGACTCCACTACATCTAATTGCCCCCCTCCAAATGCCCCTAAGCCGCCCATATTACCTATTTTTTTATCTGTATTTTGTGCCAGGACCTAGGTCCTGGGTGCTCCCATCTTTGTGATGGCACATGAAGTCCGTGTGGGACACGTCATCTGCCCACACTAGATAGCACTATGAAATTCCAGTGCATGCCCAGTTAAACAGTGGAATTTTGTCTATTCATTAATTTGTCAGAAAGACGAAGGAATGAATAGAAATTTTAGACGAACAAACACTGAATATCGGTGTTCATTTGTTTGTTCATTCAGTTTATTACAAGGAGGGTAATGACAAATAAAATTAAAAAGCCCCCCTTCCAACAAATGGCCCCATGGTGGGGCATCTATTAACTATTGGGGGGAACCTATTGTCCTCCCCCCAGCCTCCACTCATGAGCGGCGGGTTGGAGCCCTAAATGAAAATGGACCCCTGGCCCAAGGGCCGGCGCTTCTGTTAGGCCACTTAGGCAGTGGCCTAGGGTGCTGGCTTACTGGGGGCGCTGCAGGAGAGGCATGCACACGAGTGATGCTGCCGGAGAGCCGGCTATAGAATAAGCCACCTGGCAGGGAGACCACCAGTGAGCCACCCCCTGAAGCCGCTGTCCGTGGTCACAGGTTGCCCCTGGTGCAGACTGACAGGAGGGAGGACTTGGTCTGTACTTCCAGGCCAAGTTCTCGCTCCTCCTACATACATATATCTTAGAGAGAGAGAGAGAGAGAGAATTTGGGCTATTTTCATCTCTAGCCATATGAACAGAAAACAAGAAACATACAGAATTAATTTAATTTTAACCAAAAAAGGAAGATTCTGTTCATGTGGCTAGAGACGAAAATAGCCCGAATTCTATTTATCATAATAATTCTATTTAGGATGTCGCCAATTATCTCTATAAAGTATATATTTAATACATACCAAAGGTCCTATTTCATTCCTAATGTCTTATTTCTTTAATTGTTGTATGGGGAGAATGAAAAATGAACATGAAAAAAAAAACAAAAAAAATACTTTTTCTCTGTTCTCAGCTTTTAACTCTGCATTATAATCACATTCACTCATGTTAATTAAGTGTCACTTTTGTTTGGTTGTCTCATTTTGAAATATAGACTGTTTTGGAGATACGAAACTCACTGAAACACAATAAGAGAAATTATGTGCATATCTATGGTCCTGCACCTTTCATTTTATATGCGGATACATAATTTTGTTTTCTGAACAATGTTGCAAACTAACATTAAACATTAGTATTTTTTTGCAACATGTAACAATATTGCAACATCTTTTTTTCAACAATAAGTACAACTTGTTTCAACAATATTGCAATATTCTTTTCAGCAATAAACACATTTGCAATGCAGCACCTCAATTGCACATTATCTCTCTTCCAATAATACACATTTATGCAATATCAATAGAACACCTTTACCCACAAAGAGCTTTAGAAAATATAAGTTGATTTAACAATAAAGCTCTTATAAATATACACACTTATATTTAACAACGTATTGCTAAAAATTTTCAAAACATCATATTAATGCAATACCTGGTTCGGTATTACTGGAACATGGAGCTGATATTACATAGGAACTTCTCTTCTGTGAAGTACGTTCCAGTGCATAATACTGATCCGCTGCGATATTTATCTAAGTGCCTACATAGCACGTGACATCTTTACTGTAGTTTGGGCAAAAGAGTTGCCCAGGCAGACCCAGCAAAGAACCAGCCGGTCAGACTGCTGTAGAGACAGGCACTCAGGGATGGGGGCATATATTATGTTATGACATGGGTGAATGATATGGGTAGGACATTGTGATGTCACAATATGGTGGAGTGGCAAATAATTTTTTTGCCTAGGGCGGCAAAAATCCTTGCCTGGGTGCCACCCATGAGCGGTGGGTGGGGGCTCTAAAAGACAATGGGGGGATCAATTGACCCCCCTGGTCGCCACCCATGAGTGGCAGGTGGGGGCTAAATGTAAATGAGCTGTTAAATACTGGAATTTCATCCATTCATTCATTCAACCTATTGTCCTCCCCCCAGCCCCAACCTATGGGCGACAGGTGAGGATCCTAAATGATAATGGTGGCGATCTATTGCCCTCCACTGGCCCCCACCTATTAGTAAAATTGGCTGAAAGACCAATACCATGAGAATTAGGGAACTATCTACTAAGTTGCTACAAAGATGCAACTGCAACACAAATCGGAATTTCATTCATTTGAATGAAATTTCGAACCTACTTAAATGTCGTCCTAACATGAATGAACAAACTGTTCTCATTCTGTTAGGGTGAAATTCAGTAGTTTCGCCGGCGTCCTGTCTAAATGACAGGACGTTCTTGAATAGTGAATGGAGGCATTGCGAGATCATGGAGGAATGGATGAGTATTGTGGGAAAATTTCTCTGACCACTTGAGCTGGTCAAGTGTAGGAAAAATACATAAGACAAAGTAGTCCCTACATTGTCTTGTGTTTTAAAGAAAACTAGGTCACATAGCGAAATAAATAACAGATCCCGAGAGAGGGAGAGAAGAGGAATCGATTGGGGAAAGTAAGTTCGGCAAGACAGTGCCGTTTTAAATTCACAATTACAATATTCTCTGCAAAAATACAATACATGTACTACGTTAAATTAAAATGTACACCATGTGAATAAAATAAAAGTAAATCATGTCTTCCACCTGACAATTAAAAATGATATCCAACTAACACCGGGTATCTATGTTGGAAAGTTAATATAGTATGCTTTGAATTAAAACTGTCTCAATATTCCCTACTAATAAAAGTGCTATAGGAGGTGAAAGAAATAAGAATTTCATATGTAGATAGCTATGTGTCACACTGACAGTTAGCAAAGTTTACGTTCTCTGTCGAAATTCTCAGTCAGCACTATAACCTTCATCACTGGTAAATGTAAATCTATGAATGTAGTATTTCTAATATGCAAAGCAAGTACAGTGTCATTCAGATCTTTAACAATCATATTTTATATTTACTTTAACATAAAATAGAAATGTAATCTAAAATGCATTTGATTTGTTTTTCTTTCTACTGATGAACAGAATCGTATTTAGGGTGGATTCACTGTTAAAACTAAGTAAAAATAAATATTCAAATGATGAGTCCAACAAAAATTATGATACAAAAAGAAATCTATGTCTTGTGTCATTTAAAAAAAAAAAAAATTAAAACTTTCACAAAGTAAGTTTTATTTAAAAGTTTGAGATAGGGGGCGGAGTATGACAGCCGAGCCGAGCAGACGCAGGGTGGATGGGCTCCGTGGAGACCCAGTACAAACTAACGTTTTTCGGATACCTAACGGCTGACAAACATACCCAGACGACCCAGACCTGCAATGGGAAGGAAGACAAAACGGCAAAAACCAGACAGACCCAAGCAGAGGGCCAGCATACGGGATTTATTCCAAGCACAAGGGGTATATGGGCCCAAAATGGCCGCTGACCACGAGGGCTTCTCTGATTCCTCGGGGTATTTTTACCCAGATGAGACCACTGACAGCCTACCTCCAGCGAGACCCCAACAACCGGCACCGAGCCCAGCGGTCACGGAACCGGTAACGGCGACGCTACTGAAGACATTACTGGGCGACTTACAGAAACCCTGCAGGCAGATGTAGCACAGCTACGCTCAGACCTCACAGGCCTAGTAAGCCGCATCAACGTGGTCAAAGCCACTACCACACGGCACACACAAGACATCGCGGAACTAAGGCATGAAATACAAGCTCTTAAACAACAGCAAGCCAAGACTGAACAACTCTTTGAAGCAATGGAAGACGCTATGCGTCGCAAAAACTTAAAGATCTGCGGAATCCCGGAAGATATCCCAGAAGAAGAAATCCCTCACCTCTTAAGGTGGCTCACAGGAGCTCTACTGACACCTAAACAAGCCAGAAACATCAACCTAGAGGCAGCCTTCTGAATCCCGAAACCCCGGAGAGCCCTGGAGGCAGCCCCCCGAGACCTGGTGGTGACATTCAGAAGCTCAACTGACAAGATGGCGCTCCTAGCAGCCCTGAAAAGATCCGCTACCTACAGCTTCGAATCTATGAGCCTATCCTTCTATGCAGATGTGTCAGGGGAAACATTGTAGTGGCGCAGCATGCTGACCAGGTCTACTCCTTCTCAGACATCCGAGAAGCAACAGCCCTGCTGTGCCTGCTGGTGCCTGCCACTGGAGGGGCTGCCACCCATCACTGAGCCAGGAACAACAACAACAGCCGCACTGCGATGGGACCCGGCGAAGACTATCCTCTTCATCTCATGGGGAGCAGGTAAGACCCACTGGCGGATCCAGAGTCTCATCTCGGGAGGGGCACTCATAGATTATTTAAAGAAACAATCCAGGCACAGTAACCACTACAGCTCTCTGTAGAGGTTATGGTGCCAGGAGTGCCGTGGCGCCCTCCCAGAGTAAATAGTCAAACGGTTTAAAAACAGTTTGACAATTTACTTGGGGTCTGCCAGAATAGGGGCTGTAGTAGGGGATAGAGCCTCTAGTAGTGTGTGTGTGTGAGAGTAGGCAGTGTGTGTGTGTATGTGTGTGTGTGTATGGGAGGCACTGAGTGTGTGAAGGATGCAGGGTGGGTATGGGAGACAGTGTGTGAGGGGTGCAGAGTGTGTGTACGGGAGGCAGTGCATGTGGGCCAGTGTGTGTAGAGGGGTGCAGTGGGCGCACTGTGTGTTTGTGTGAGGGGTGTAGTGTGTGCATGGGAGTGCAGTGTGTATATGTGAGGTGCAGTGGAAGCACTGTGTGTATGGGCCAGTGTGTGTATGAAGGTGTAGTGGTGGCAGTGTGTTTATGGGAGTGCAGTTGGGGAAGTGTGTGTATGTGGGTGCAGTGTGTGTGTGTGTGTATGGGGTAGATGTGTATGGGGGTGTAGTGTGTGTGGGGGGAGAAGTGTGTGAGGGTGTACTGTTTGTGTGGGGGAGCACTGTGTGTGTGTGGGGGTGCAGTATGTGCAGTGTTTGTATGGGGAGCACTTTGTGTATGTGGGGTGCAGTGTTTGTATGGGGAGAAGTGTGTGTGTGTGGGGTGCATTGTTTGTATGGGGAGCACTGTGTCTATGTGGAGAAGTGTGTGTGTGTGGAGGGTGCAGTGTTTGTATGGGCAGCACTGTGTGTATTTGGGGTGCAGTGTTTGTATGGAGAGCACTGTGTGTGTGTGTGGGGGGGCAGTGTTTGTATGGGGAGCACTGTGTGTATGTGGGGTGCACTGTGTGTATGGGGAGAAGTGTGTGTGTGGGGGGCAGTGTTTTTATGGGGAGCACTGTGTGTATGTGGGGTGCAGTGTTTGTATGGGGAGCACTGTGTGTATGTGGAGAAGTGTGTATGCGGGGCTGTGGGGGCAGTGTGTATGGGGGGCTATGGGGACAGTGTGTATGGGGGCATGTGGGGCAGTTTGTTTGGTGGGGCAGTGTGTATGGGGGTTATGGGGCAGTGTATGTGGGTTATGGGGGCAGTGTGTGGGGGGGTTATGGGGCAGTGTGTATGGGGGTTATGGGGGCAGTGTGTATGTGGGTTATGGGGGGCAGTGTATGGGGGTTATGGGGGCAGTGTGTATGTGGGTTATGGGGGCAGTGTGTATGGGAGTTATGGGGGCAGTGTGTATGAGGGTTATGGGGCAGTGTGTATGAGGGTTATGGGGGCAGTGTGTATGTGGGTTATGGGGGCAGTGTGTATGTGGGTTATGGGGGCAGTGTGTATGAGGGTTATGGGGGCAGTCTTTTTGTTTTATACTTTTATCTTCCTTTAAACACGGGACCAAAACAGGGGGCACACTTAGTCACACATGTCCGAGATGAACACGCACCAAACAGCCCCGCTGAACCAGCAATACTTGCAACCACTCAGCTACCTGACAGGGTTAAGATCATTAAGAGTCCATCCAATCTCCCTTCCTCACATCCTTCTTCCCCGGGTTACAGGGATTCTTACCTCACATAGCAGGCCACAAGCCACCAGACCCCTGTTCACTTGCATTCTGCGCACAACACCCAAGAGTATCTCGCACAACCGACACATGGAATGTCACATTTGCCATGGGCACCTAGATATGACCCACACTAGAGGCACGCTGAACACAACTATCACAGTCCAGCCAACTCAATACCCACTACAAGACCCACGCTTGATCACATCATAACATATGTGCCACCACTAGTTGAAAACCCTCAGTACCAACGTTTCCTAAATATAAAATGTGCAGTATACATAAGAAGCCATATTGCTGACCTAAGTTGTATGTTAGTATTGCGCTTGACACAGATATTGTGGCGGTTCAAGCATATTTGTTACCATTTGCACGTGAAAAATAAAGAATATATATAAAAAAAAAAGTTTGAGATAGGAGATAGTCTTGAGTTTGTTTATCTATGCTTCCAAACAAGCGGGTTCTTTGACTGTGTAGGAGTGGTAGTGCCACAAGTTATATGGTTAAATATAATATTTATATGATATATGGTGGGGAATCTGAACATCAAATAAAATATAGAGAACTCTGAGTTCATTCAGTGTTTTTTTTAAGTATAATTTAGTAGTATTCTTGCTATTGTACAGGAAGCCAGTGCAACTAATAGAGGATGGATATCATAGGAGCTGAACATATCCAGTTAGGATTAGTTAGCTAATAACCTTTCCAAAGCATTGTACAGGCAGCATATTTTGTATTGGTCTGGACACTACAAATATTCTGCAATACATGTTATGATGGTATAACACATGTATTAATATTGTAAACAATCGTCAAGAATAACTTCCTAAAAAATTATAATTTTAAAACATGAATATATGTGTTATATTATCACACATAGCCTTATATACTGGGTTATTCACTAAACACTAGCTTGTGTCCAGATGGACAAAGTCTGATGAGTATGACCGAATTCTGACCACATTGGCAAGTCTCATATTTACTAAAGCCAAATGTGTTTAGAATTTTGGCCAGCCTAAGCAAATCTCCAGCAATCAAATGTGGTGCCTGGATTAAAATTGTACACAGCACTGCTTCTTGTACAGGATTCTGAAGATTCACAAAGCACCACTTTTAATAAAAGTCAGGGCTGAGTGTATCCATCATGATGCACATCTGCAAATTATCATTTACTATTTTTTTGCAAGTGAATGATAATTTGAAGTATTATTTGCCTGCTAGAAGTCAGCAGGCAAATGGTTAAAATAGTTTTAAAAACAAACAAATCTTGGCTATGCCAGGATGAATTATGTGGTGGCGGGTCAGCACACTCTAGCCAGCCACCACAAAGTAAATAAATAAATAAAAGGCCTATGGGAGTCAATAAGACCCTCATATTACTATAAGGGAGGTTTTAAACCTCACTTATGTCTCTCTACCTGCCATGCATATTTACTAACTAGAAGTTGCTACAAATGGCCCCTGGAAGCAGGACAATTGGGAGATCTGCTAGACTAGAGTATACTGAAATATCCTGTAGCATTCTTAAATATTCTGGAATGTTATGATTTTGAAGTAGCGTGGATTTACCTGAGTAACCTTGAATAAGCAATGTTTGCTGCACTAAAGGGAAGAGTATTTTTCACTAGGGAAATCATTGTAATAACATTTTTCTAACCATTTCAATTTAGGTAGCACTTCAAATAATGACAAAGACCCCCGACTAAAACAGTGTAAATTTCTACCTGGGATACACAAAGAATATAGAGAAATATTTATTCAAGACAGGTATTCTTATGTATTTTACCTAATTCAGGCAAAAAAGTTGTGAAATGTCTAATTAAAGTAAAGTTTGTTCATGCTTTATGCAACTTGTAGAACCCATTATTTTCAAATATATAAAAGTATTCAGTTAAATTGAATAGCTGATTTAAATTGTTTTATGTAATTTTTCAATAACCTAGTAGTGAAAGAAAGTTTTAATTCAACTGTATATGTACATAGAACCACTGAATACAAATCTCTTTTCAAATACTGAAATCTCTATTTAACTCTTGATTTTCTTTTTCTCTATTCAAATATAATTTAGTTGTGTCTTATATGTGAGTCTGTGGCTATCTCAATTTCTTGAAATATAAAGCCATTGAGTAGATGTATCACTTGTTATTTAACCCCTTAAGGACTGAGCCAATTGTACAAGTTGTGATCAAAACAAAACGTAAACAAAACCTTGAATTTGCGCTATATGACTGTTCAGGCATAATTCACCTCTTTCATATTACGTGTACCCACACTTATCACATATAATTTTGTTTAGGAGAAACAGGGCTTTCATGTCACATCAAATATTTGTATATTACACATAACTTAATATGAATAAAATATTTAAAAAATTAGAAATTAAGAAAAATGTTTATTTTTTTCAGTTCTGCATGGCATTTTAACTGTAAATGTCACAATACTGTTAGCTCTTCCTGCAATAAGGTACACATATTTGTATTTGACAATTTCTCATGGGTAAAACAGTACCCCCAATGTACAGTTTTTATGGTCTTTTGGAAAGTTACAGGGTCAAATATAGCACATTACATTTTTCAGTTTAAACAAATTGAAATTTGCCAGACTGGTTATTTTGCCTTTGAGATGTAACCAATGAATGAAAATGACCCCCATGATGGCATACCATTTGCAAACATAGACATCCCAAGGTATTACAAATGGGGTATGTCCAGTCTTTTCTAGTAGCCACTTAGTCACAAACACTGGCCAAAGTTAGCGTTGATATTAGTTTGTGTTTGAAAACTGCAAAAAACTAAATTGAATGCATATTTTGGCCAGTGTTTGTGACTAAGTGGCTACTAAAAAAGACTGGATATACCCCATTTGCAATATCTTGGGTTGTCTACTTTTGCAAATGGTATGCCATTATGGGGGTAATTCTTATTCCTGGGCTACCATATGGTCTGAAAGGCAACATAACCAATCGGGCAAATTTCAATGGGAAAAAAAGAAAATTCAAGCCCTAAATTTGACTCAGTAACTTTTGAAAACACCATAAAACCTGTACATGGGGGATACTGTTATACTCGGGAGACTTCGCTGAACACAAATATTAGCATTTCCAAATAGTAAAATGTATCAAAACAATTATATCATCAGTGAAAGTACCATTTGTGTGTGAAAAATGCAAAAAAAAACCTGCATTTTTACTGACTATATCATCATGTCAAATATCGGAATACCAATCTAAAATTGATTGCGATAATCAATGGCGCTTGGATTATATATAAGAAAGAAAGGGGAAAAAAACATGATTCTCATATAGGCAGTCTTTGAGCTTAACAACTATATACCCAACAACAACATAAAATACTGAAATCTAACCTCAAACATAAGGAGAAGAAAGCCCTGATTGCTCTAAGAAACAACATAACAATCCAAATCAGAGAAGCAGACAAAGGATGAGCTATAGTCATACAGAATATGAAAGACTATAAGAAAGAGGCACACAGACTACTGGAAGACACCACCACCTATAGAAAATTGGAAAAAGATCCAACCCAATAATATAAGAATGATCTGCTTTCATTACTAATGGAAGCAAAAAAAAAAAGAGGAGTCCTGAGTCAAGAGCAGTTATATTTTCTATACCAAGAACATCCAGTAACAGCAATCTTCTACCATCTGCCCAAAATTCACAAAGATCAAAAGAACCCTGCGGGCCTTCCCATTATATGTGGAATGGCATCATGAACCAGTAACATGTCCGCTTATATCGATTTCTTCCTACAACATATGGTTACACATCTGAATTCTTATTTAAAAGACATGACTCATATGCTCCAACTCATCTCCAACATAGAATGGACAGCAGACTGCTTTCTCGTTAGTCTGGATGTCACCTCTTTATATATAGTATTTCCCACCACATTGGTAGAGAAGCAGTGAAATACTTTATACATCTATTTAATGAATTCAAGGAGGAACAACAAAATGCTTTATACTGGACTGTATTTTTTTGTTTTAGAACATAATTTCTTTCTGTTCAAAAATTCCATTTACCTCCAAACCACTGGGACTGCAATGCGGATGAAACTAGCACCCTCATATGCAAACTTAACGATGGGATGGTGGGAGAGAAAGTTTATTTGAAAAAATAATCTATTCCTTGACAGTATATGTTTTTATAAAAGGTTCACATTACATACTTATATGGAAGGGAGAAGAAGCAGAACTCCTCAGATACATAAACCATGTCAATGCCAACAACATGAACCCTAGGTTCACCCATGTGGCCAGCAAAACCAACATTACATTACTATAATTACATTTTTTTATAGATGAACAGGACCCTCCAAACTAGCAACCACCAAAAAGAAGTTGATAAGAATGGTTTTCTGGATGCCATGAGTGCCCATCAACCAGGATGGATTAAAAATATTCAGAAGAGCCAATACATGAGGGTAAATAGAAATAATAGTAGACCTTAGGACCTGGAAGAGGAATTTCAGAACCTCACAAACAGATTCATACAAAAACACTACATTCCCCAACTTCTGAGAAAGGTTCAACAAGAAGTCCACAACATGACTAGAGAGGAACTCATCTCAACAACAAGGGAGAAGAGGGGTGCTGTTTTCCAGAAAAATAAGGATAGAACACTCCCCATCTTTGTGAAGATATCAAGAAGATCATGTGGAAGCATTGGTGCATTATCACCCAAGATAAATGTATGGGTATTTTGGACAACAAATAGAGAACAAAATTGAACAAAATTGTCTCAAGCTTGGGTAAGAATAATAAAATCGAAAACAAAATAGGTCATTTGGGTGTAAAAGGTGTATTCAGATGCGAAAGGAAAAACTGCATCACATGTCCACTTTTTAGACAAAAATACAATAAGTTCTTCTCCTCCAACCATAATGGTGAAAATAAGGAATCTGAAATCCAACAATTTATAAACTGCAATACTACCTATGTCATTTATCTACTGGAATGCACATGTGGTAAACAGTATGTAGACAGAACATGCAGAAAGCTAATAACAAGAATATATGAACATGTACGATCGATTAGGAAGAAGTGAATAAACCATGCTACATTTTCTGGAGAAAGATAACAGTGATCCAAAAGCTCTAAGGGTTAAAGGGATTTAAACTATTCCACCTACAAAAAGAGGGGGAGATAGATTTAAAATTTTAATACAACAAGAGACCTATTGGATATTTAAGCTAGGGACACTAGAAAATAGAGGATTAAATAAAGAGCTGGATATAGCTTTTTTTAAGGCTTGATTTCCTTCTGGTCCCCCATATGGTTCTTTCTGATATAGATATATCCCTCCTTGAGAGATATATATATTCTAGAACCAAAACCCCCCTCTACATATCATCTACTCACGTTTTCCTTTATCACACTCTACCTCCCTTGTATTCTCTTCATTTATAAATTTATGTATTTATTTTTATTTATTTATCATTTTTGCAGTGCATATTAATATAACAAACACGCTTGAGGTACCCCAACGTCAGGTTATTGATCACTTTTAACATTTGGGATATATGAGAGAACATGCCCAATTTTGTATTTTATGGAGACAGAGATTATTACACTGATATAAACATGAATAGTACGAATGGAGTTAAATCATAGGAACAAGAGACATGTGCCATAGCAGTAAATATCAGAAACTCCAGAGTTAGGTAGCCACACTGTTATAATGGTGCATGTATCATCAAGTTGGATGCACCTGAACATTTGGTATTTAACACAATAAATCAAGCTGGGTGTGCATAAGTGTACTACGGTGCCTATAAAGAATGGAGTGTTGCAGGCTAGGTATGTGTGTTTGCGGTATAATTGTTTAGGCATGCTAGAGTTACAGGCTTGATGGACTGCAGATTATACACAAATATAACAAAAACTGGGGATTAAAGTGTAGTATTGCTTAGACACGTAAAGCCCTAGGCAATAGGGAATGGTCAGTGTTATGGCAATACAGGCTATTTATAAACAATAGCTAGTTCAGCCAGTCAGTCCACTCATGTTTAACCAATGCCCACTCTAGAGGCCTTGGATACAGACCTTGAGTATAAGTCCATGGGTTTCCCCAGCTGCACCCTGGTACCCTGTGCTTTCACATGAGCTTTGCAGCACAGTTCGGGTGAGGCATCCCCCCTGCCCTGGGACCTTCCACAAGCCAATACCACCATCTCACTGTCTCGGTGCAGGGTCAAGTCCTTCCCCGGTGAGGGGCTGAGCAGGGTTACTCTCCGCTGTGTACTCTGACGTCTCGCTTTCCTCCACAGGTGTGTGTGTGTGTTAAGTAGGGTTCAGACCTCGTGTGACTCCTTTTCCTACAGCCAACAATGGTGAAGGATGCAGTGTTTGTTGTTGCTTTGCCCAGTTGGGGCCCTCTTAATGGCTCTGGCAAACGTGCCGTAGATGCTCGGAGCCCACTCCTGACCGGTAATGGTGCTGGTGGCTGTCGCTTACTCTCCAGTTGCTTACAGAATCGCCTGCATATGGTATCAAATTTTTTCTGGAAGGCTGCTGCCCAGTCGCTGGAGTTCAAGCACTCTGTGTGGATAGAGGTGCCATCGGCCATCTTGGTTAGGCATCATGGCTCCCATTCTCCAGAGTTGCATCCTGGAGCAGTTTGGAGGTGAGTGCTTTCAGTGTGGGGGTAGACCGGGATGACCCAAACCGGTCCAGAGGCGGGGGAATGAGGGACCACAAGCTGGTATTCGGCTTGTTGCGGCAGTGGGAAAGCGGCTGTCTTTCCCGCGTCTGCCAGGCTGCTAGGCCTCACACTCCTGCCGGGTGATTGGTGCTCTGAAAGAGACTTGGGTGGTGTCATCTTGTGCATCTCAATGTCACTTCTCGTTTGGTGGCCTTTCTGGCTTGGTTAAATGCTGTTTTGGCAATGAAATACTACTTTGTTTGCTGCATGCAACAGGAGCTGCTCCCTTATTACCATCAGTGTTTCTACATCATTCATAGAACATCCACGGTCATTCTTTTTGTTTACCTTATTTTTATTTTTTTTATTCTTACATTCATTTCGATTTTTATTTTTATTTTCATTTTGTTTTGTCAAATTATTTAATTATTTATTATCAATTTATGTATTTTTTATCTTTTATTTTTATTTTCAATTTTAGTTGTTTAGTTGTTTAGTTCTTCATTTGCACTCTAGCTTTATCTCCTATTGTGTGTGTATATATATGTGTGTGTGTGTATTTATATAGTATTAGATTGTTGGAATTTTTTATTCCATTATATATAGTTTTTTCTAGTTCCACTTCTCTATCTGGTTTGCACCTTCTGCATACTAATACTTGCACTTTTAATAGATCAACCCCCCCCCCGATCCCCCTCTTACCCCACTCCATCTTCCTCCCCCTCCCGTATATAACAACTACACTTGTCTATTGAGAACAGGATAAGCACAAACGTGCTATATCTACTTTATGTAAAGTGTTAATATGTGTACCCTATGAATCAAATCACCAGCAGATACAAAAGTTGCAAAAATACTTTTTATATTTATTTTACCAATTACTTAGTTCTCATTGCTCTTATCCATTAGCAAACATGCACACAATAATTACATATACACATACGATTAATTTCATCCTAATATAGGCAGCTTTTGATATATTTTAAAATGTTATATTTCTCCTCTTTATATTGCTATATATCTATTTTAAGCATATATAGTAGGTAATTGGAATAATATATATAGAGAGAGAAACATATATATAACATCATTTTAAATGTATTTTGAATTTAATATATATTAAATATCAACATACAGTTCAGTTACCCCTGGCTGCCCACAACCTGCTGCTCTCACAGTGATGGGTAACAGTGTGTCCATACGGCCAGACGTGTTCACCCCAGAAGTGCCCAACAGGAGATTTGAACTGTGGTTATTCTGTACTGTAGTCCTGCAGTTTTGCCACAGAGCCACTCTCCAGTTCTTGCTTCAGCTTATGTTTATTCCTACCTTATTACCCGTGGCTGCTCCTATCAATCTCAGCCCACCTGAAGCAGATGCCTAATTAGACAGGTATAAAATACTGCCTCTCCCTGAGGGCAGTGTCAGTTCATTGCCTCTGGTTCTGCTGTCTGGGTCCTGTTTTTGTGTATCCAGATTGTTTGCTCCTGACCTTGGCTTATTCGCATCATGTATCCTGACTTCTGGCATCCTCTGACCATGGCTTTCTTACCGTGTATCCTGATCTATGGCATCCTCTGACTTTGGCTTACCCTCAACGATTCTCCTGCTTGTGTCCTTACCTGTACTGCGACTTGGAGCAATATCCTGCACAGCCCCCGTGCACAGACTCACAGGCCAGAAGAATTCTAACCTGACCACCTTGGCCTGTGTTTAATTGCAAGGGTGAGCATATATCTCTGTCTATCAGACTCCCAACTAAGGTAAGCAGTGATACAGTGATAGGCTGAGATCTCTGCTTAGTGTTCTCATCCAGTGACTGCCACTCATCAACAATATCAATTGGTATGGCTATGATGGAATATGACTTCTCCATATCACCTGTGCTGGAGTATGATTTAATGATCTAATGAAGTCAAAATAAGCATTAAAACTTTAACGTGTGTAAAGTTGTACATAAATGGTCTTTTTTCATCATCCAATCACATCCATAGGGCTTATTTTTGTGCACATCAGAATATATATATATATATATATATATATATATATATATATATATATATATATATATATATATTAATTTTTTTTTTTTTTTTTTACATTCTTAAGAATAATGAAATTATTTGTTTTCATGTGCAATTTTTTTTTTTTTTCTTGTGATCTCACTAAACTATTCTATGGACCTGTTGTTGTTTGTTATCCATATTTATTTGTGTCACAGCTGGAGTGTGATTGCCTTTTTTTCATATTCTTTTTATAATTGCATTTTATATTTGAGTGGTTGAAAACATTTTAACACTTCTAATGGAAAGAAATCCTATATTTCTGTGCCATTTAGCAGAGTTGTTCTTTATCAATTGGAACTTTAACATAGCACTCATTTGTATGCAAATATAACTACTGATTACCGCATAGACCCAATCTCCAAATACATATCTGTAACAAATTATTTTCATTACCACCTTTTTACTGTCAGTTGAAAATGAATTGTCTTGTAAAACCACATCCCTTTGCAACAATTAGTTGATGTATAGTAATTTAAGCAATTATCTAATATACAAAAATGTATCACACGTGAGATGAACTAAACATGTTGAATATCAATGGGGATTTTTATTCTTGACAACAATTATAAGGCATAAAAAAAAAGGAAATCCATTTACAGAAATTCTAAAAATTGTTTCTTAGAAAAGCATTGTTTTATTTATTATAACTACTGAAAGAATTGCAGTGTATGGACATTTAAAAAAAGTGCTAATTCCAATAACGAGAATTGAAATTAATTGTCTATCTTCATTGTTATGCAATACAGTAAAATAAGGTTGAAATAAAACCTTGTTAACCAAAATGTTATAAATCTGTGGCAGTCCATGCAGATTTATTATATCTATCTGCTGTGATGCCCAAAAGGGATTTTGAGTGTCTATGCTACAGGCTTTTAATTAGATGGCAAGTATTCCTTATGAATAAAACACATTTTTCTGTATAGATAACAAGACGAGGCTCTTGGATAGCAATTCCTTATGGGGCAGATTTCATTGACAATTTACACATGATTTAAGTGCCACTTAAAAATGCTTTTTTGAATTTAACAAAATATTGACTATAAAATAGTATTTAACATGATAGTTTCTATTTGCAGCTTTTTATTGATTACGGACTATATTTTTTTTTTTCCTTTTCCAAAATCAGCACCACAATGGGCTATTCTGCGAATCATACCTCCCAGCTTTGGAAAGTATGAAAGCAAGAGGGGGTGTGCCTAGAAGTGCCGTGCCAATGTTGCAACTTGCGTGACTGGTGATTCCAAAACTTGGTGGTCCCACCTGCGAAGCCGATCCCCACAGAAGAGGTGTGTCAGCCTGGCAAGAATACTGGCAAAACTGTCTGACAGCTGCCCAACTAGTCCCACTCAGAAGAGACTGTGTAGAGTACTGCAGAATCTTATCCGATTTCAGTCCTTTTTCACCTAAATCAAGACCGTTGGGGGCCTGGTAAATTAAAAGTGTAAGATGCATAAGTAGCACTATCACCCTGTTCATTAGAAAACAGTCTAAAAATCCATTCTCTTACCTGTCAATGTTTGTTTAAAATTATATATATATATATATATCTGTGCAAGTGATGGTAGGTCACAACAGCACTCTCAAGCAAAGTAATAACAGGATATAGAAACATAAACATGGTATTCAGTTAGACAGCACAGTTTTGTATTATTGTATGTTAGAACATGTCTAATCTGGTAGGAAAAAGTAAAGTATTGAAAGTAGTGCAATCTGTCAGGCATTTCAAGTAATACACGTTTTGTAGAGGAGGGAAGAAAAGAAAAAAACCTGAGTAGGCTATCCCAACTGACTATTCATGCGAAATAGAAAATTTGTTCAGGCTAGGCATGACTGTCTAGACACAGTCTAATCCTAGATATTTGCGCTACATAAGTTAAGCGTACAAGAACTGTAAAGATTTTGTCATGTCAAGTGGCAGCAAGAGTATGAGTGTGTCAAGGTGCAGAGACCTGTGCCTGTCATAACACAAAAAAATGTAATTAATAGCAACATAATAGTGAGGGAGCCCAATTATTAGTGTTTGCTGCCCAGTTTTATCATAATATATTCTGTTTGGTCACTCAGCGCTGATCCACATACTTTCTATTATGCCCTCTTACTGCATCCCACTGGAGATTAGTAGCAGGTTTATGTGGTGTGGTCTGGAAAGTACCACGCTGCCGAACCCCGGGACTTCATGAGCCTGTTACCTGCACCCTTGGTTTTGGTTCCTTATTGCCAACAATGGGAGTCCTGGAAGAGTTGTTCTGCCCAGGCGTGGGGCTGTGGTTTGATGTTTTACATCTGGGGGCTCAAGTCCCAGGAAGACGGTCATGGGGACCAGCCCCGATCTGTGGGTAAGTAGGCAGGGACTTCCGAGAGGAACCATTGTTAGTTTGCATACTTGTATGTCATAGGAAGGAGTTATATTGAGCATGTATTCATGTGGGCATTGCTGCCTGCAGGCAAGCAAGGTTATTTTGTTAAGTGTAAGGAGCATTGCTGTCATTTTGTCGACCATGCTCAGGTTGCGCAGTGCCGAGTAGGCTTGATGAGGAGCCGATGTTAGGTGAATATTCCTTCCAGTGGGGACCAAGATAACCCCCTGACCATGGAGGGGGGGGGAGCGGGACCCATGAGGCATGTTGCAAGGCCCTTGCATGGCAGCCAGGCTCACAAACAGGACGGTGACTGTCCGTCCTGCTCTTAACCCTCATAGGCCGCAGACCCCAAATCCTTGTATCACCTTCAGGGGCTCTGAAACTCCTGATCTCAAGTATGTGGTGGCACCGACAACTACGCGGACACGAGATAATTCTTGGACTCCAATATAAAATGTAAACTTGGATATTTCACCAAAAGAGACCAAATTTTACAGGAGCCTGCGACCAGTCAGCATCTGGTAGATGCTAAAACAAAAATACATATTTATAGTATAGTGTGTATATAAAGAGAGGTGCTTTTCTAAAATGTATTCTTATGAATATATATGTATATATTGTGACAAACTTACTTTCCTGTGTGTGTTTGTCCAGGATCTTTTGGCAACCGCACAGCCCTCTAGGGTAAGAAAACCAGATCAAGACAAAGTCCAGTTTCAAAAAGGCCTCTGGCCTGTTTATTTTCTGTTGTTGTGAAGTAACAGGATACAATGAATCAGCAAATCTTCTTTCTCCACAAAACACCTTCTTTCTCCTCCAAAACACTTCCCTCACTTCACCCTGCTTTAACTGCAGTTATATAGCTGCTCACAGCCCCTACAGGTGAGGCTAATGACCTCGTTAGGCAGTGAGCCAGAACTCTATGGGAAACCTGGGCTGGACTCATGCACAACCACTCTGACAGTGGGTGGAGAATCGGCCCACCCTGCTCTTCCGAATACTCCACCCCAGGGACCCAAATAACAAGAGGAAAAAAAACCTACATTTAAACTTAACTTTCCCTGGGGCTGCATGTGCTTACCCACATGTCAGGATAGTGGCTGTGCAAAAGTCTGGGTGCCAGATATACACCCCTGACCACCATCCCCAACACTCTGTTACATATCCTCCCCCCCAGCTCAGACCTAGTGGGGTGAGCGACCACAGAAAACAAATTTTCTCGCGACAAACTGTCAGCATTTCCATGTTTAGACCCCGGCCTATGTTCAACTGTAAAATGAAATGGTTGTAAACTGAGGAACCACCTTGTCACCCTGGCATTATTATCTTTGTTTTGACTCATCCAGGTTAAGGGGGCATGGTCTGTGACCAACCTAAATTTTCTACCCAGCAGATAATATTTCAATGAGTCTAAGGCCCATTTTATGGCAAGGCATTCCTTTTCCACTATAGAATAATTTTTCTCAGCGGGAGTCAGCTTCCTACTTAAATAAAACACTGGGTGTTCTTCACCCTGAATTTCCTGAGACAGAACTGCCCCTAACCCAAGCTCTGATGCATCGGTTTGGACAATAAACTCTTTAGTGAAATCCGGGGTTACCAGAACCGGTTGGGTGCACAAAGCCTCTTTCAAAGTTACAAACGATTTTTCTGCCTCTACTGACCACTTAACCACTAGTGGGGCTTTACCTTTTGTGAGATCCGTTAAAGGAGCTGCTAATGTAGCAAAACTAGGAATAAATCGCCTGTAATACCCAATAAGTCCTAAAAAAGTCCTAACTTGCTTTTTAGTGAGGGGGCGTGGCCAATTTTGTATGGCCTCCACTTTTGCTGTTTGGGGCTTAACTAGTCCTCTCCCAATCGAATAACCCAGATATTTTGCCTCTTCCAAACCTATAGTACACTTAGATGGGTTAGCAGTTAAACCAGCTAGGCGGATAGAGTCCAGTACTGCCTGCACTTTGGGAAGATGTGAAGCCCAGTCAGGACTGTGAATGACTATGTCATCTAGGTATGCGGCTGCATAACGGCTGTGAGGCTTCAAAATCCTATCAATCAGTCTTTGAAAAGTGGCAGGGGCCCCATGTAACCCAAATGGTAGCACCTTGTATTGGAATAATCCCCCTGATGTCGAAAAAGCTGTCTTTTCTTTTGCTCTGTCTGTAAGAGGTACTTGCCAATAACCCTTCGTCAGGTCTAAAGTAGTCAGGTACCGAGCCTTACCCAGTCTCTCTATCAGTTCATCAACCCTAGGCATTGGATAAGCATCAAACTTTGACACACTATTTAATTTACGAAAATCATTACAAAATCTTAACGAACCATCAGGTTTTGGCACCAGTACTATAGGGCTGTTCCACTCACTTTGTGATTCCTCAATAATATCAAGAGCTAACATTTTCTTAATTTCTGCAGCTACCGCCTCTTTCTGTGCTTCTGGGATTCTGTACGGTTTAAGACTTATCTTCACCCCTGGTTCTGTAACGATATCATGCTTGATAACGTTAGTCCTGCCAGGAACTACAGAAAATACATCCCGGTTTCTACCAATAAAGTCCCTTACTTCCTGTTTCTGGTGTGGGGACAGGGTGTCTGGTATGTTTACTTCAAGTTCACTACCAGTCTTATTAGTGATAATTGAAGTAGTTAAGACCTCTCTGTCCTTCCAGGGTTTTAGTAAATTTATATGATATATTTGCTCGGGTTTTCTCCTATTGGGTTGTCTCACTTTATAATTAACTTCCCCAACCTGTTCAATAACCTCATACGGGCCATGCCAAGATGCTAGAAATTTATTTTCTACTGTAGGGACCAAAACAAGCACCCTGTCTCCTGGGTGAAAAACTCTCAGTCTGGCATTTTTATTATAACTGTTTTTCTGGGCCTCTTGGGCTTTCTGCATATGTTCTTTAACTATTGGCATGACAGCCGCCATCCTATCTTGCATTTGAGCTATGTGCTCAATTACACTACGGTACGGATTGGACTCCTGTTCCCAGGTTTCTTTTGCTATATCTAGCAGACCTCTGGGATGATGGGCATATAGAAGCTCAAAAGGAGAGAACCCCGTAGAAGCTTGTGGCACCTCCCTTATGGAGAACATTAGATAGGGTAGTAAGCAGTCCCAATTCTTACCATCTTTGTCAATTACTTTCCGTAACATACTTTTTAAGGTCTTGTTAAACCGTTCTACCAGTCCGTCTGTCTGGGGATGGTAAACAGAGGTCCTAAGATGTTTAATTTGAAGTAGTTTGCATAACTCCTTTGTAACTTTAGACATAAATGGTGTACCCTGATCTGTCAAAATTTCTTTTGGTATGCCCACCCGGCTAAACAGGAGCATGAGTTCTCTCGCTATTGTCTTTGCAGACGTGTTACGTAGGGGTACTGCTTCCGGGTACTTGGTAGCATAGTCCAGGATCACCAATATATACTGATGCCCCCTTGCAGACTTTACCAGAGGACCTACCAAGTCCATTGCAATCCTTTCAAAAGGTATTTCTATTATAGGCAATGGTACCAGAGGACTGCGGTATGCCTTAAAAGGGGCGGTGTGTTGGCATTCAGGACAAGAAGAACAATAATTCGCAACTGAAGCAAATACCCCAGGCCAATAAAACCTCTGTAAGACTCTTTCTTTTGTCTTTTCTATGCCTAAATGTCCCCC
Source organism: Pelobates cultripes (assembly GCA_933207985.1). Lineage (NCBI taxonomy): Eukaryota > Metazoa > Chordata > Amphibia > Anura > Pelobatidae > Pelobates > Pelobates cultripes. The sequence goes on from OW240916.1 coordinate 102,341,840, forward strand.
AGTATATGGCTGTGTGCAAGATTTAGGACTGTATGTCTGAAAGGCTTAGGAACAAGTAGTTGTTTTACAACATCCACCCCCTTTTTCTCTACTCTATATATCAGATCATTCTGTACCTCAAAGTAAGGAAAAGAAGGGGCTCTATCTAGTTGTACTGGATCATCAGTTGAAACCTGGATATTTTTACGGGCCTCTGCAAGTGTGGGGTCTTCCCATTGCGCTTTCCTGAAGTTAACAGGACTGACTTCTAATTCAGGGAAGTTAATGCCTTGATCCTGATCGTTATCAGACTCCTGACTATTGTGGCCCTGGTCATCTCCTACTAAAGCTGGCCTGTGACTTGAGGCTTCAGCCTTCTCTGGTCTTATGCCCAGTCCTTCCCATTCTATGTCAGAAAAAGGGAACACATTTCCAGAATCATCATCATTTGTTATACAATCATGAGCTACTTTTCCTGGAGACCCCCACAAGTCTAAAAATTGGGGAAAATCCCTTCCCAACACCACATCATAAGCCAATTTGTCCACTACCCCCACTCTATGATTCACAGTACCAAAAAGGCTTTCAAATTTTAGCAAAACTGTAGGATAGTCACGTTTGTCACCATGAACACAAATTATACCAATTTTCTGCAATACATCAACATCGGCTTCAGGTACAAGGCATTTTGCTATCAATGTCGCCATACTTCCGGAGTCTAATAGAGCTCTAACCTCTTTCCCATTCACCCTTATGGAACATATCTGTGGATTGTGACAACAGTTGGCAACAGCAGATTCCATACAATTCAGCAAACAAGACAATTGTACATCCTGATTAATCATATTGCATTGCATAGGTTCATCAATCAAGGGACAGTCTCTAGCTTTATGTCCAGGTTCATTACACCGGAAGCATTTAATATCGTCAACTGTCCCCCACCTAGACCCTTTTCCAGGATTAACATTTCTAGGCAAAAGCATATGGGGTCTCTGAGAATATGTCTCTTGTTCCTCTGTGTCTCTGAAACCTTGAAAATTCTTACCAGGTCTTTCAGCATCTGGAGTCTTAACTCTCTGCTTAGCCTTTGTGTTGTTGAGCCACTGTCTGTCATCTGCAGCAACATATCTTTCCACCAAACCAATTAACTCATCAGCTGTTTGTGGATCGCTCTGACTGACCCATCGACGCAGTGAAGCAGGCAAGCCCCGCAGGAATCTGTCCATCACAAGAAGTTCCATGATATGGCTTGCCGTATTTATTTCTGGTTGTAACCACTTTCTAGCAAGATGTATCAGGTCAAACATCTGGGAACGGATAGGTTTCTCTTGGTTGAAAGACCAGGCATGAAATCTTTGGGCACGAACTGCCCTAGTCACACCAAGTCGTGCAAGGATCTCAGCCTTCAGTTTGGAGTAGACCCCTGCCTGTGCTGGTTCCAGGTCATAGAATGCCTTCTGGGGTTCTCCAATAAGAAAAGGTGCCAGTATGCTTGCCCACTCACTCACCGGCCACTCTTCTCTCTCAGCTGTCCTCTCAAAAGCTAGCAGGTATGCTTCCACATCATCTGTAGGTGTCATCTTCTGCAGGTAACGGCTGGCTCTGATCATTTTAACCTCGGACTGCGTCCCATCCGAGACTCTGGTCAGTCCTTTGGTCAAAGCCTGTATCTCCTTCTGTATCATACTGGTGGCCTGATGTTGCTCCTCTCTGAGCAGGCGGTTTGCCTCAGCTTGGGCTGCCATAACCTGCTGGATCAACGCATCTGTGTTGGCCTTTTGCGTAATTACCAGTTGCTGTAGGGCTGTAATATTTTCCTGTTGTGCAGCTGTAGCCTCCTGCTGTACGGCTGTAGCCTTTTGCTGTGCAGCTGTAGTTTGCAACAAGACTTTCACAACTTCCTCCATATTTCTACAGGCTTGTTTGGCTTCCAGTTAATACCCACAGGCTTCTTTAGTGCAGTGCCCGCATTCTCCACCATATGTGACAAACTTACTTTCCTGTGTGTGTTTGTCCAGGATCTTTTGGCAACCGCACAGCCCTCTAGGGTAAGAAAACCAGGTCAAGACAAAGTCCAGTTTCAAAAAGGCCTCTGGCCTGTTTATTTTCTGTTGTTGTGAAGTAACAGGATACAATGAATCAGCAAATCTTCTTTCTCCACAAAACACCTTCTTTCTCCTCCAAAACACTTCCCTCACTTCACCCTGCTTTAACTGCAGTTATATAGCTGCTCACAGCCCCTACAGGTGAGGCTAATGACCTCATTAGGCAGTGAGCCAGAACTCTATGGGAAACCTGGGCTGGACTCATGCACAACCACTCTGACAGTGGGTGGAGAATCGGCCCACCCTGCTCTTCCGAATACTCCACCCCAGGGACCCAAATAACAAGAGGAAAAAAAACCTACATTTAAACTTAACTTTCCCTGGGGCTGCATGTGCTTATCCACATGTCAGGATAGTGGCTGTGCAAAAGTCTGGGTGCCAGATATACACCCCTGACCACCATCCCCAACACTCTGTTACAATATGTATAATTTAATATATTTATATGGATGTGTGTGTGTGTGTGTGTGTGTGTGTGTGTGTATATATATATATATATATATATATATATGTATAATTTAATTATTGTCACTAAATTGTATAAGTGAGAAATGTCTTATCTGTATTAGTGTGAAAGCCAATATATAATATTGCAATATGTTCATTTTCCTATAATCCTTGGCTTCTCTCTCTCTGAAACAAAGTCTCCACTTTGAAAGTTAATCAACCCCAAATACTCATAACTATAAATTGTATAATACTATCTGCTTGCCAGGGAGCTAAAATTTATGAGAACACAAACGACATTTATAACCTTTTTGAATTCTTTTTTATGTTTGACTTTGTGCCATATTTTATATCATGAACAGGTAAGAAAGGAGAAACTGCTGGAACAAATTTGTAGAATGTAACTTGGAGAACTTTTCTTTTAAACGAGAGAGGCATATTGAGTGCTATGCCAGGTAAATTGAACCACATTAAAATGTATGTATTTACATAATTCACTTTCTGTCCCAGTTGGAGTTCACTTTAAAACCCGAAAATGACTATGAAAGTAAAGGAAATAATAGAAAACATTAAATGGAGATCTGATGACTAGAACATGATAAACTGATTATTCTTATATAGTCATTATTATTAACCCCTTCAGGACGGAATCAATAGTGCATGTTGTGACCAAACAAAACGTAAACAAAAACTGGAATTTGCGCTATGTCTGTTCAACAGTAATTCACCGCTGTCACATTAAGTGCACCCACACTTATTATATATCATTTTGTTCAGGAGAAACAGGGCTTTACTTTATCATTAACTATTCATATATGGAACATAATTTATTATGAATAAAATTTTAAAAAATGTGAGAATTTTTTTTTTTAATTTGTATTAATTAGGTTTTACTGCAAAAAAATGCAAATATTTGTAATCCGCGATATCTCACGAGTACAACAGTACCCCCCATGGTGTTTTGGAAAGTTACACGGTCAAATAGAGAACGTTCCATTTTCAAATTGAAATTTGCCAGATTAGTAATGTTACCATTGAGACGGTGTGGTAGCCCAGGAATGAGAATTACCCCCATAATGGCATACTATTTGAAAAAGTAAACAACCCAAGATTTTGAAAGTGGGGTATGTTTAGTCTTTTTTTAGTAGCCACTTAGTCACAAACACTGGCCAAAGTTAGTGTTCATATTTTGTTTTTGTGTTTAAAAAAAAGCAAAAAACTAATATTTGGCCAGTGTTTGTGAGGGGGGTACTGTTATTCTCGGGAGACTTCACTAAACACAAATATTATTGTTTTAAAACCATAAAACATATTACAACAATAATATAGTCCATAAAAGTGCTGTTCATTTGTAAAAAATGTAAAAAAACATCACTTTTGCTTAAAATATCATCGTTGTAATACAATTTACCAGTTTGAAACACCAATATTTGAGTTCAGCGAAGTCTCCCGAGTAAATCAGTACCCCCTATGTACAGGTTTTATGGTGTCTTGGAGAGTTACAGGGTCAAATATAGTGCTTGCGAATTAAATTCTCTGCACTTTCTCCCTGTGTTGTCAGGCATGTCAATCAAATTTTAATTAATCAAATCACATAATTATGTTAAAAGATTACTTAAATATAAATGTAGAATTTTAATATATATTAATTTATAGGTACTTAACTTCTACGTGTATACTATACTATATATATAATTTTATTTTAAAACATGTTTGTTTTTATTTTACATTTCCCACCAGCAGGAGGACTGTCTGACAGTTCAGACAGTCCCCCTGCTGGCAGATCCACAGCCAGCTCTTTGAGAGCGATCACATGGCCACTGGGGGCCTCATTTGCTGGGGGAGGGCTGCCTGGGCTGTGAGGCAGTCCTCCTGAAGAAGAGCGCCGGTAAGGTGAGTATACCGGGCGCTTCAGGGCTCAAAGCCGTTACGGCGTTATATGCCGCCGCAACGGCTTTAAAGCCCAATTAAAGCGGGATGGCATAGAACACAGTAACGGGGTTAAGCAGAGTAATTTTCCAATCAATTATGCTTAAAAAAAAATTAATGGCAATACTTGCTAGTTCATGGTAACATTTGACTTTTGAGATAGCAGCAAAAATGGTGACTTGCTGACATGAAAAAATGGCTACAATATTGCCCAACCTAATGACTATGCAATATCAGTCATTTTTCAGAGCTGACAAAAATAGCTTATTGTGTATGTATGTATATATGTATGTATACTTTAGCTATCTTGTAATAATAAAGGAACTTAAAGTCCAAAATAGGGAATGTATTAAAAAGTCAATTTGTAATTGACCACTCTCTTACCCCTTGCACCCTGACAAGAACAAAGCTTTCCTGCACATCCAGTCCAGGGGATATTAAAAAAGGAAAGCGTGAAACTGGTGAGTGGATCATTAATTACCATTTACTTATTTCTTTCATTTTTTTTTGTTGAAAAATCACTATTTTTCAAATAATGTGACTCCTGCTGAATAACATCAAAATGTAGTTGCTGTCCCCGAACTAGCGATTGTCTTTTTTCTGGCTTCCTCTACACTAGACAGGAGACACAGTCCTTGTGATTCGGCAAACTCTTAGCAATATGGAGCCACTTCTCTCTCTATACTTAGAGAGAAATCCACACTACTGCTAACTGATTTCAACACGTGGTCAAGGGGAGAGTATAAGTGTAGCGGAACGCCAATATAAAATCCACGAATTCCGCTGGTCCAGAAACGAATCCACAGTCAAGCGCTGAAAACACCAAGGCAATATCCCCAACCTCCCAATAACCGGACGAGACAGTTTTGGGAGTCAACTGACAATCCTTTAATCGGCACGACAATTTATACAAGTCCCCATGCAAGGGGTTTCCTGAGTCCTTTCCCAGGGGCACTCCCAGAGGGGACTACATGGGGGACTTACAGTATAACATATTTCTCCCATCAGGCACTGCTGCACGAGAGGGATCATCTTCCCAGAATGCACCGTAAAGGGGATTATCCCCTCGTGCAGCAGAACTGGCAATTCATATAAAAATACATAACTTTTAAAATATACGGTGGATTTACACGAATGGACGTTCGGTAGTTAGCTGGGGTCTGGGCGCATCATTCGTGAGATTGCCGCTCAGATCCCAGCCAAAATAACCGAACGCCGCACAGAAAACACATTTCTTTCAAAACCTACAAAAAGGACCGATTGCTTTTCGTGAACCTGGTCCTGAAACTCCCGAACGTCTGGGAGGCTCAGCGGTGTTCGTGCCGTCGAATAACCATTGGTAATGGTATGCGTTCGACGACACGGACCCGCTGACGAACAAGGGATCCAAGATGGCCGACCGCCGCATGGTCGGTAGTCGAACGACGGCCACCCAGGAGAGCCTCTAATAACCGATTGCAACAATGTTGCAATCGGTTAACTAGCGCCACACGCCTCTAAGTGTGTGGGCTATTTGAGGGTATCGCGTTCGGTTCACGAACGGCTTTCTAAAGTGCCGTTCGTGAAACGAAGGAAAATCCCCATACAAAACCGCCATTTGCATTCGGCGGAAACAGCAGTACAGGTAACACAGAAAATACATTAACATATACATAAGTATAAAGCGCATATCTCGCCCGACCTATTGGCAACCCTTAAAGGCCCAGTCTCTAGTTATTGTCCAAGTGGCTAGGTTTGCCACAATGCTCCCCCAGAACCAAGCCGGCATACACAGTCTGATCCCAACGGATCGGCTTGGGGATGTCCGGAGGAGTGCTCACAGATCATTTCTCAAGGTCTGTTTGTCGGGACATCCCGTCGGCATTACCGTTTTGTTTCCCTGGGCGGTAGTGGATTGTAAAGTCAAAGGGCTGCAGCGCTAAACTCCAGCGCAGCAGCCTGGCATTGTCTCCAGCCACACGGTTTAGCCACACCAACGGGTTGTGATCTGTGAGCAAAGAAAAGGGTTGCCCATAGAGATATGGCTGTAACTTTTTCAGGGCCCACACCACGGCCAGGCATTCTTTTTCTATGGCGGCGTAGCTCACCTCTCGGGGTAACAATTTCCGACTCAAGTACGCTACGGGGTGTTCTCCGCCATCGGCTCCGACCTGGCTCAGTACTGCTCCCAATCCAAACATTGAGGCGTCTGTGTGAACAAGAAAACGTTTAGTTGGATCGGGAGCTGCCAGTACAGGGGCATTGGTCAGAGCCGTCTTCAGCTGATTGAATGCCTGTTCACACTCTGGGGCCCAGACGACCTGCCGGGGCAGGTTTTTCTTCATCAGATCTGTCAGGGGTTTGGCCAGGGCACTGTAGTTGGGTACAAATTTTCTGTAGTACCCTGCGGTACCTAAGAAAGCCAGGACTTGGGTTTTGGTCCTAGGAGTAGGCCACTGGGCTACAGCTTCAATCTTTGCGGGCTCAGGCTTCTGCTGCCCGCTACCCACCCGGTGTCCTAAGTACTGGACCTCTGCCAGGGCTGGGCTTCAAGGTAAGCCCTGCCTCCTGAATCCTATCTATTACGGCCCCTATGTGTTGTAGGTGCTCCGACCAGGTCGGACTATATATGGCAATATCGTCCAGATATGCACACGCATAGTCCTGGAACCCGTCCAGTAGCCGATCCACCATCCGCTGGAAGGTCGCGGGGGCGTTCTTCATCCCGAATGGCATGACTCGAAATTGGTACAAGCCAAACGGGGTGACAAACGCCGACTTAGGGATGGCGTCCTCGGCTAGTGGAATTTGCCAGTATCCCTTACACAAATCTATGGTAGTGAGATACTGACCCCTGGCCATTTTATCAAGCAGTTCGTCTATCCGAGGCATCGGGTAGGCGTCCGACACAGTTTTGTCGTTCAACCTCCGGTAGTCCACGCAGAACCGGGTGGTACCATCTTTCTTGGGAACCAGGACTACCGGCGATGCCCAGGGGCTATCGGAGTGCTCAATAACCCCCAACTGCAACATCTCGTCAATTTCTTTCCTCATATGTTCCCGCACGGATTCGGGAATCCGATAGGGAGTCTGTCGCATGGGAAGCTGTCCCGGGGTTTCCACTCGGTGGGTGGCTAGTGGAGTGTACCCAGGTAGGTTAGAAAAGGCGGCGCCCTTGGCTGCTATCAGTTCTTGTACCTGGATACGCTCTTGAGGACTTAGCCGCTCCCCCAGTTGAACCCCCTGGGAGGGTTCCTTCTGCTCCTCCTGCTCTAACAGATCTGGAAGGGGCAGGTTCTCCTGATCTTCGGAGGCGGGCGTGCAAATAGCTGCCACGTCCTCCGTCCGCTCGTGGTAGGGTTTGAGCATGTTCACATGGAGCATGCGTCTCTTCCCTACTCCGGAGCATGGGCCGATCACATAGGTGGTATCGCATCTCTGCTCTACCACCTGGTATGGGCCCTGCCAGACGGCCTGTAGTTTATCGGTGCGGACCGGTTTAAGGATTAGCACCTTCTGTCCCACTTGAAAACTACGGTCTCTGGCCCCCTTGTCATACCAACGACGCTGGCGTTGTTGGGCGGCCTGGAGGTTGGTGCGCACTGCCTGGGTCAATTCCTCCAGGCGATCCCGGAACGCCAGCACGTAGGGTACAATTGGGGTCCCATCTGCGCTACTCTCCCCCTCCCAATGCTCTCTAATGAGATCCAACGGCCCCCGGACCCTTCTCCCAAACAATAGCTCAAATGGGGAGAAACCTGTGGACTCTTGGGGTACCTCTCTGTATGCAAACAACAGATGGGGAAGGAATCGTTCCCAGTCCTTATGGGTCTCTCCGAATGTCCGGAGCATCTGTTTTAGGGTACCGTTGAATCTCTCACATAACCCATTGGATTGCGGGTGGTAGGCGGAGTTAATGATCGGCTTAATGCCACATATCCTCCATAATTGCTGAGTAACCTCAGCCGTGAATTGCGTCCCCCTATCGGAGACCATTTCCTGTGGGAACCCGACTCGGGAGAATATTTTCATCAAGGCTTCAGCTATGGTCTCGGCGTGTATATTAGTTAGGGCAATCGCCTCGGGGTACCGGGTGGCGTAATCCACCACGGTCAGGATATACCGTTTCCCAGAAGGGCTGGGTTTTGGTAGTGGCCCTACTATATCCACTGCCACACGGCTGAATGGTTCCTCAATGATAGGTAGGGGACACAGTTTTGCCTTGTGGCGGTCCCCCCTCTTGCCTACCCTCTGGCACACATCACAGGAGGTACAGTATTGCCTCACGTCTTTAGAAATCCCGGGCCAAAAGAATGCGTGCGTTAAGCGATACCGGGTCCGGGTCATCCCTAGATGGCCGGACAGAGGGATATCATGGGCGATTCTTAGTAACTCCTGCCTATACTTCTGGGGCACTACTAACTGCTTAGTTTGGAGCGTCACAGAGTTGCCTATCGCCCTTTCCGCCACCCGGTATAGTAACTTCTTCTCCCACCTGTACTGTTCTCCCTCCCGCCCCACCTGGTCCCTATCTACCCTATCCCGGTATACCTGCAGTGTGGGGTCGGTCTGTACCTCTACTTCGAACGTGGACGGGGTGTCCCAAGTCATGCCTGTCAAGGGGGGGTCATGATTTCTTACCTGAGCCTCAGAGTGTGCGGGGAATGCCGTGGTGCGAGCCTGTTGCCGGGTGGTTACCGGATGCGCCTCTTGTGACGGGGCCTGGGGTAGAAAAGCAGAAGTCATCTGGCCCAAGTCATTCCCCAAAACAACATCGGCCGGTAGCTTTTTCATTATGGCCACTTCCACAACCCCCTCCCCAGCACCCCAATTCAAATGCACCTTGGCCGTGGGTAACCGGTACATGGCTCCCCCTGCTACCCGAACTGCCACTGATCCGCCAGTGTGGGCCGTATCCGGAATTAGATGAGGGGCCACTAAGGTTAAGGTGGCTCCCGAGTCCCGCAGCCCCTGCACTTCTTTCCCTCCCACAAATACAACTTGGCGGTGATGCTGCCGGTTGTCCGTGGCTTGCACAGACATTACCTCGTACAGAACCCCCAATGGTTCCTCGGTTGGTACACTTGTCAGCTCCGAATGGTCAGGTTCTGCGTGGTAGAAATGGGCCGCCGCCCTGGGGGCGGAATTCTGCCGTACCTGGTTCCACGCCTGCCTGCTACGATTCTGGGTGCACTCCCGAGACATATGCCCCCACTGCCGGCAGGTATGGCATTGTATGTTGGCCCTGCCATTGTAGCGGGCTGGCGGTGGGGGGTTTCCTGGTGGTGGCCTGAAGGGGGTAGAGTTGGCGGGTGTGGAGCTGGCTGGGTGCTGTTGTATTGGCGGTCTCAGGGGACCCCTGTTGGTGAGCCCATGGTGTCTCCGGGCGTCAAAGTGTTCGTCTGCCAATCGGGCGGCTGCTGTGAGGTTGAGAGGTTTTCGGTCCCTTACCCACTCCTGTGCCTCTGGTGACAGACCGTTGAAGAATTGCTCCAGCAAGATGAGTTGGCGCAGTTGCTCCATGGTGGTGGCTTGACTTGCCTGAATCCACCCTTGTGAAGCTTGGTCCAGCTTATGCGCCCATTCTGCGTGGGAATCTGTCGGGTTTTTTCAATCCCCGAAATTTCCGTCGGTATGCCTCTGGGGTTATGGCATATCTTTCTAGGATTGCTCTTTTTACTTTAAAGTAGTCTTTGCTGTCCTCTCTGGGCACAGCGCGGTAAGCCTCTGCTGCTCGTCCTGCCAACTTGCCTGCCAGTAAGGGTACCCACATGGTCGGTTCCAGGTCGTGCAGGTCGCATAGCCTCTCGAAATCCTGCAGATATCCGTCTATCTCATCCTTCTCCTCGCAGAATGTTTTAAATGCCTGGTACGGTATTTTCTGCTTTGTTGGAGGGCAGAATGAGTTGACGATGGATTCCGCCCTGGATGGTGACCTCTGGGGCTGCTGTGCCATAATGTAGTCCTGGACGTCGGCCATTAGCACGGTTAAAATGTCCAGGGTTACTGGCTGTGGTACAAATTCCAGCCGGGTTCTCAGTTCCCTCTGGTATGGTGTTTCCTCTCTGGCAGGTGGGGGTGGACTGCTGTGTGCCTGGTCGCCCTCCATTAGCTCTGCAATCAGTACTGCCTTCAATTTGTTGCTAGCGCTTCTCCCTCTAGCCTCCAGCAGTTCCTTTAGCGTCTGTCTCTTTAACGCCGTGTAATCAGTCCCCATTCACTGATCGCTTTCGTCTGCTTGTTTCATACGAATTGCCTTTCCGTTCGGTAGTTCCGTTCATTCGAATGCGCTGTATTCGGCTGTAGAGTTGGATCCCGTCGCTTGCCACCAATTGTAGCGGAACGCCAATATAAAATCCACGAATTCCGCTGGTCCAGAAACGAATCCACAGTCAAGCGCTGAAAACACCAAGGCAATATCCCCAACCTCCCAATAACCGGACGAGACACAGTTTTGGGAGTCAACTGACAATCCTTTAATCGGCACGACAATTTATACAAGTCCCCATGCAAGGGGTTTCCTGAGTCCTTTCCCAGGGGCACTCCCAGAGGGGACTACATGGGGGACTTACAGTATAACATATTTCTCCCATCAGGCACTGCTGCACGAGAGGGATCATCTTCCCAGAATGCACCGTAAAGGGGATTATCCCCTCGTGCAGCAGAACTGGCAATTCATATAAAAATACATAACTTTTAAAATATACGGTGGATTTACACGAATGGACGTTCGGTAGTTAGCTGGGGTCTGGGCGCATCATTCGTGAGATTGCCGCTCAGATCCCAGCCAAAATAACCGAACGCCGCACAGAAAACACATTTCTTTCAAAACCTACAAAAAGGACCGATTGCTTTTCGTGAACCTGGTCCTGAAACTCCCGAACGTCTGGGAGGCTCAGCGGTGTTCGTGCCGTCGAATAACCATTGGTAATGGTATGCGTTCGACGACACGGACCCGCTGACGAACGAGGGATCCAAGATGGCCGACCGCCGCATGGTCGGTAGTCGAACGACGGCCACCCAGGAGAGCCTCTAATAACCGATTGCAACAATGTTGCAATCGGTTAACTAGCGCCACACGCCTCTAAGTGTGTGGGCTATTTGAGGGTATCGCGTTCGGTTCACGAACGGCTTTCTAAAGTGCCGTTCGTGAAACGAAGGAAAATCCCCATACAAAACCGCCATTTGCATTCGGCGGAAACAGCAGTACAGGTAACACAGAAAATACATTAACATATACATAAGTATAAAGCGCATATCTCGCCCGACCTATTGGCAACCCTTAAAGGCCCAGTCTCTAGTTATTGTCCAAGTGGCTAGGTTTGCCACAATAAGGCCTTATAAAAACCTAATAAAATAATTTATTTCAGGAAGTCTGATAATTTTTAATAAAGTATGTGTGTATCAGTGAATCCATGTTGAAATGTGTTTTGCTGTAAATACTAGTAATTGAGCTTTATCTAAATGAACACCCTTGAGTATACCTGCGTCAATTTTTAGATCAACAACAAAATGCAAGTTGTCAGTCTGGGTCAACAAGTCTTAAGATACCGTTTTCTTCTAATTTTACAATTATTCTCTCCTGGAATCGCATTGATTCTTTGATTGAAGCATAAGTGTTTTCTAAAAAGTAAATACCTTAACTGGATTTACAAACTGAGCTAACAAATCTCTTATTTGGATCACAGCATTTAATAACGTGTATATGTCAGAATACTAGCTCTCTTTTTCAAAGTGGGATCAACTGTGAGTGCAAGCTCAGTGTATTCTCACCAGTCATGTAATCCTTGGGTGGAGGTCACAAAGATCCCGGTCTTTTCCTTTTTTTTTTTAATGTTGTTACTGGGCAGCTCCTTGTCAAGGAAGCTCATTATACTTTTATTGCACTACCTGCCCTGCAACTCTAGTGCTTCCTAGAAACCAATCATTTGTCCACTAATTCCTCACATATTTACCTGGTATGCAGCAAACACACCATAGTGTCAGGAACACAAACATGTATTCCTGTTAAAATCACCAGCTAGCCCCTCTCCACCCCTCCTAAATAAATATACAAAGCTAAAATGGGCTACAAGACCATCACCAAGCAGCTTGGTGAGAAGGTGACAACAGTTGGTGCGATTATTCACAAATGGAAGAAACACAAAATAATTGTCAGTCTCCCTCGGTCTGGCACACCATGCAAGATCTCACCTTGTGGAGTTTCAATGATCATGAGAATGGTGAGGAATCAGTCCAGAACTACACGGGAGGATTTTGTTAATTATCTCAAGGCAGCTGGGACCATAGTAACCAAGAAGACAATTGGTAACACACTACACCGTGAAGGTCTGAAATCCTGCAGCACCCGCAAGGTCCCCCTGCTCAAGAAAGGACATGTGCAGGCCAGTCTGAAGTTTGCCAATGAACATTTGAATGATTCAGAGGAGAACTGGGTCAAAGTGATGTGGTCAGAGGAGACCAAAATTTAACTCTTTGGCATCAACTCAACTCGCCATGTTTGGAGTAGGAAGAATGCTTCATATGACCCCAAGAACACCACCCCCGCAATCAAACATGGAGATGGAAACATAATGATTTGTGGGTGTTTTTCTGCTAAGGAGACAGGACAACTGCACCGCATCAAAGAGACGATGGACAGGGCCATGTACCCTCAAATCCAGGGCATTGAAAATGGGTCATGGATTGGTATTCCAGCATGACAATGACCACAAACATGTCCTTGACCTTAATCCCATAGGAAATCTGTGCAGGGAGCTAAAGGTTCGAGTTGCCAGACGTCAGCCTTGAAACCTTAATGACTTGGAGAGGATCTGAAAAGAGGAGTGGGACAGAATCTCTCCTGAGATGTGTGCAAACCTGGTGTCCAACTACAAGAAATGTCTGACCTCTGATTGCCAACAAGGGTTTTGCCACCAATTACTAAGTCGAAGGTCAAATACTTTTTTCACTCATTGACATGCAACTCAATTTATAACTAGAGTTGAGCGGACACCTGGATGTTCGGGTCCGGCGAACTTTGAAAAAAAGTCCGGGTTCAGGCTCGAACTTGACCCCGAACCACATTGAAGTCAATGGGGACCCGAACTTTTGGCCACAAAAATGCCTCTAAAAAAGGTCCTGGTACGGGCTAGAGGGCTGCAAAAGGAAGTAAAATGGGGATAAAAGTAGGACCGATGCACTGCAAACAAATGTAGATAGGGAATTCACTTAAAATAACATAGAATACATACAATAAGCAGCCGCTTAGTAGATAACTCCCTAATTCCCACAGTATCAGGGAGCTATCTACCAAAAGGCTGAAAGACCTAAATTGGTAGAACAAAGGTAGAACAAAAATGCATACTGTCTAATTCCTGGATGGGTTTACATCACTATCATATTAAAGGGACAACACCATCTCAACCTGCCTTTTTTGTTCTATTTTTAATATGTATAGAATTGTTTTTTGTGTATATTCAAATATATATATCATAATAAAGTGTATGGATCTTTTAATTAATCACATACTTGTTGCACTGACTTTTTCTTTTTTCTTTTTTTTATGTTCAATTTTTTGTCATTGCTATGGTTATTATGCAGAGTGTTCTACTAATGTTTCTTCAAATGCTTTCTTCTTAATATAAAAAAAACAAAAACAAAAAAAAAACATACAAGGGATTTAAGAGACACACACACACACACACACACACACACACACACACTCTCACACACACACACACACACAGGGTAAGAGGACAATTAGGGGATACAAAAGTAGTAAGCAGGGGTTAAAAACATGCAGAATGTAGATGAGTTAAGAGACAGACAAGGAGTAAATAAATGCAAAAAGAGACGCACAAGTGGGGCTAACAAATGAGTAAAGGGGTTACAAGAGCTATATAAGTGGGTAAATAGTTAGGCATGACACATATGAAGTCAAAGGCATTACTGTAGTGGGCTTTGGAGCCTGAAGTCAGCGATGTGAGGTTTCAGCACCAGATTTCTACAGGTAATGTAGCGGCAGGAGGATGTTGTGTTTTTATTTTAAGTTTACTAATTTCAGCTATTAAGTGGTATGGGATGGTGCCCCCTACCAGGTGCTATTGCAGTGCACATCTCTATTAGGTAGATGCTATAGTGGGATTTCACAGCATACTTAATGTAATGTTTTCTCTACCTATTAGTTATGTGCTAAAAATGATACAGGGATTTTTTTTATCTAACAAAAATGTATTCACAGAAAACGCTTAGACAGTGATGGCCTACCTTAACACCATAAATTGTTTCTGGACTACATTTCCCATGATGCTCCCATAAACTCTAAAAACTAGCTGAGTATCATGGGAAATGTAGTCCAGAAACAATGTATCAATGATAGCCATCACTGATCTAGGAGATAAGACACCGGTAGAATAAGTCCCCATGCTGGCTCTAGCAATAGACACCAAAAAGGCATTTTGGCAGGTTCAGATGGTAATTTATTTTAAAAGAAATTGTTTTACAGATTTGAATAATTTGCATAATTTCAAAAAAGTTATGTGCCTATTACATGGGCCAGATGTAAGGGCTAAAATCCTATTTGGCTTAAGTTACATTATTTAGGTTCAACCTCATATATGTTGTAGCTGCATATATTGTGTTAAGTTTCTCAGTTTTTGTGTCTGTAAAGCTGGCAAGCCATATGAAGTTACTGTTACAAACCAGTATCATCCTTATCTTGTTATGCATAAACCTGTGAGAAGTGAATAAATGATGTCTTGTCTTGGTTTTTACAAGGTTTTATTCCAGTGTCTCAAATGTATCTGTTGGGCACTATATAATGAATTAGGAGACATATGGAGAGAAACATATTAAATAATGTTTAACCTATCAAAGACGTACTATAGCGTCCCCATTATAATGGGCTTTAAAGCCGTTGCGGCGGCATAGAACGCCAAAATGTCTTTCTACCCCAGGAGCTCCGGTGGACTTACCTCTGTCGTGATCTTCTTCAGGAGTACTGCCTGAAAGCCCATGCAGCTCTCTCATGGCCCATCAGGCCCCGAGCCATGTGATCGCTCTCAAAGAGCGATCACAAGGCCCCCAATAGCTGGCTGGGGATCTGCTGGCAGGGTGACTGTCTGGGCTGTCAGACAGTCCTCCTGCTTGTGGGTAATATAAAAAATAAATAATTAAACATGTTTTAAAATAAAATAAGTGTGTGTGTAACGTTATACGTAGTGTATTTTTAATGTTAATAGAAGTACATATATTAGTATTTTTTATATTTATATATACAAAAAGATAATATGTGCTGGCACTCAATCACATTGATGGTGCAGGTATTCGAGGTTAACCCTAAAAAGCCTCATAAATATCATACAAAAAATTAATATGAATACCGCACTCAATATAGTGAAATAATCAAACGATAGTGAAAGGTAATGTAATTTAATTTATTATACTCTAATCCTTAAATTCATAGGTATTTAGCTTTATGTAAGAGATTTTAATCAATCAAAAGAATATATTACATCATATATTCAATAGCTATTTACAGAATGACCTCCATGGGTATTGTATAAATTCATAATAAGTATATATACACAGCTAATAATATTCCTATTTATTGGTCTAAGGAAAACAAATCCATATGGATAATAGTCGGATCTGTTCTAATCTATATACATAGAAAAAATTAAAAAAGAAGAAAAAATAAAGAAAAAATAATAAAAAAAAATTGAAAAATAAAGAATTCGAAAAAATGAAGAAAATCAAAAAGAAAATATATGTCCTTATGTACAATAGTCCAAAAAGTAGTGCACTTAAGTAATAAATAGGTGGATCTCATCCACTGAAGTATCCAAATGGATTGTAGCCTTAGATGCAGCTGGAGAATTTGTGGAAAATCTGTACTGGATGAAAAGGTGACTATGTATCAATCGGTAAGCTTTGAAACGCGCTGAATTCCTGCTGTAATGTAGGCTGTAATACAGACTTGGCTGGGGTGTCAATGCTGACCTCATATATCCCCCTGGAGACCGTCAATTATATTCCTCAAATCGGAGATAGCCTCAGTATGTGTGCCGTCACAGTATATGGGCTGTGTGCTCGGGACATCCACGTCCCTTCGAAGGCCCTGCAATCTGTTTGAAACAGAAATAAAAACAATTTATATATGCTGTTCTCGGCGGCAAATTCCCACCGCATCCAACTTGTGGTACTCCTCCACTTCCGGGTTTCGGCGACTGCGTGCGTACTTACGTCATCAATTTCAAATATAACTTTATTGTCTATGTGTAACACGCGAACAGCATAAGATAAACTAGAATGAGCTGTATAGGTAGAACCAACCTATTTAAATGGTCAGAATAAAAAGTGCGCACTAGGGAGGACCCAGAAAAAAGAAAATCACCAAAATAAATTTGGCAGGGTGACTGTCTGGGCTGTCAGACAGTCCTCCTGCTTGTGGGTAGTATAAAAAATAAATAATTAAACATGTTTAAAATAAAATAAGTGTGTGTGTAACGTCATACGTATTGTATTTTTAATGTTAATAGAAGTACATATATTAGTATTATATTTTATATTTATATATAATTATTTATAATTACAATAATGAATAAATACAATATTTGAAAAAAATTAAAATTATGTATACATATGTAGTTTCATTCTAACTGTATTTTTAGATATATATATATATATATATATATATATATATATATACATACATACAGTTGGTATACTGTATAATATATATCACTATCTCAAAATACACTTAGCATGACATTCTATATATATATATATATATCTATATGTAAAATGCAAATATATATAATATGATTACTTAAGTATACATGTAGAATTTAAATACATATATATTAAAATTATACATGTATATTTAATCTTTTAGCATAATTCTGTGATTTTATTAATTAAAATTTGATTGAAATGCCTGACACAGGCAGAAAGTGCAGAGAATGTAATTTGCAAGCACTATATTTAACCCTGTAACTTTTCAAGACACCATAAAACCTGTACATGGGGGTACTGTTTTACTCGGGAGACTTGGTTGAACACAAATTAGTGTTCCAAAATGGTAAATTGTATTACAACGATGATATTTTAAGAAAAAGTTTTTTGCATTTTTCACACATGAATGGCACTTTTACTAACGATATTATTGTTGTAATACCTTTTACTGTTTTGAAACACTAATGTTTGTGTTCAGTGAAGTCTCCCAAGTATTATAGTACCCTCCATGTATAGGTTTCATGGTGTTTTGGAAAGTTAGAGAGTCAAATATAAGGCTTGAATTTCATTTTTTCACGTTGAAATATGCCGGTTTGGTAATGTTGCCTTTTAGACTGTATGGTAGCCCAGGAATGAGAATTATCCCTATGATGGCATACCATTTGCAAAAGTAGGAAACCCAAGGTGTTGCAAGTGGGGTATGTTTTTCACACAAAAACAAATATGAACGCTAATTTTGGCCAGTGTTTGTGAATAAGTTCAACAAATACAAACGGCACAGTAAGTGACTCCAGTAGCTCAAACACCCGTGTGGTATCCCCTATACCAACACAAAAAATACATACAATGTAGACACAATGGATGGAGCAATTCAAATCTCCCCTCTTCTCAATATAATACTGCAGAGACAGAGAAATATATACAATAGTGCAGAAAATTTACAATAAATATGAAAACATTATGTGTAAGGAAACACTCACAAGATCAGAGCCAATTAAGAACCTGGCTCTGGTATAAATGGCTTCAGGATCTATTTCAGGGTGATCCTTAACCCTTCTGTGGCTGATGGTGCAGTTTCCAATGAATAGAGAAGGATCCAAAGGGTGGAATAAAAAGATAAATTTATTGAAAAAAATAATTAGCATAAAAAAACCAGGAAAGGATAAAAGAATAAGTGAGCCAATACGCGTTTCGCCTGTTGTGGCTTCCTCAGTCAGCTCTCCTAACTACTGTCCAGATAATGTTCTTATATACATAATTGATTGAAGTTCCATATCTTCATTCTATACAAGCTAAAAAAAATTAAAGAACAATTTATAGAAAAAGGATATAATCTAATTGATCTAACCCTCTGTATGGAAGATGTGAAATCAAAAAAGAGAAAGGAACTTATTAAATATAAGGGAAATACACTTAAAAAGAAAAGTAACTTGAGAAACAATAGTGAATTAAAAATCCCTTTTATATGCAATTACAGTGGAAATAATGGAAAAATAAGGAAAATTATCCGTAAGTACTGGTCTATTCTCCAGGAAGATCCAATTTTAAAACAGATCCTGCCTCCTAAACCAATGGTAGTGTACAGAGGATGTAAAAATTTGAAGCAAAGGGTCGTTAAAAGTAGTTTTAAAATTAAACAAACCGAACACTTTTTAAATAAGAATAAAGGTTTTTATGGATGCGGTTCCTGTCTAGTGTGTAGGGAAACGAATCAGAAAAAAAGACACACTACCTCCTTTCAATACCAGAAAGACAAAACATTCACAATAAGAATTCTAAAAATGTTATTTATATTTTAAAATGTCCCTGCGATCTTATATATGTGGGAAGAACAATTAGAAATATAATAAAAGGATTAGAAACACATAGTGTTTCAAACCATTTTAAAATCCATCATAATAAAGACCCCAAAAATATTTTATTTTGTGCAATAAAAGCAGTAAATAGAGATGGGAGAGGGGGCGATTTTAATAGAAAAATAGGGGAAGAGGAGATGAAATGCATCTATAATTTTAAAATGTTAATTCCATATGGGCTCAAACATTTTTATTTTTTTTATGAATACATTTTTATTAATAATTTTAAGACAATTTTAGTCTTCTTATTATATATCTCTGCAATTAGAATTTTAATTATTATGGTTATAATTAATTGTGCATCATGATCAATAACTTTTCACTCTATTCCCCTATTTGTGTATGCACTATAATAATTTATGCATGGTCACTTTATATGGAATGGAGAATTTCATTAGTTTTATACCATTTGCACTACCACTTTAAATACTAAGATTAAAAGTACATGTTTAAATGTGATATATAATTTGTAGTGGTAAATAACTTTTGTTTGTGTGATTAACTTTATCTGAAATGTTATTAGTTTTAGAGGGAAAGAATATATATGCTTGAAGATATAATTGATAATTATGTCCTCATTTTTTTCTTCTGTTTGGACATTATCATGTGGATAAGAAATTGAGATGAGACTTGGAACGCACAGCCTGCGTTCCACTTGCGTATGACGTTGTGTGAAAACGAGAAGGATTTGAAGTGGAACGCATTATGCGTTCCACTTGGAACGAAACCCGGAAGTGACATCACCGCACCCGCGAGACCGGAAACACGAGAATGAAGATATGGAATGCATGAGTGCGTTCCAAAATTAAATTTACCGCGAACTTCAATCAATTAATTATGTATATAAGAACATTATCTGGACAGTAGTTAGGAGAGCTGACTGAGGAATCCACAACAGGCGAAATGCGTATTGGCTCACTTATTCTTTTATCCTTTCCTGGTTTTTTATGCTAATTATTTTTTTTCAATAAATTTATCTTTTTATTCCACCCTTTGGATCCTTCTCTATTCATTGGAAACTGCACCATCAGCCACAGAAGGGTTAAGGATCACCCTGAAATAGATCCTGAAGCCATCTATACCAGAGCCAGGTTCTAAATTGGCTCTGATCTTGTGAGTGTTTCCTTACACATATTGTTTTCATATTTATTGTAAATTGTCTGCACTATTGTATATATCTCTCTGTCTCTGCAGTATTATATTGAGAAGAGGGGAGATTTGAATTGCTCCATCCATTGTGTCTACATTGTTTGTGAATAAGTGGCTACTAAAAAAGACTGGACATACCCCACTTGCAATATCTTGGGTTGTCTACATTTGCAAATGCTATGCCATCATGGGGGTAATTCTCATTACTGGACTACCACATGGTCTCAAAGGTAACATTACTAATCTGGCAAATTTCAATGTGGAAAAAAACTGAAAAATGGAATGTGCTGTATTTGACCCTGTAGTTTTCCAAAACACCATAAAACCTTTTAAAGTGGGGTATTTTTGTACTCGTGTGATGTTGCTGAATACAAATATGTGCATTTTATTGCCGTAAAAGCTAACAGTATTATGACATTTACAGCTAAAATGTCAGGCAGAACTGCAAATTGTTTTAAAAAATCTTAATTTCTCAATTTATTTTATTCAGAATAAATGTATGTTTCATATATGAATAGTTTATGAGAAATTAAAGCCCTCTTTCTCCTGAATAAAATGATATATGATAAGTGTGGGTGCACTTAATATGAAAGAGGTGCATTACGGTTGAACAGATATATATAGCGCAAATTCCAGTTTTTGTTTACATTTTGTTTTGATCAGAACGTGTACAATTGACTCCATCCTGAAGGGGTTAAATATTATCCAATAAAGTTTTAGGATATTATCTAATACACTTTTTTTTTTTTTTTAAATAGCTTAGGCTCTATAAAATGCTCTTCTACATACTGGCTTTACTATAGTACGCAAGCACAGAAAAAATGTATTGTTGGATTTCTTTACTCCCCACTGGGGTCAAACATGAAAAATGATACCTTCTAAAGCATATAAATACGTCCCAGAAGGGGACTTTGTAACTGACTTCCTTGACTTGCGTATTTGTCCTAAAAGGACTACTTCATGATCTTTAATAGATAAACGTATATTGTAGGTAATCCAACTATTAATGTCTCAAATATTTATGCATCTTTATTATTTTCTGGTTGTTGAACTGCTTCATTGTGCTGTATCTCCAGAATATCGCTCCATAATTTTATACTTGTATACCTCCAAATTGTTTCCTCTTTCACATTTAAATCTAAAGTAGACATGTAGTGATTTACAAAAAATAGCTGCTTGCTGTTTTTTTTTGTTTAGTTTTTTTAATAAAATTCAAAAAGGACCCATGCATGGAAATAAAAGCTAACTATAAATCAAAACAATACGACAATGGTTAAATAAGTCTGGCTATATCTGAACCACTAGAACATTTTGAACTCTATTGTATTTTATAATGATATACCATAGTTTAATCTTTTTACTTTGCTTCCAATCCTTGTTCTTTTCCACAGTGCAAGAGGTTATAAAAGGAGCATTAGACTGAGAAAACCATTATTGTGGATTCTGTTAAGCAATACTGCAGATCTTTCTCTCTGCATGCCCTATTCAAGAGTAGTACCATAACAAGAATTTACTTTTCTCTGCAAACTGTGCAATTTAAAGGTTACAAAGAAAGCTTGTTAACGGTCTTGTTTTTCTTTGTTCTGTTTTTCATATAGTACATGCTATTTGCTTTTTTTTTGTTGTTGTTGTTGAAAATCTGTTTATTTTGCTGGAGTTATAACATACAGAAACATAAAGAATCAAGGGGCAGGCTCCTCTGCCGCGCGCTCCCCCCCCAACTCAGGCGCATCCCCTCTTATCGGCCCCGAGATACAAATACGAACCATGGCTGCCAAATCTCTGCGTGTTTGCTCCCCCTTCCCAGAAGAGAGGCATTTATCACCTCAGCCCCCTGAATGCCCTCAGCTCTGTGTATCCATTCCACTTTGCGGGAAATTTCCGTCCGCTTCCAATAAACTGGGATAAGTGCTTTGGCCGCATTTAGCAAATGTCGTAAAATGTATTTTATTTTTGTATAGATACTGATAGTGATGAGATGTGTAGAAGGGCCAATGCGGCCCAATTCTCCTAGGATTTCTGTTATTTTAAGCCTAATCATCTCCCAGTATGGGACAATGTCGCGACATTACCACCATATGTGTATCGTCATTCAATTCTCCGTTTGGCACCTCCAGCAAGTAGGGGACATCATCGGGAATATCCTGTGAAGTAGTCGGGTCTTAAACCAGAGCGCTATTAGTTTGTAGTTCGTTTCTTGGTATTGTGAGCTGATAGAGCTCTTATGTTGCCAGAATAATGCATTGTCCCATTGTTGAGGTGTGAAGGTCGTGTCTAGGAGTGCTTCCCATTGCTTGCGAAATGTGTTATTCATCGTCAGGTGCCTCACTAGGAGGTATTGATAAAGTGCGGAGATTGCTTTCTCCAGTGTGGTGCCCTTTTCACAGCATTCTTCGAACCAAGTGAGGTCTCTGTATAGTCGGTCATTTTTACAAAGTGTATTATAGTAATGTTTCAATTGCATGTATCGGAATGTTACCAAGGGTGCATGTATCGGAATGTTACCAAGGGGGTCTGTGGTTTACCCTCCAATAATGAGTCCATGTTCCATATTGTCCTGTCCCACAGAACCGTATGGATATGAATATATTCACGTCCCACTAAAAAGGGCCATGCTTTTGGTGCAAGGCCCTCACCTAGTGAGCGGTTGTGTGTGTGCTAGGGAGCATAGGGCTAGGCATGAGTGAGTTGTGTGGATTTTCCCTCAGGAGTCTCCAACTGAGCAGCATTTGCGCCACTGGCCCTCCCTGTCTCTGTGTTCCACATCCCCAGGTCCCCCCTCTATATAACAAATTGCAGGGTGGTCTCCACTCCCCCCTGTCTAGAGCCACCCATTGTTTCTGCGATAGGCTTGTGTGCCACTCCAGGATGCGTTGCAGAACCGCAGCTGGGTAGTACTTTCTAAAGTCGGGTAAGGCTAGACCTCCGTGGTGTCTGGGTAGGCAGAGTATGTTGTGTCGGAGTCTTAAACTTCCCCCCTCACCAGACATATCGGATAATTGTCAATTTTAATGAGGAAAAGAAAGGTGCGGTATTGTCTGAAAAGGATACAGGTTTCTTGGGAATATATTCATTTTAAGGACTGCTATCCGCCCGTGCCAGGACACATGCGGGTAGGCCCATCTATCGAGCTCCGTTAACAGCGTCTTCAGCAGGGGGGGGAATTATGATGGTATAGATCTCCCGGGTCCGGAGTACTTAATTTTGCTGTAGCACCATCTGAACGGGAACAGTGAGTCCAGGGCCACATAGTTCCAATCAGGGATTGTGACGTTCAGCACTTCACATTTGGACAAACTAAGGTTGAAGCCAGAGACTTTGCCGAATCGTTTAAATTCTGAGAGAAGGCAGGGCAATGTGGTCCAAGGGCTAGTGATGAAGGAAAAGAGGTCATACGCTGTAGCGGCGACCTTATGCTCCACCCCTTGCCAGGAGTAACCCCTAATGTCAGGGTGTTGGCAGATCGTCTGGAGCAAGGGCTCCAGGGACTTGGCGACTAATAATGGGGATAAGGGGCATCCTTGCCGCGTTCCGTTGGAGATCTCAATATCGGCAGTGAGGGCCCCATTAACCCATACCGCAGCTCGAGGTTTGTTGTATAAGGCTTGAATCCACGCAAGGAGTCTCTGTCCTACTCCCATTTTCCTCAGGGTGGCAAACATATAAGGCCTCTTCACACGATCAAACGCCTTCTCAGCATCAGTGGAAAGTAAAAGGAGATGTTGCTTTGATGTGCTCGCTCAGTGTTGTATCCAGAACAGCCGTAGAGTGCGATCATGTGCCTTCTGCCCTGGTATAAATCCTGTCTGGTCCACGTGTATCAGAGATAGCAGGGTGGATTGAAGTCTAGTCACCAGGACCTTCATGAACAACTTAGTGTTCACGTTAAGCAGCGAGATCGGGCGGTAGCTGCCACAGATCGTATCCTTACTGGGTTTTGGGATAACAGTAATAGTAGCTGCCAGACACTCTGCCGGAAGATCCCCTCCCTTCAGCGACGGCATGAGTACCATGGAGAAGGTCTTGTAGTTCCCTCTGGAGAATCCATCAGGGCCAGGCGCCCTACTCGATTTTAGTCGACTTCAATGCTGCTGAGAGCTCGTCTGCTGTGTTCTGGGCGTCCAATGTTGCTGCCGTGTCAGGGTGTATCTGTTTTGCGATGAGTGTGTAGGTAGTCCTGTGTACGGGTAGTTTCCGTCTCCACTGTACCTTGTCCGTCTTGTGCAGAGAGGTTGTATAGTGATCGGTAGTATGTTCTAAACCTCTCAGCGAGGTCAGTAGGGAAAGTAGACGTGGTGTCTGTTGATAGGTGCAATTTGAAAACCTGCGTGCAAGGAGCATTACCATTTTAGAAGGCGGGCGAGAAATCGCCCCCTCTTTGTTGGCATGGGCATAGAAGAAACCCCTAGATTGTTGCAGTGAGTGAAGGTACCGTTGTTCCTTCATCCGTCATCTGGCCTGCATCAGTTCCCCGTATGTTTCCACCAGCTAGGACTGTTTATGTCAGCTTTCTAGGGTAGAGATTAATCTGTAGAGGTCAGTCATCTCCCGCAGAACTGCCCTTTTTTTATGGGAGGCTATATGGATAAGTGTGCCTCTAATAACGCTTTTGTGGGCTTCCTATATCGAAATTGGGGAGGTGTCTGGCGCTCCATTGTCCTGAAAGTAGTGCTCCAGTACTTGGGAGACCTGCTCCCGGATTTTGGGGTCCAAGAGGAGGGCCTCATTAAGCGTTCAAGTTGAAGAGAGGGGATTAAAGTTCAATGTTGACTGAGCCGTGGTGCCCTCCGAGAAGTCGTTTAGTCAGCGTTCCCCTGAGAAACTGTGCTTGTCGTCTGTTGGTTATATAGACATTGGCGAATGTGTAAAGCTGGCCCGCAATTATACCCTTCAGGAAGAGGAATCATCCCTGTGAGTCGTATAAGCTGTACGGGCCTTATGGGCTGTTGGATGGTTGCAAAAGTTTCCTGAAGCATCGCAACCGATGTGTGCTTTTTCTTCAGTTACTGCAGTAGGTGGACTCTACGTTCCGGGATGTTCAGTCCTCTGCAGTTAAGAGTGAGGATAGACAGGGGAGTAGGATGGTAAGCCATGGCAGCCCCAGTGTCAAGGCTAACACTCGTCTCGCCACCCGCCCCAGTTCCAACGGCGGGCACCTGCAAGAGCCCCGCCCCCCCGGCGCAGACCAGTAAAAAAAGGGGGGGTGTAGGCATAGTAGGGGTAGTATGTAGGTGAAGAAGGAAGTATGTAGAGAGAATATAGAGATGAGAGGGACAGGAGCGGTGGAGGAAGGAGACAGGGAGGATGTGAGAGAAGAAAAGGAATAGAAAAGAAACTGATGCCCAAAGTTACAGGTACTCCAGACTGGGAAAGAAATGCCCTGAGACTTCCACCCCTCCAAAAGAGGTGGCTCGTGCTATGGCAGGATACACTGAGGACACGCCCCGGTAACCAGACCTGGTGGCAATGTCCCACAGAGGTCTGCCATTCGGAATTAAGCACGTGTATGTGGCCCAGGCCTCACCCAAGTGAACTGTTTAGGACTGATTCGGATCCACACCCCACTGTACCCCTGCAATGCTAATATCCAGTGTGAGAAAGAGTGATCCAATTTAAGTATAAACAAGCATAAGTAACAGATCAGTAAAATGAGTATAAATGTAACATAAATTCAATAGGTCACCATGTTTACCCCCTTTCCCCCATGCATGTATATCTCCAGTACAGTCCTGTCCTGCTTGGTCTATTCCCCCCCCGATCCCAGCTCCTCCACGATCGACTACCTATTCCTAGCACAAGCGTGGTCATCCAACTGTTCCTTCTCTTCCCCAGATATCCCATCAAAGTCCCACCACCAGGTGCTCCCAGCCCATGTGTTGTCCCCATCCCACTTGAGACATGCAAGTAGCTTTCTGAACAAGTCTCGAAGTAAAGGTGTACTGAAGGCTTCTAATGAGAAAATGAGGTGAAGCCACATACCGTAGAGCAGGTCATTAAGGAAAGCCAGAGATATGGAGAGTGAAAGCGGGTTCCGCGTGCAGAATTGGAGTGTGCTCAGAAAGGGTTTTAAAACCAAATTCCCAATAACGGTGAGGATGTCTACTAGGGCAGGTAGGTACCATTATATAACTCAAGAGGCAGAGATTGCTGTGGCACTCCTGAAACATAGGATTGTCTGGTCAGCTGGTCTGACCTTTCCCCAGTTTTACAATACTCCATCAAGTCCCCACATTACCAGGTCAAGAGAAATACACCAGGAAGTAACCAAAAATAACCTGTGTCACCCAGAGCTGATCTATAGCAGTAGGGAATGGCTAGAAAAACCTAGGATGTGGTTTCTTGTTACAGAAACAGTCCAAGCACCACATCCAGCATGGCACAAGGTAGCGGACATGGCACCAGGAGCGTCCTGACGGTCCCCACCGAATGTAGGAAAACACCTAGGTGAAGCCATGAGGATAACTCTGGTGTAAGCGGGGATGAGAATTAACATCATACAGTAATGCCCAGGATGTGCATCATGCTGATACATCTGTGACAGTTTTGAGGTCAGGCGTGGCTAGCCTCAAAAAGAGTATGTTGTCAAGTGGGGCAGGGCTGTCAGTATGTTGTCAGCCCCCACTTTTTTTTTTAACATTTTTGTAATAGTGCCTCTGGCTGCTCACTGTTTACTAGACATGCCCCTACTTGCGGTATAGTGTGTAGAGGCTGAACTTACTAATACTAAGTAATCTTTACTTTAGGTCTTTCAGCCTTTTGGTAGATAACTCCCTATCTACTAAGTGGCTGCTTATTTTATGTTATGTTAAGTGATTTCCCTATCCACATTTGTTTGCAGGGCACTTGTCCTACTCTTACCCCCATTTTACTTCCTTTTGCAGCCCTCTAGCCCTTTCCAAGACCAGGAGTTTTTTAGAGCCATTTTTGTGCCCAAAAGTTCAGGCCCCCATTGACTTCAATGGGGTTCGGGGTCAAGTTCAAGCCCGAACCCTGACTTTTTTCAAAGTTCGGCCGAACGCGAACATCCAGGTGTCCGTTCAACTCTATCACTATTTCCTTATAAATCTTTACAGGTGTTTGAAAATGAAAACTGAGTTTAACGAAAGAACTTGTCGATACATATGAACTAGATTTATATTTAAGTGGGAGCCCTTTATAATAAATTATACATTTCATGTAAATTCCTCAATTAATATAAAGTATATGTTCACTACAAAATAGAATATAAAGTATAGAGTGCAAGAAAAAAAATGAAAGCAAATGTAATTTTAGTTTAGGGAAGATAGTGAATTCATTCTTAAATGCTGCAGTCAGCTACCATAAGAGCTACCCACTTTCTATAGCAATTTAGGGATGAAATAGAACAAGAGAAAAAGACTGTTCAGAGATAAAATAATTGTCTTCTGTGGTGTCTGTGCCAGCAGTTTCTCTCTGTCTTTTTAGTCTTTTTCAAATAAAACGTTTATCACAGTGCATTGTCCTCTTCCAGAATGAGTTATTATCCTGCACATATACCTGAAGGTGAAGTTTCCTCATGTGAATACTTAACTTTCTCTGGAGCTTAAAATAGGACAAGCACTGGGTTTATTTTTTGTCTAGATCAGACACATTTATTTAAAAGACAATTAATTTAACAATTGTCCAGAGAGCACATAATTTGCCTTACTTGTTTCAGTATATCTAAATTTAGCAGAACTGCACATAAAAAGTGTATTACGAGTCTGATCAGTAAAATATTGAACTATTTTATAAGTATTGCAGATGTGTAAGTTATAGAATTAGACACTTCATTAATAATTTTAATAGAATTTATATAATTATTATAATTTAGGGAGGCGTGGATTCAACCTGCTTAACAAACTTACTGACAGATTCTGAATGTTTGGAGAGTGACCAGGCAAGTGTGAATTCCCAATGACACTTTTCAGCCAAGGCCTGCATTATATTAAAAATAATAATGTTCACTGAATAGAGGTTCTTCCACAGACATATATGGGGAAATATTTGTTCAATTATCAGAAAAATACTTATGCTTTACAATATTTTCTGGTTTTGAATTAGCCAAAGCGAATTTGCAGAAGGCCATTTACGATATATCAGCAATTCAGAGGCAAATTTTATAAATTTGTTTTTATCATAAGAGATAGCTATGCTTGGCAATGAGACAGCTGCGTTTCATTTACCAGAGTTAATTCTGTCTTGCGCAGTAGAGTCAGGCTCACAGATAACAGATAGGAGCTAGGAGCTGAATTCTATTACAAGAGACCACTGTGGGAAAATTCCTCTTCAATTATTAGAAATATCCAAATCTCTAATACTAATATTGTGTCTATAAAAAAATATTGCCTGGTTTTAAAAGATTTATATCACTTCAAATATGATAAAATTAGGTTCAGGCACCTATCATTGCTGCAGGAAGGCAAATTTTATAGAACAAAAAGTCCAACATTTCAGTCTACACAGAGGCCTCTATCAAGCGATCACCTCAGTGTCACAGTACCTCATTTAAAGGGTGTCAACTATAACCACAATTAACAAATTATTTGCAAAATTAATCAATTAA
This sequence comes from Pelobates cultripes, assembly GCA_933207985.1. Lineage (NCBI taxonomy): Eukaryota > Metazoa > Chordata > Amphibia > Anura > Pelobatidae > Pelobates > Pelobates cultripes. The sequence goes on from OW240916.1 coordinate 102,370,564, forward strand.
ATAAAGTCAGTCAATTATACACCAATTTCATAAATATACATATTCCAATGCACAAACAGTGCATTTATAATTATTAAATTGATATAAATTAAAGTTCATCAATGAGAAAGAAACAAGAAAAGCAAGTCAACGAGAATGGAAAAATAATCAATTTAGCTAAATAAGGATAATTGCAGCAATAGCCCCATAGTTACATACACATGAAAGGATTCCATAACAAGATTTTCACTATATGGTTATGGAGAGACTACCTGATAATTTACCAACCAGGCGACCATGTCTGTCACCAGCCATATGTGGAGGGATCTATAGTGGCCTGAACTAGAATAATAAGTTAAATGTACTCACAAAAATGGTTGTTCTAGTTTCTTTTTCCTTTTCTTCTTCATTTGAGTATTACTTTCTTATTTTTGAATTTTAATAACTTGATTCCGAATGTCCCATTTGCTTAATTTCTTAAATTTGCCCTATACTATGAGAGTGTTAGAGCCTGAATTGCTTTACTAATCTTTTTGGGCCATGTTGGCTTCGGTTGGAGCCTCCAGTTTTTTTAATGCATTTAACTTATTGTTCTAGTTGTCATTATGGCTGACACCCTTTAAATAGGAAACAGTGACACTGAGGTGATGGCGTTATAAGGTTGCACTTTTTGTTCCAATAAACCTGCCTTCCTGCAGCAATCCTGAGTGCCTGGACCTAATTTAGTTTATCTACTAAACTGGGTTTTGCCAACTTGGCCCTGATAAGCACCTGGATTCCTAAGAGGTCTGCCTTGATGCGGCAGGTGGGCATACCCTCTCATGGCCATTGGAGGTAACTGAAAACCTCCATTCATTTAAATATACATAGGGGTTTAGGAAAGAGCGCAGGTAACTTTTTTTTTTTTCCTTTGGTTTTCACAGCCAATAAAAAGTGAGTGCACCATTAATAACTTTCTTCATGTTTTTAAGCACTTTTAGCACTTTAGTACTTTGGCTTACTAGGAGGGATGAATAGGTTTTAATTAAGTTTTTTTTTTTTTTTTTTTTTGAATATACACACATCAGTGACATCACAGGATCTCGTTTTCATTCATTTCACTCTCCAAACAGTAATATGTAGCATGATATTTAAACGTTTATACCACTCTTGCAATTTGTCTTGATTAAAGTCAGAAGGGACTGAAACATCGACACTGTACATATGTGAATGCTAAATAAAGCACAAAATTGATTTTCACAATGTCATACGAGTGCACTCTTCTTGAGATATATATAATTTAATTTTCTTTTTTCACTTTGCTATGCATTAAATGTAAGAGGCTACTGTGTGATAAATTTTGCTTTTATTGAAGTTAGCACTGTATGTGCGTGCTGTACAGAGCTTGCAATATATAACTTTAAAAGTCTTTTGCTGCTAGCCAGGCCTTAAAAGTTACTTGCCACTACAATACTGGAGGGTCCATAAAACTCTCATATGAGGTGAAATTCTACTCGCCAGAGCTGAATTTAGAGTTGAATGGAACATTTGAGATTTGGTTTTGGTCATATCTCTTTCCTAAAACTCTTCTATTACATGTATGGTGCAAGGAGCACATCAGTTCTGTAAAAAAAAAAAAAAAAAAAAAAAAAAAGAGGGCAATTAAGGGTGAATAACAGGATTTTAACCACTTAAGGACACAACTTCTGGAATAAAAGGGAATCATGACGGAATATTTCCGTCATGTGTCCTTAAGAGGTTAAGACTATTATGTTGACTGTTCTGACCTGAGAAATTCTGCATAAAATTTTGTATGAGTTTAGCTTATTGTGTATTTTTGTCTGCCCTATTGAATGGAGGATTTGTTTCAGCACAATCCACATAAAATTATTTATATGACTACTGATGTCTGAGGTAGAACTCAATGACATTTTCGATCTTTAACATTTTCCATTAACAGCCTCTTCCTGGGCTTGATCTCAAAGCCAATGTTCAATTCAAAATAAAAAATTCTCATCAAAACAAACTTTTAGCCCCTTCATGACTGTCAATATAAAGAGTATAGGGTCACCACTTGTAACGGACCGTTTCAGCACACAAGGGGTTAAAACCGTTTAGGCGATCGTCCCCTTCCAGAGATGCAGGCACAGCTACTGCAGAACACCAATCCGCTGAAAAGGAAACCATACGAATGCTGTAAACAGCCGAATAGGAAAAAACATACAAATAGGTTTACACTCCTAGCAGTCAAACTGGAACAGCATACAGTAAATCCCCCCAAGAATGAGACAAAGCTCCGTGTTGAGGGTCAAGCAGTGAACAGACAGAGCTGTGGGTTTATTGTGCTTATGTACACATTCTTACACATTAGTACCACCCACAGGGTTTTGGAACACAACCAATAAACACATACAATACACTCAGACACTCCCACACAAATTCCTCCCCTCTGCATGTGATTCAATTACCTTATGTGACAGAACCATCTGTCTGCTTATTTTAGTTGCATTCGTCTGTTTGTATCCAGTTCGTATGAATGGCTGTTTTCTATAGCCCAGCGATTCGAATGACTCTTTTTCCCGAACAAACCTGCCGAACGGACGGCCACCCAGGAGAGAAGTGTGCTGCTGGTTAACCTATTGATCCCAATTAGAACGTTGTGGTTAACCGCAGACACTTCTCAATTAAAACTAATTCAGGGTGGTCGTCGTTCGTATGTCGACCATGAGGCAGCGGCCATTTTAAACCACGCGAAAGCCCAGCGGTGTTTGGCTCTATTTCTATAGAACTAAAAACGGACACTTTTTCTGCTGAACACCGCTGAAACAACGGAACGCCTGGCTGTCTCCACGAAAGCATACGAATACCGGCCGTTCAGGAGGTTTGGAGCATACGAAAAGACTTAACCCAGATAGCCTTCCCATGGAGTCATTCGTATACCGAAAGACTGTAAGAACTTTGACTCCATGGCGATTAAACTATGTGTGTGGGATCTGAGCGCTATTCGCTAATAATATGCACTCAGATCCAGGCTATCTGGGGATATGTGATACGAATGGGAAATGTTCGGTTATTTGAAAGTTATGCATTTTTATGTCTTTTATGATTTTATATTTAAAATGGCGACTGGCTTTGTCCTGGAGATAATTGAGTTACTTGGTAATTATCTCCAGGGCAGAGGGGAGGGAATCATAATGCACTGTGGGTAAAATCTGTGACTATGTGTCTGGAATGTCCCCATATCTGTCTGTCATTTAAGTTTCCCATTTGGTCCCCTAGGGGAGTGTCCACCAAGTAGGAGACCTGCATAAATACGGGCAGGTAGCCCACAGTAAAGCCAGATCCTGTTTGACCCTCAATGCGGAGCTTCTGTCTCGTTATTGGGGGGATTTCTTCTTCACGTTTAGAGACTGCTGGATGGAAACGAAAGTCGCTTGGTGGATATTGTTGTTCGGCGGCTAGCAGGAGTTCGTGTATTGCCGTTCGGGAGTTTGGAGCCGTTCACGGATCCCGGTCGGGAGATTGCCGCTTCCCCTGCATTTGGTTTGTGTACTACAGGTTAGGCGAACGGAGTTACTGTTACTGCAGACGGGGAAGGTCTACTAAACGGCGGTTTGGCAAGTGACGGGATGAATCCCACAGCATTGGAGGTCAGCTACAAGACATACAGTATGAGGAATTAAGGCGTGCTACACTTAAGGATATATTGGAACGCCGAGGAAGGTCAGCAAGCAATTTAAAAAAGAGGGAGATTATTGCTTTACTACTGGAGATGGATGCAGCACCGGGAATGGAGAGAGTCAATGTGCCCCTTGGATTTAACACCCGAGGAATTACAATTTAACCGGGCAGTGCAAATAAGGCTGGCACATTTTGGCACATTTTGGCCCCAACCCCTCAGCTGACATTGTGGAGCGTGTGCAGGCAGCAGTAACAGCACACCAGGCGCTCCGGGAAAGAGGAGCTGCAGCAGCAGAGGTACCCAATAACAATTTTGCTAGGAAAAAGGTACCCTTTGCTGCATTTAAAAGCTTTATTGAAACAGAGGGCGAGATTGATGGGTTCCTGGTGGATTTTGAGAGGCAGTGTGCCCTACACCAGGTACCAGCAGATGAATGGGTCACCATCCTCTCTAGGAAATTATCCAGCCGGGCTAGTGAAGCGTTTCGGGCCATCCCAGAGGAGGAGATCACCAGCTACCGGGCTGTGAAGGATGCACTCCTAGCCAGGTATGCGGTGACCCAGAAGCGTACAGACGGAGATTTAGAGAAACCAATAAGCAGGTTGGTGACTCTTATGTGAAGTGGGCCTGCAGATGAAACTGCTCCAAAAGAACTTGGTCTCGGAGCATCAGCACACTGGGGACACTGTGGCAGTGAGGGTAGCAGGGGGTGCCATGTTTTGCTTACCTGTTGCTCGGGTACATTTGGATTGGGGAGTGGGTGCTAGACATGTGGATGTGGGGGTGATGAAAGACTTGCCCGCAGATGTTCTTCTGGGAAACGATTTGGCCCCTTTGGTTTCAGCCTATGCTCCGATGGGCCCTGCGGATGTGAACCTAGTGACCACCCGTGCCTAGACCCGTGCTGCCGGAACTGGCCCACCTGCTGATGAGACCCAGGTAAGATCTCCTTCCCCGACTGGTACCCCAGATCAGGTCCCCTTAAGCTGGGATTCCCCAGAGGAGTTTGGGAGGGAAACCCGGGCAGATCCGACCCTCCAAAAGTACAGAGACAGGGCAGATGCTGGAGAGGAAGGAATAGATGGAGAACGGTATGAGTGGGTGGGGGACAGGTTATATAGGATCCCTAAGCCTTCCCAGAAGAGTGTTGCCCCTCCACCGAATTGCCAGTTAGTGGTACCCGCAAAGTACCGGCAGGAGATTCTGCGGATAGGGCATGATGTTCCGCTAGCTGGACATCTAGGGTCCCGCCGCACAGCCTATAGGATCTCTCAGAATTTCTTTTGGCCAAACTTTAACCAGGCTGTGCGGATGTATTGCAGTACGTGCGACACATGTCAACGGGTAGGAAAGCGGGGGGACTACCCTAAGGCTAGGCTATTATCGATGCCTATTATAGGGGAGCCCTTTGCCCGCATAGCCGTTGACATTGTGGGTCCACTGGCCAGGGCTAGTCCATCAGGTAAGAAATACGTTCTTACCGTGGTGGACTATGCCACTCGCTATCCAGAGGAAGTAGCGCTGTCTAATATAGAGGCAGAGAAGGTTGCTGATGCCCTGGTTAGAATTTTTACTAGGGTCAGGTTTCCTAAGGAGATTCTCTCCGACCAGGGAACCCAATTCACCGCTGTGCTCACCCAGCAGCTGTGGAAGGTGTGTGGTATTAAGCCGTTACTTAGCTCACCCTACCACCCACAGACTAATGGTCTCTGCGAGCACTTTAACGGTACCCTCAAACAGATGCTGAGGACCTTTACAGACTCTTGCAGAGACTGGGAGAGATTCCTGCCTCATCTATTATTTTCTTATAGAGAGGTGCCCCAGGAATCTACTGGGTTCTCCCCCTTTGAGCTGCTGTATGGGAGAAGGGTCCGCGGACCCCTAGATCTCATTAGAGGCCACTGGGAGGAGGAAAGGGAGCAAGAGGGGACCCCCATAGTGCCCTATGTTCTGGAACTCCGGGACCGCATGGAGAAACTGTCCCTGATGGTAAGGGAGAATCTCCAGGCAGCCCAGGGGAGACAGAAGAGATGGTAAGATCAGGGTGCTCGACAGCGGGTCTTCCAGGTTGGGCAAAAGGTATTGGTGCTCAAGCCTGTGAAGGCCAACAAGATGCAAGCATCTTGGCAGGGCCCATACAAGGTAGTGGCGCAGATCTGCAACACTACTTACTTGATAGCCAGCTGTGCAGATGAGAGGATCCAGCGATCCTTTCATGTGAACATGCTTAAAGAGTACCAGGAGAGACCTGAGAATATTGCAGCAGTATGTGCCCCAGCTGCAGATGATTCTGAGAATCTACCCCTTCCAGATTTATTAGAAAGGAATTCCCAGACTGACCTTACTACCCTTGTACAGCTAGGGGACCTGTTGAACCCAACAGAAAGGGTACAGGAGCAGCAGTTGTTGTGGGAGAAGCAGGCGACGTTCTCCCATGAACCAGGTTATACCACCCTAGCTGTACATAAGGTAGAGACACCTGGACAGACCCCCTTACGACAGCCCCCCTATCGTATCCCTGAAGCAGTCCGTGAAGGAATGCGGAAGGAGATACAGCTTGGGGTCATTGAGCACTCCGACAGCCCTTGGGCCTCGCCTGTAGTCCTGGTGCCCAAGAAAGATGGGACCACTTGGTTCTGTGTGGACTACAGGCGGCTCAACGAGCGGACCACCACTGACTCCTACCCAATGCCCCGGGTAGACGAATTACTGGATCGTATTGCCAGGGGGCAATATCTGACCACCATAGACCTGTGTAAGGGCTACTGGCAGATTCCCCTGGCCGAGGATGCTATCCCCAAGTCGGCATTTGTCACCCCATTTGGCCTGTACCAATTTAAGGTCATGTCTTTTGGGATGAAAAATGCACCGGCTACCTTCCAACGGATGGTGGATAGGCTCCTGGATGGCTTCCAAGAATTTGCCTGTGCATACTTGGACGACATTGCGATTTACAGTGGGTCCTGGGAGGAACACCTGGTACATGTAGGGGTAGTGCTGGATAAAATTTGGGCCGCTGGCCTGACCTTGAAGCCAGAGAAGTGCCATCTAAGTATGGCTGAAGTACAATATCTGGGTCACAGAGTGGGGTGTAGGAGCCAGAGACCAGAGCCAGCCAAGGTAGAGGCAGTGGCTAACTGGCCCACACCTACCACTAAGACCCAGGTATTGGCCTTCTTGGGGATGGCAGGGTACTACAGACGGTTTGTCCCTGACTACAGCACTATTGCTAAGCCCCTGACAGAACTGACCAAGAAGAACTTGCCTAAGCAGGTCCTGTGGTCTCCGGCTTGTGAAGCTGCGTTCCAGGCACTGAAGCAGGCTCTTGTGAATGCCCCTGTCTTGGCTGCCCCAGTCCCTAACAAACGCTTTCTCGTCCATACAGATGCTTCCATGTATGGACTGGGGGCTGTGCTGAGCCAAGTCGGGGAAGATGGAGGAGAGCACCCTGTTGCATATCTCAGCAGAAAGTTGTTACCTAGAGAAGTGAGTTATGCGGCAGTGGAGAAGGAGTGCTTGGCCTTGGTCTGGGCATTGAAAAAGTTAAGTCCCTATTTGTATGGGCAAGAGTTTTCCCTTGTGACTGATCACAACCCACTAGTTTGGCTTAACCGGGTCTCAGGAGATAATGGGATACTACTGAGATGGAGCTTGGCATTGCAGCCCTACAATTTTACCATCAGCTACAGACCCGGTAAGCTGAACAGGAATGCAGATGGGTTATCACGACAAACAGACGTCTCCACCACCTCTTAGTCCGGGCATCCCCGCGTTGACCCGCCACAGGGTCAAGCCGGGTCTGCCGGAGTGTCCCACAAGGAGGGAGCCGTGTGACAGAACCATCTGTCTGCTTATTTTAGTTGCATTCGTCTGTTTGTATCCAGTTCGTATGAATGGCTGTTTTCTATAGCCCAGCGATTCGCGAGACTCTTTTTCCCGAACGGACGGCCACCCAGGAGAGAAGTGTGCTGCTGGTTAACCTATTGATCCCAATTAGAACGTTGTGGTTAACCGCAGACACTTCTCAATTAAAACTAATTCAGGGTGGTCGTCGTTCGTATGTCGACCATGAGGCAGCGGCCATTTTAAACCACGCGAAAGCCCAGCGGTGTTTGGCTCTATTTCTATAGAACTAAAAACGGACACTTTTTCTGCTGAACACCGCTGAAACAACGGAACGCCTGGCTGTCTCCACGAAAGCATACGAATACCGGCCGTTCGGGAGGTTTGGAGCATACGAAAAGACTTAACCCAGATAGCCTTCCCATGGAGTCATTCGTATACCGAAAGACTGTAAGAACTTTGACTCCATGGCGATTAAACTATGTGTGTGGGATCTGAGCGCTATTCGCTAATAATATGCACTCAGATCCAGGCTATCTGGGGATATGTGATACGAATGGGAAATGTTTGGTTATTTGAAAGTTATGCATTTTTATGTCTTTTATGATTTTATATTTAAAATGGCGACTGGCTTTGTCCTGGAGATAATTGAGTTACTTGGTAATTATCTCCAGGGCAGAGGGGAGGGAATCATAATGCACTGTGGGTAAAATCTGTGACTATGTCTCTGGAATGTCCCCATATCTGTCTGTCATTTAAGTTTCCCATTTGGTCCCCTAGGGGAGTGTCCACCAAGTAGGAGACCTGCATAAATACGGGCAGGTAGCCCACAGTAAAGCCAGATCCTGTTTGACCCTCAATGCGGAGCTTCTGTCTCGTTATTGGGGGGATTTCTTCTTCACGTTTAGAGACTGCTGGATGGAAGCGAAAGCCGCTTGGTGGATATTGTTGTTTGGCGGCTAGCAGCAGTTCGTGTATTGCCATTCGGGAGTTTCGAGCCGTTCACGGATCCCGGTCGGGAGATTGCCGCTTCCCCTGCATTTGGTTCGTGTACTACAGGTTAGGCGAACGGAGTTACTGTTACTGCAGACGGGGAAGGTCTACTAAACGGCGGTTTTGCCTAAAGACACTGGAGGTGTCTTAACACCTTACACAATGGGTAATGTAATTTAGCACAAGCAGAGAAATACAATTTTTTCACATTATTCATAACTTGAAAAGTATGCATCACATTCACATAAAACTTACATTTTCAGAATCCGCATACTCCAAATACAAACATATGTCAAAATCATACAAATTGTTCCAGTGGTTCAAAAGATAGACCGTAGTCCTTTGTGACCACAGGAAGCATGGCTTTTCTGCCCAAAACCATTTCCACAGAGTCTTCTATCCTGGAGATAATTAGAAGTAATCCAATTATCTCCAAAGACAGAGGCAAAACTCCATTGAATACATGGCAGCAAAAAGACAGTAAAATACAATAAAATACACATGGTTTCATTTATGACATAAAATACAGACATGCAACATATGCCCAGATAGCTGAGGTCTAAGCGCACATTATTACTGAATGGCGCTCAGAGCACACACATACAGTTCAATTGCCATGGAGCAAAAGTCTTTCCCTATACGAATGGGCTCCATGGCATAGCTATCTGGGGTATCACTGCTCAAACAGGGCAAGCACCAAATGACCCGACTTTCGTGTCTTCACAGGGGAAAATAAAGCGTTTTAACATGGGGCCATAGTCTAAAGGCAGCAGGCGGGCAACCAGGCTCCTCCAATGCACAATGGCGAGATTGGTCTCGTCACACCACTCAAGACATATTTTATCATAAAGCTTGTCTCACTAGAATAATATATATCTCCTTACTTCATTACTGAGGCATCATAGAAATAGCCATGTGGAAGTCCTCCAATACAAGTTATTGCAGTGACAATTGTTCCCCAAAATCAATATGACTTGGGGTGACTATCATTAACAATGGTGCAACCCCTAACTTTTGTGAACCTAAGTTGTATTTGCTGTTACTGGGCATGGTCAATCTTGTGGCTGTCTAGCAACAATCTAAATCAGTGTTCTCCAACCCACTCCTCGTGGAGCACCAACAGTCCAGGTTTTGTCAGTATCTCTATTGGAATAAACAGGGAAATACATAAATCCTGGACTGTTGGTGGTCCATGAGGACAGGGTTGGAGAACACTGATCTAAATGGTTGCAATATGCTATAGTACTGTTGTGACAAAAAATAATAGCAATCCTATGTCATGATTAAATTAAATTCCAGTGCTTAGCTGCAGGAGGACACGCCAGGATCAACAGTCACTTAGCAACAGTCATGAAATTGCTCCCAGGCTAATCACCCAGTGAACCAATCACCCAAGTCATCTGTCAGTTAAGGCAATGTGATCACTTTAATAGGTTCTCACAGTGATAAATGATTCTATGTGCTGCTCTACTCAACTGTTCAATGTTAGCGTAAGTATTAGGGTTAGCTTTGGTTATGCTTAGTTTTCATACATGTGCAAAGGGAAAAAAATTCAATTTGGCAATTCGGAATTTCTAGAACTACTAATATAACCCAATGCTTAAAACATAACTTTTAATCAGAATTTACAAACCATAAGTATATACAAGAAAAATAAAGATAATGTATAATGTAGGAAAACAGCTAGGATAAAAATATAGCTTCTCTAAGTATAGAGCTAATTCAGATATACAGTCAATTAATTATATCCAGGGGGGTGTGGCTACTGACAAGTTGCAAGATGGCCGCTTAATCTTTAGCTCTGGCGTCTGGGCTCCCTAAGAAAAACGGAGGCTAGCAGTAAAGCTACCAGATCCAAAAGCAAAAAGCAGCAAGCTAAAGCCGAGAGGACAAACTTTTTCAGGCAAAAACAGCAATCCGCAAGTCAGGTCACGCAGACGCTGAATCAAGATGGCAGGAGTGAGTAGCCCTGCACATGACTCAGAAGCTATGAACACTGAGGAAACAATGAAGCAATTGCTCCTGGAACAATTATACACCCTCTCACAAAAGCTTTTGAAGTCTTGTGCACAGAGCTTCAACAGACTGAAAAAAGAAGTACAAGACATGAGGTCCCGTGTAGCAAACGTGGAGGAGAAAATGGAGGAATACATGGAGGCGCATAATAGTCTGGCGGATCACGGGCAAGCAATGGAAAACTACAACTAATAGAGAACAAAAAAGAAAAACACACCTCTTGGACACAGATTTATTTATGTTTAAGCATTTTGTTTTACCCTTGCATCTAACATTGAGTTTAGATAAATGCTCTATATAGAGTAATACATAAACCAATCAATTGTGAGCTTCTAGTACCTAGGGCATCTTAAGAATTATACTTTACCCATTCTGCACCAGTATTGGGTCTGGAGTTATTTTTAGGACTTTTCTCGTATAAACCAATGAATCCACCTCAGCACTGTGGGTATTGATAGAATTTATTTCAGTTAATCTTTTTCTGTTTCTACCAGCTGTGTAACCAACTATAGCCACAGGATTTTTCTACATAAACAAGAGTATTTTAATTACATCTACTTATTCAATTTAACCTCTGAGAGCTTGAGTACTTCCCAACAGGATTTCTTTGTAGACCTGTGGCTGTTTGTGGCTACCGTAGAGGTGGATTGATTTAAATGTGTAGTGCTTATCCCTTCTAATATTATATCCCGTTCACTTGAATTTGATATTTTGTTGTTTTTGATACATACCAGTCTGGGATATAGCTTAAATTTCATTTTAGTAGTTCATACTGTTTCCATTTTTTTTACTCCAATTGACACTGAGCTATGTAGGTTTCCCCTCCTTTTTAATTGATTGTGATTATCACTTTTCACTTTTTGTTGCACTTATTTTGTATGTCAATTTATAATAAAGTTTATTAACTATAAGATGATTTTTTTTTTTTAATCTAGAGGTAATTTCGGTGGAGTACAGTGCCTCCCTTTTTCTAGGGACCCTTCTGACCTCATTAGTTGTATTCTTTGTCTAATAGAGAACAAACTCATTGATCTGGAGGATCGAGCACGGCGGAACAATCTGCGCATTAGAGGATTCCCGGAGGTAGTTATGAATGCAGACCTACCTGATTTCCTGCACTAGTTATTTAAAACAATGGCACCAGACATCCCTGCAGACATGCTCCTATTAGACAAAGCAAACAGAGTCCCCAAACCGAGACACTTGCCAGCCTCCATTCCAAGAGACGTAATCCTGTGTGCACACTACCACCACGCTAAGGAGCTTCTCCTGAGAAACAGCAGAACAATGAAAAACCTGCCACAAAAATTGTAGATTATGCTGCTTTAGTGTGCCTATAATCTTAATTTTATTACTGACAGGAGGCGAATATTTGCTTAAGTCTCTCTTTACTAGAACTCCACAGCAGCACAGAAAAAACAACCAATCAGAAAAAAAATCCAGTACTATAAAACTCCCTTCCTCATACATCATTTCCCTTTTCAAGCTGCGAAAAAACAGAACAAAAGGAAGAAAATATAATAGAGAAAAATGAAGTCCTAGATACAATGAATACAACAACGTCCATTATCCAAGAAGAACTGTCAAACCAGCTAGCGTTGATGGACTGTAAGCTGAAACGAGAGAAAACATAATCGAACAGGTCGGTTAGCCAATGAAATGTACGCTGAACAACATGTAGGCAACCAGTGAGATAACCAGAAATACCATAACCTGCATAGATCCCAACCCTTACTTAGGAAACACGGACATAGGAACAAGTGACAGGTAGCAGAGACAACAAGCAGAGTTGCATACCTACCTGATGAACCCAAACTATAAAATTTAAACAAGGGAGGGATAAGAATGGGAGGGAAATATCCGCCTCCTGTCATTAATAAAATTAAGATCATAGGTACACTAAAGCTAGCATAACCTACAATTTTATAACATGACAGGAGGCTTCATATTTGCTGTTTTAACGCTCAGCCAACAAATCCAACGATGATTGTTTCGCTGGTACCGATCCTGGGAGAAGACTAGAGCAATCCCAAATGGACCTTCCAATAGCGAGAAGTGACAGCAGACAGATCTATGAAGGTGCTAACTGTCAATGTACCACCAATTACGGAAAACACACAATCCGCTGTTATATCCACTGTACGTGGGATTGTGACCAGTTTCCTGGAGCACGTTCCATGAACTGCCAAGTCGATCATTAACCATTTTCCTATAGGTGTATCTTCCGAATATCATATATGGACTTGGAACCGCGGGTGTCACCCTGTTTCGACCCTTGACGTGGAAGATGGCTCCTCCGATCATGCCAAGGTCACCAGGTGGTGTGACCTTGTAGTCGACCTTCGACCACAACCAATGCGTCCGAGTCCACCACCAATTTCGTAACCGAACGAAATAGGGTCTTTTGCTCCCTCATGACCTACCAGGCGAGTGGTCTCATCCGAGAATGAACCTATTATGATGGTCAGATTGCGGGCCAAACTAGTCGTATACTAAGTGTTTCCTGTACTCTCAGTTGGACTGCAGGACCGGTGACTGTGGTAGGGCCAGTACTCCCAAGGGAAGTCCATCAGAGTTCCCAGAACTGAGTTTGTGTAGCGAAACCATAAATCGACTACTCGGGAGATTGTGAGGCCTTGAAATTACAAAATGAGGGGAATGTAAATAGAGGTCGCGATTCCCCTCCAAATGTATCTTCGTCCAGTCTTCACGTGCTGTTGTCGCGTGGAGGACCGCAAAGATATCGAAGTGGTTCGAAGAGTAGGCAGACTGGAAAAAAAATGAATCAGTCCCGGCGAGCGGGTCTGGATCAGGATACCGTCCCTAGTACTGTCGATGACTGATTAGGGAGAGCGAGTGGAATATTCAGAATAACTGCTCGTACGGTCCCGCTTCAGATCAGTCCTGTCCTAAGTCCGTGGAGGGACTCATTGTATGCACTTTAACTTCAATATAAGGTATCATAGAGTGAGGCCTTTAGGTACCCATATCCATGATTGACAGGGCATCTTACCTACAAGAGTAGGCCTTAGGCCAAGGGACCCAGGCATTGAATTTGAGGTCCAAAGTCTAGGTATCCCCTAGGGAATACTTCCCCTCTTGCCTAGTGACCTGTGAACACCTAGCGTTCTCTAATATGTAGATAAGACGTAAAGTCCCCTCGTTAACGACAGCTGACTCCGGAGAATAGACATAGCGAAAACGGGGAACTTAGCTTCAACCGGCCGAAGCAGGAGCTGTCCAGGTAGAGAACGTCGACCGTCCGATCCGAAACTGACACAGGACCTGAGCCATACACCAGCGGTCGGTTGCGTCCCGACTTCTAACGTGTAGGGGTCAACTACACACAGGCTTCCCCCACCGAGTCCAAGCAGTCCTTCTTGTCGGTACTTGAATAGGTGGGTTAGTGAAAATAAAAACCAGGACGGTTCCCGCGAGGGGATTAGTGCATAGAAGGAGGGTCCTCCATAACCGAATCATGTTCTCAGAGGAGTAGAGGTAATCCTGTCACCTATCCCAAGACAGTTAATGACCAGTGAACCCAAAATCTATCGGGGATTCTGGTCTTTTCATACGATCTATGCGTACGGTATATCTGCAGACCGTTTTGTTCGTACTTACCCTGTCTTGTTACCAAGTAAGGTTGTGCAGGTTTGCTCTACAGAGGCCTCCAAATCTCATGTCACCTCGATGGGTGAAAAAAAACTGTCTGAGCAGTTTGTCCATAATGGTCTGTATAACCTAAACAGAGTGTGATTGCTTGTTTGATATAATGCAGATCATACCAAAAAACTACTCTTGTAATAACTGAGGGTCCTCCATTAGCAGTACAACCTCCACGAGCACAACTAATACGAAGGTATAGGGCGTCAACTAAGTGTGCCAATCTTAGGAACTGTATTCTATTTAGCTGGTTCAAACAGCCCAACACTGTCCCATAAGTGCTCAGGAAAACGTGTACAAAAAGTGGGGAGTTTCCCTCCGTACTACCTCATTGAGCATCTCCCGAGTGGGGATATGGTGGCATGGGTCCAGCAGACCAATCACAGAGGAAGTAGTAGTGAGAATTAGTTTAAGCCTGCGATATCATGTCTAATGGAGGGGTTCTCTCCTCTTATCCAGTCGTTACTAGGTGGCGCCTCCTCGCTATTCCGGTGAGGTAGCCATAGTCCTTATAGAAAGGGCTGTAGCATCAGCGGTAGACCACGGCATGTAGCACAGACCTCTGAATTGACTTGACAGTAGGCGGGATGCCCCGCTATGAAGACACTGATGTCCTGTACTGATATAAGCCCATAAGATGAATAAGGGCATTAGGATAAATCACCCTGTTGGACAGTGACCAGCGACGGGTTCACCCTCGAGGGGGAGCAGAATCTAGTACTGAAGGAAGCTGTCTTGCCAGCGGTAAACTGAGGAACCAGTATAATTGGTGATCCTGGCCTGTGCACATGAGGGGAAACCCAGTAGTGGGTTGAATGTATGAGAGAGCCGTACTCTCAAATAATGTAAACTGTATCCATGCCAGTATTAGTCTGACAGTGTGAGAGGGCCGTACCCTCTAATAATAACTCAGTGTTTATGTCAGTGTCTGGCTCCGTATATGAGAGTGGATCACACTCCAAACCTGCAATTTGCATCAATGCTAGCCTCGGGCTGAGGTTAGGGGAGGGCTTGCACCCTCTACCGGAAAATTAGCGTCAGGTTCTGTATATGAGAGGGGGTACCCTCTAAACACATAAATTAGCCTTAGTTAGCTGAGGATATGAAGGGGCCGCACCCTCTTACCAAACAAACCAGAGTTCATATCAGTCACACACTGATTGTAGGCAGGGAGCTCGTTCTTTAAAACTAGTCGAGTCGGGCTGAGGTCCTGATTGGTTGTTTTTTCTGTGCTGCTGTGGAGTTCTAGTAAAGAGAGACTTAAGCAAATATGAAGCCTCCTGTCATGTTATAAAAGCTGGTACACTCCCAGATCCTCACCAACTAATATAACTATTCGCAGACTTATCTGCCACTAAAATGTCGAGAAGAAAAGAATTTATCAACATTACAAAAGCTCTACGTAACAACAACATGCCCTACAAGTGGAGATACCCAACAAAAATGCTTATCTGGGGACAAGGAAGGACCCAGGTGATCAACGAACCGACGGAAGGTATGAAATTACTTACTGACTGGGGGTTATGGAACAACACTGCAGCAGTCCAAGTGGCAACACCATTGGCAGGAACTTCTCTGAGGCGTCTCTAGGCAGAATGGAGCATGGCGGGTTAATCGCACAAGAAGACATAACTTTGTTGGCACATTACCACTTCTATTACGGCGGTCACACTGGTATATTCTCTGGTTATTGCAAGTGCATCAATTTATGTTTGAATATGTTTAAAAACTATGTACAAGTTAGTATCAACAGCCACTAGGTTGTGTTTTCATAATTTAGCCCAATCGGTAAATAATTCAAATAAGTTTGTGACGGTACCCTGTCCAGGAGCATTGCCCTAAACGCTCCATTTCCCACAATGAGGTCCTTGACTATTATGGAACAACTGCACAAATGTTTGTTTGAATATGTTTTGAAACCATATGTACAGGATAGATTCTTATTTATCATGTTTGATTTTATATGTTAGTTACAACTCTAAATAATTTTGATTAAGTTTGTGACAGTACTCTGTCTCGGAGCATTGCTCCAGTTCCCACAACTCGAGGTCATCGAATAATATGGAATAACGGGCATATCATTTTTAGTTGTCAGATGTTTCACTTGTTGTTATACAACTGTAGTGTGGCCACATTCCATACAAGTATTTAAAACCTCCGACATTTCACTGCAGTTCCATACGCCAGCAGACACATAGGCGGAAGGTGCATGCTTAACCGTAAATTAATACGCTGCCGCTGGCACTCCTATATACTGTCCGGGCTGCAATAGCAATTAAATACTTAAATATGATTAGATACAACATTTGTGGTACATTAATTGATTACTTGGGCATAATAACGTGCGTTCATCGCACAACAATTCATATGGACTAAAGCTAATACTTACGATACTCTATACCGTTGGTTAGGGGATACATTTGTAAATTCCATTACATAGCCATAAATTCAGCACGATGCTCAATGCTGATAACCCAAATACTTGTACACTCTCAGTCGAACAGTCCGTATTTCTCAGATCCTATAGAAACTGCAAACAAGCCAATTTAGGCCCTGACAACAATACATTAATTTACGCACTACCGGAGTGACCGATCAGATACCTCTGTTTCTGTTCCTTGATCGCTCTGGTTTTGTTCCTCTTTTATATTTATATATTTATTTATTTGGTTTCACACAAGCATAAAGACACCAGGTTGATAGGAGCTATACTCCCACCCCACAGGTCATCTCTTGAGACAACTGTTGTGCTCTGTATATGACCATTCTGCAACTTCCCACCAAGGGAGATATATGTATATACTTTTGTTTTTGTGTCTATTACCCCACAGCATATCATGCATATGCACCCAATAAATCTAAAGGTGTAGCAATTCTGATACATAATGACTGGGTATTCACACTAACTAAGCAGTACACTGACCAAGATTGGTAGGAGAATTAAATGGGATTCGAGTTACCGTGGCCTCCCTATACGCCCCTAATGATGCTCCGTTCTCATTTCTTAATACAGCAATAAAAAAGATATCTTCCATTGATCCATCACTCGATATACAACGTATAAATAATACACCACTCAACAAATCTTCCATTCATAACAGCAAACTATTTTCAAACCTTATTCACTCACACGATCTTTATGACTCTTGGAGAAACCTCTTTCTCGCAGCTAAAGATTACACCTATTTTTCCCCAGTCCACTTAACATATACACAAATAGACCTCTGTTTGATAGACAAATCTATTCTGCCTCACTTACAAAACCAAACAATAGGACAAAGAACATGGTCTGATCATGCTCCTATAATAACCACAACAGCAGTACCATACCCAGCAAAAGGCCGTGGCAAATGGAGATTAAATGAATCCATTCTTGATTCCCCCACACACCTACAAAAAATAGCATTAGAGATAAATAATAATTTTTTCTGCAATACAACAGAAGACACTACATTAGAGACCCAATGGATGGCTCATAAAGCAGTAATCAGAGGAGAATAGGCTCAACCATTAAAAAACAAATTCATAACAAAAATAATTAATTACTTCAAAGGTTTGCATCGTGAGAGGAATCCAACAAAACCTTCACTTCCAAAATGACGGCCAAACAAATAGCCGACACACAGGAGGATCCAACAACTTTTCGCCCAAGACTACACCAAGAACGTACTAAAACTCCAACAGAAATACTACAGTTTAGGCAATAAGGCAGGGAAACTATTAGCCAAGCAACTAAAAACCAAATACCTCCAAACAAAAATCCCCTATATCCTCTCCAAATCAAATACAAAAATCTATAATCCCAATGATATTGTAGATGAACTATCCCTCTTTTATGAAGACCTTTACAACCTAAATAACAACAAGAACACACATACCCCAGACAAAACAGAAATTATGACCTTCTTAACACAAATCCCGCTAGAACAAACCACAAAACAACAAAATGAACTTCTGGATGCACCGTTTATGGAGGAAGAAGTAGCAGAGGCCATTAGATCCCTCCCCAAACATAAAGCCCCAGGCCCCGATGGGCTCTCAAACTATTACTATATTAAAATGGTATCACAACTAATGCCACATATTATGGAACTGTTCAACGCTGTAAAGACAGCAGGCAAATTCACACATGAAATGTTAGAAGCTTACATTCTCACACTGCCCAAACCAAATAAACCACCTACAATATGTGGCAACGTAAGGCCAATTTCACTACTAAACGCTGATGTGAAATTATATGCCAAATTGACTGCTTCTAGGCTAAAACCCCTCTTGATTAATCTAGTATCAGAGGAACGGGTGGGATTTGTACCTGGCAGACAAGTAGGGGACAATACCAGATACTGTATGGACTTAATAGACTGGGCTAACCGTCATGGCAAGAGCGGGGTACTATTAGCACTAGACGCGGAAAAGGTGTTTGACCGCCTAAACTGGACATACATGGAAGCTACACTAAAAGCCTTTGAACTCTCACACTCCTTTATTACAGACATATTGGCACTATATACATCACCCTCAGCCAAAGTTTTTAACACTAGTTACACTTCTAGAAGGTTTCAAATAACTAATGGAACAAGGCAGAGCTTAATTTTTATCTTTTGCCTAGAACCATTAATAAGACTAATCAAGAAAGATCCCCTACTCCCAGGTTTAGTAACCCCAGCAGGGGAGAAAAAAACTTGCCCTTTTCACAGATGACATCATACTCTTTCTCGCCAATCCAGTCAATTCTATACCCCATCTCTTAGATACTCTAGCCTTATACGGTCGTATTTCATACTACAAGAACAATATTAGCAAAACACAGATCCTACCCTTAAAAATAGATTCATATACAAAAGACAATATGAAGAAGCAATACCCATTTGATTGGTACAAAACTTCTATCTCCTACTTGGGCATCAAATTAACCCACTCCAGAACACACACAATCAAAGAAAACCATGAAGTGATTATTAATAAAATCTCTAAACAGATACAAACATGGGACAAATTAAATACATCATGGTTAGGTAGGATCAACTCCATCAAAATGATGATAATGACTAACATACTGTACCTATTCAGAACACTATCCATAGCCCTTCCTAATAGACTTCTTAAAAGATTCCAATCAGCCATCAATGCCCACATATGGAAAAGAAAACCCCCAAGAATATGTTTTCATTCTCTCTGGCGTCCTCCAAAAAGAGGGGGTCTAAGTGTTCCCATCATAAAACACTACTATAGAGCAACTATTTTAGCACAGGGCTTAGATATCATGATGGACAGAACAAAACCAGTCTGGCTCCAACTCGAAAAGGCCTGCGGAAACATTAAATCCCTCCCTGACATTCTGTGGACATCACGCACCCTTACCACCCTGGCAGGATTACACACCACAAAAATCCTTGTAAAATCCTGGACCTCCTGGGGCGCAACTTTGTGTCCCCCTAGGGAATTATTATACCTAGCTCCTCTATGAGCCCTCTCAGCAATCTCACCTGACCTTCCCATACACCACTGGTCGGCACAGGGGATAACCCATGTACACTCTTTATTTAATAGCGGCAGCTTCGTCTCTTTCCCAGAGCTACAGGCCTCCTATAGCCTGCCGCACTGAGATATCTTTTTATACCTAAGGGTGAAACATATTCTAATGTCTGAAGCAATAGACTACTTAGAACCTTCTTCACTCAGCATATTAGGCTACAAATGCTACACAATAGATAAAGCACTTCCCACATCAAAATTTCTGACATTATGCTATTTAGCACAAACGGACGCTAAAATCACGGATTCATTTCCCTACATGCGTAAATGGGAGACAGACTTAGGAGAGACATTCCAAATAGAGTCTGCTATTAAACATACTAAAAGATCTTCAAACAGTGTCACACATTAGGAAGCTTACTTTAAGATACTGATGAGATGGTACTTGGTCCCTAGCAGACTGAGCACAATTTATCCTACAACCACCTCAGTATGCTGGAGATGCAACAAATATAGGGGCACTATAAAACACATTTTTTGGACTGCATAAAATTAAATTCCTTTTGGACAGACACAAACAAGTTAATACACACAGTGTCCTGCCTAAAACTCCCACCTACACCAGCTAATTACTTGCTCCATCTAATACCCGATCTGGGCCATACCCCATCTAGAGCGGCGATTATCAATATTTTACTAGCCGCCAAAATAAGCATTGCCACCCATTGGAAGAGTGACATGGGCCCTAATTTGTTGGAAATACTCTGTAGAGTCAGTACATACCACCATGAAATGCAATATTCTACATTCCCTCTGTTTATGGTTTGTCTTAAAACCATAACACAATGTCACTAGTGTGTCCATTCATACATCACTCGTATCACAGTCATTGAGCATAGAACAAGATGTAGTCACAACAATAATTCTTCAAATAATGTTCATGGTGTTGATACTTATTGTCCTAGAAATTCTCCACCCAGAAACCTTTCTATCATAGATTTGTTTTTGTTTACATAATTATAATTTTGACTAAAATTCCACCTTGTAGTAATAAACTTTTCATTCAATCTGGGAAAGGTTTACTTGGAAAGAATAATTTAAATTCATTAGCATAACTGTCTGTAACGGAGCTCCTTGTACTCCGACTGAGTACCCTCCGTTGATGGATCCTCCTAGCGCTTCCTGAGGACTCCAAGCAGTGCAGCAGACACCACAACCACCGCAGACTCCGCAACCGCTGTATCTTGACTGGAGTCTCGCTGTCTTCCTTCCACCCTGGATCAGCTTCTGTCCTCCAGGACTGTGTGGGAAAGAACTCTTCCTTCCACTCCGTATGAACCTCCAGCATCCAGGACTGTGTGGTGAAGACCCCTCCTACAAGGAGAGCGTGTCAGGAACAAGCTCTTAAAAGAGCTAAGTGATTCAAGCTCAGGGGAGCATGCAGAGCATAGCAATCCCCAGTGTGATTATAACAGCTCCCTCCAATAACGAGACAAGGCTACGTTTAGAGGGATGAAGAAGAACTGTCTAAACCTTTATTTTACTTGGGATTAGTCCATATGGTCATTACATTAACAATGCGGTGAAAACTCAATAAAATTACAAACAGCCAAATGATAGCAGGCAACATACAGTGACTTATTATAATACAATGGCACATTTTTAAAGGGGTGGGGGAGACAATATTTAACAATAAATATCTCACCTGCCTGCAGAATTAGCAATATGCAAAATGCAAAACTACCCGAATATGCAAATGAACCAGTCTTGCTATTCAGGTAGTGCATATTGCTGTTGCTACCAACAGAGGGCACTAGACAAGCTCCATAGCCAAACCCACTTAGTTGGTAGCAAACATCAGCAGTACAAGAGAGCAGGCAATACATTACACAGTACACACACACTATAAACAATTACATTATATACACCCTGCACCTATAATGGATACAGGGTGACTAAAACATAAGAAATAAAGCAGCCTACATAAATAGTCTGTCTGAAGGTAGACTAAGGGCTTTAAAGCCAGATACATGAAAGAGTCATAGTCACAGGGGAGGAGGCTGGCAAGTAGGCCTCTTCAGGACCAAGTGGCGAAGGGCACTTCGTCACACTCTCTTCATTAGCATTGTGATGACTTATTAATGTAATACATGTCAACATAAAAGTAGGACTGTCCTAATGTTACCTTAACATTTGTTCTGACCAATCCGTATTCCTTAGTACACTTCAACTGACTAAATTAAAATAAACTAAAATAAACAAAACTTGGGGTCATACTGCCCAGAAACTCTTATTCCTAGTCTGTGTCTAACAAACTCAGGGAAATCATTACATCTTATAACAACTTATTCAATTTATTGGATACCGTCATATCCAGAAACCTATTCTCCCTAGTCCATACCTTTATAGACTTAGGTCAAATATAATTGTGTACTATACTCTTAACTAAACTCAATTCAATTCCTCTTAACTCCTCTTGGATCTCTGAACTCTTATATCCAAGGCATTCTTAATGTATATAATTACTTCATATTAATCAATATAAATTATCCTTCCTTAGTTTTCTTCCTTTTGTTACAATTGTTTGTTTTACTTCACCTCGATATAAACAAATTACTCATTCTTGTGAATCTATGAAATACTATTGCACTCAATCTTTGTAGTATTAAGTAACCATGATCCTTATTTTATCAACTTCATATTTTATCTACCTCTGATACTTCTCATTCTATGTATAGGTGATAATGTAATAGTTCTCTTCATAATACTATCCTTTCATAATTTTACTTTATGTGTTACACATTTATAAGTACTCTCTTTTGGTATTAATACACTCATAACT
This sequence comes from Pelobates cultripes, assembly GCA_933207985.1. Taxonomy (NCBI): domain Eukaryota; kingdom Metazoa; phylum Chordata; class Amphibia; order Anura; family Pelobatidae; genus Pelobates; species Pelobates cultripes. The sequence continues at coordinate 102,393,036 of OW240916.1, forward strand.
GTTAAATAACTTTTCATTGTCTGTTTTCTTCTTCATTAATATTAAGGAATTAATATTCATGTTAGTGTCAATCTTTTATTTCTTTATAAGTCTGTTAATCTTCTGTATCGAATGAACTCTGTAGAATCTTCCATCACAGTTTGCAGATCAGATTAACCCCTCTTGATTAATCTAGTATCAGAGGAACGGGTGGGATTTGTTCTAACAGTCAATGTCCAGTTGACTAAAGGAATGCTTTCCTGATTTATTGCCACAAGGATCTGTCACGCTTTACCAGATCAGTTATTTCTGTCTATTTAGTTGCTTCATCCACACAGTTGCGCAGTTCTGGACTTGGATCTGGATGATTGCCAATCTCTGCCATGTGCTTGCTTCTAGAATTCACGTTGTATCTTGTGCTTTTTGTCTCAGTTGTAGAAAATAGTCTTATACAGTCTTTGTGATTTGAAAATGTTATTTTTCTTACAAACACAGTTCTTCTGAGACAATCTAGATTCTTTTTTTCTCTTCAAGTTTGTTTTCCCAGTTCCAAAATAGCTGTGTAACTCAAATCTTCTCTCTCCCCCCTTGTAGTGGGAACAAAACTTGAATAGAAGACTGGCTGGCTGGCCAATGTAAAATCTGGTTGGAATGATCGTCACTGTTAAATCTTCTTAATTTCTTCTTGTCTTCAGTTGATTGATATATATACACGTCTTTTGTATATATAGACTTGGGCCAAATGCTCGCCACAATAATATATGTCTATATTATTGAAAAGTACTAATACGCAATCTGACTTACGGTTTCTTCAGGTTTATTCTTAGTTACGGATACATAATAAAGGATGTTACAGGATAATGGAAATTCAACAGCAGATGGTAATTGCTGAACTTCTTTACATCCTTACATCTTTACATCAAGAGAGAGAGCCAGAGAGAGAGAGCCAAGACACAGAGTGACCTCGTGTTCCTCTGTTACTAAATAGATGTGCTCATACTAACGTGAGCGTTTAACTCTAGCCATATAAGGACAAAAACCCCAAATCCACATTCCAGAGCTCTTGGACAAAGAAAGCCTTGTGATTTATTGATACCATCTGTTACTTATGTCAATCCACACATCCATATATATAATCAATAGAAACATAGAATATGCAATATTCTACAATGTCATCTTCTACAAACAACAATATGTATAAATGATACCGCAAAGAATCAAGCATACTGTACCATGAATAGCATCAAAATCTCTCAAATACCTCAACTGCAACTATGTATGTCGACAATGTTTTATGGTACACGGTTTCTGTGACGTACGCTGTTGATTATAACACCTCATGTATTTGTGTATTTGTGTATCTCATTGTTCTTTTTCCTTCACCTGTTAGAAACTGTGTATCTTAATCTTGTAAAACAATAAAATGATACACTGGAAAAAAAAGTCACATACCTGTAACGGCACCCCCAGGCATAAAAGGGGTTAAAAGCCATTTAGGAGATATTCCCTTCCAGATATACAGGCAGCTACTGTAGACACCAATCCACTGAACCGAAGAAGCATACGAATGCTCTCAAACATACAAATGCTGTAAACAGACGAATAGGAAAAAACATACGAATAGGTTTACACTCTTGTAGCAGTCGAACTGGAACAGCACACAAGTTCCCCCAAGAACGAGACAAGGCTCCGTTTTGAGGGTCAAGCAGGAACAGACAGAGCTGTGGGTTTATTGTTCTTATATACACATTCTTACACATTAGTACCAGCCACAGGGTTTTTGGAAAACAACCAATAAACACGGACAATGCACTCAGACACTCCCAAACAAAATCCTCCCCTCTGCCTGTAATGCAATTACCTTACACAATGGGTAATGTAATTATTACAGGCAGAGAAATACAGTTTATCCACATTATTCATAAATTTAAAAGTATGCATCACATTCACATAAAACGTACATTTTTCAGAATCGGCACATTCCAAATACAAACATACGTCAAAATCATACAAATTGATTCAGTGGTTCAAAAGATAGATCGTAGTCCTTTGTGACCAAATGAAGCACGGCTTTTCTGCCCAAAACCAGTTCCACAGAGTCTTCTATCCTGGAGATAATTGGGAAGTAATCCAATTATCTCCAAGGACAGAGGAAAAACTCCATTGAACACATGGCAGCAAAAGACAATAAAATACATAAAAAATATATAACTGTGCATCCATTGCGTAAAACAGGTACATTTAACATGTCCCCAGATAGCGCTTATTATTACTGATCTGAGCGCATATTATTACTGAATGGCGCTCAGATCACACACATACAGTTCAATTGCCATGTAGCCAAAGTCTTTCCCATCGTCTTTCATTAAACGAATGGGCTCCATGGCATAGCTATCTGGGGTATCACCGCTCAAACAGGGCAAGCACCGAATGACCCAGCTTTCGTGTCTTTGCAGGGGAAAATCAAGCGTTTCTACATGGGGCCATAGTCTAAAGGCAGCAGGCGGGCAACCAGTCTCCTCCAATGTACAGTGGCGAGATTGGTCTCGTCACATCTCTCCCCTTTTCCAAACAGAATAACAGGGTATCTGACCTCCTGCTGGTCAGTGCCCTGGTTAGTCCAGCAACCCACCCATAAAACACAATTCGTAGTACAGCCCACCCACAATAAATGGTTACTACACCTGAGTACGGGGAAAAGTTGTCCATGTCCAGGTGCCTCACCACAGCTGTGTGTGGGACTGGTACTCTGAATTGGTGGGTTGCGAGGTGGACAGAGACCAGCTGTACCAGCACTACCACGGAAGTAGCCTGGTGGGAGCCTGGTTGCTGGAGGGGGAGACCGACTGTCTCCCCTTTGGATACATAGCTGTGCTGCTGGAGGGGGAGACTGATCATCTCCCCTTTGGACAAAGCACCATGCTGCTGTGGGGGGAGACAGATTGTCTCCCCTTTGGCTAAACAGTCCTGTTGCTGGGGGACAGGACCGACCGTCCCTACCCCCTGTGGTGTGTGTACAGAGACTACGGTCCCATCTGCACCGGTGTGGGGCTTATCATCTCACCTTGGTGTGCTAGGCTGCCACTGGGGAGGGGGGATGAGGTTGTCCCCTTCCAGTAGAAGACTCTGCCACTGGGGAGCAGGACCGACTGTCCGTACTCCCTGTAGCTTGAAACATAGAAACATAGAATGTGACGGCAGATAAGAACCATTCGGCCCATCTAGTCTGCCCAATTTTCTAAAAACTTTCATTAGTCCCTAGCCTTATCTTATAGTTAGGATAGCCTTATGCCTATCCCATGCATGCTTAAACTCCTTTACTGTGTTAACCTCTACCACTTCAGCTGGAAGGCTATTCCATGCATCCACTACCCTCTCAGTAAAGTAATACTTCCTGATATTATTTTTAAACCTTTGTCCCTCTAATTTAAGACTATGTCCTCTTGTTGTGGTAGTTTTTCTTCTTTTAAATATAGTCTCCTCCTTTACTGTGTTGATTCCCTTTATATATTTAAATGTTTCTATCATATCCCCCCTGTCTCGTCTTTCCTCCAAGCTATACATGTTAAGATCCTTTAACCTTTCCTGGTAAGTTTTATCCCGCAATCCATGAACCAGTTTAGTAGCCCTTCTCTGAACCCTCTCTAAGGTATCAATATCCTTCTGAAGATACGGTCTCCAGTACTGTGTACAATACTCCAAGTGAGGTCTCACCAGTGTTCTGTACAATGGCATGAGCACTTCCCTCTTTCTACTGCTAATACCTCTCCCTATACAACCAAGCATTCTGCTAGCATTTCCTGCTGCTCTATTACATTGTCTGCCTACCTTTAAGTCATCAGAAATAATCACCCCTAAATCCCTTTCCTCATATGTTGAGGTTAGAACTCTATCAAATATTCTGTACTCTGCCCTTGGGTTTTTACGTCCAAGATGCATTATCTTGCACTTGGGCGCAGAGACAATGTTCCCATCTGCGCCGGTGGGGAACTTAGTATCTCCCCTCGATGGGCTAAGCTGCCGCTGGGGAGAGGGGGTAACAAGCTCCTCTCCCTTACACACTTTCAGCCGCTGGGGAGGGGAGACACTGTTCTCCACTCCCTGCATTTCACACTGCTGCTGGGGAAAGGAGACACTGCTCTCTATTCCCTGCAAATCACACTGCCGCTGGGGATCTGAGCCGACCGCCCAGCATCCCTGTAGCTTACCCTGCCGCTGGGGAGGGAGGACGCTGCTCTCCTCTCCCTGCAAGGTAAACTGCCGCTGAGGAAGGGAGACGATGCTCTCCACTCCCTGCACTTCACACTGCCGCTGGGGAAAGGAGACACGGCTCTCTATTCCCTGCAAATCAATCTGCCGCTGGGATCTGGGCTGACCACCCAGCATCCCTGTAGAGCAGGTGGAGAGACCTCGGTCCCATCTCCACCTGCCGTCTGGGGTTCCTCCCAGTAAATCTCTACAATATCTTTCCAGCTGAAGGGGTCTGGAACTGGATCTGCTGCTCTGCTTTTCTGTCGTGCCTTTTCAATGGAGTGGAACAGATGTTGGTAGTCCTGCTCCAGCTCCATCTCTCGGGTCACTAGGTGGGCCAGGTCTTGCTCCAACTCGTGAGGGTCATCCAAGTCGTACATACTCTCCCTCCACTCAAAAATGTCACGGAACCAGGTTGTGTAGAGCTCCCAAAATCAGGCTCTGAAAAAGACTCCCATAACAAACCAGGGCCATCGAACTCCTCTCCCTCTGGCTTGTCATGCTCGGCTGTCCAGCAAGATTGGTCTTGTCACAATACCGATTCAAAGTTGGGATTGTGACGCATGGACTGTCTATGACTATGGTGTCAGCCATAATATTAAAAATATTGTGAATTGGAAGTTATTCTTTAAGATTATGTTTACTTATCCCTTATAATAAACACATATATCTGTGTGGTGTGAAACAATAAAATGTGGAGATCTATCCAACAGGGCACCTCCATTTTAACTTTCAGAAAATCATTGTTAGAAGCCTTGTTATTTAGACCTGGCAATCAACAGAGAGAAAGCATACAGAGAAAAGGACAAACCAAACAGTGTTTATGTTTATCCTTTTCATTTTTTATATGTTTTCTAGGTTTATTTGGAACTAATAAATACAGTCATTTGATAACATGGGGGTAGGAACCAGGGGGGGATAGGTTATAGAGAAATCCCCCCCAGCTCCGCCGGCCACGGGTGGCTCCATCAGGGAACCGCACGCACTGCAGACTTGGAAGGGGAGCACCTCCCCTTCCGCGCAGGAGCGCCGGGTGTCACGTGACTACCCAGCGCTCAGTCTGACACTGCGCCCACCAGACGTCCAGAGGTCCCCCTGCTATGTCAGGTAAAAGGGGGGGGGAACAACAGTTTGTAGGGGGGAGAGCAGAGCCGGTCACCTCTGAAAAAAAAACAAAAAAAAAACAACAGCTGCCTGAGCATTGTTAGTGTTAATTAATGGAAGGGTTAAAGAAGGGGCGAGGGGGGAGGTAGAAAAATGAATGTAAGCGGTTAGGGTGTCTACTAATATGGATGGGAGGAGGGGGAAGGTAGAAAAATAATTGGAATGGTTTAGGGGGCTTCTAATATGGATGGGAGGAGGTAAACAATAATTGGAAGGGGTTAGGGGGGCTACTAATAAGGATGGGGGAGAGGGGTAGGTAGAAAAATAATTGGAAGGGTTTAGAGGGGCTACTAATATGGATGGGAGGTGAGGGAAGGTAGAAAAATAATTGGACGGGGTTAGGGGAGTACCTTCTAATATGCATGGAAGGGGTTAGGGAAGTACTAATATGCATGGAAGGGGTAGGGGGGTTAATATGCATGGGGGGTTAATATGCATGTTCTTATGTGCATGGAAAGGGTAGGGGTGGTTCTAATATTCATGGAAGGGGTAGGTGGGGTTCTAATATAAATGGAAGGTGTAGAGACGGGTAGTAAAATGTATGGAATGCACTTCTGAAAGTGTCACTGAATGGCAGTTAGAAAATGTGGTCATCCTAGGTCAGGGGCAGTATTACACAATCTGTATATGTATAAAAAAATATAAAAAGTAATCTGCAAAGTACAAAATGTTTGTGTCAAATGTCATGCTAAAAATTAACCTAGGAATGTGCAATTTAAAAAAAAAAATTAAATACTTTTTAGAATAATGATACAGACATATTATTTCTTACATTTGTGATGATTCTTTTTTCCCCCTCTATTTTCAAGGGACACTATAGTCACCAGAACCACAACAGCTAAACGTAGTAGTTCTGGTGTCTATAGCATGTTTTTGCAGGCTTTTTAATGTAAGCACTGACATTTCGTAAAAAGGCAGTATTTACATTACTGCTGAGGAATACCTCTAGTGGACACTCAGATGGCCACTAGAGGTGCTCTGAGAGTCGAGACATGAATGCCGCCCTATGAAGTATCTGCGCATGTGCGGCAAAGCTGCGCATGCGCACCAGGGAGCAATGACGCTTCTGAATAGAAGTGTTTTATTGCTCCCTGCTCGCACCCTCCTATTTCGTCATTTTGACGAAATAGGGGGCACCACATCAGGAGGATCCCGGTGCTGTATCTGGGTAAGTAAATCCCCTTCCCTGTAGTGACCCTTTAATGTTATTATTTTATCATTTATATAGGATATATATATATATATATATATATATATATATAGGGTTCCTACGCCCATGTTTGATAAATGTATAATCTAGTTTTAAAGACAAATTGAGCATTAATGATAAAAAGGTTAGCCCAAGTCATGAGGGATTTTCAATGTTTCATTTAATGGTAAATACTAGAGAAGCAACAGTTCCTCTTTATTGATATGCTAATTCCTGTCCTGGCAACTGAGTTGAAGGGGTTAATACATAAATGATAATGCATTGTTCGCCAGAAAAAAAGATGTGTTGCCCTTGTTAACAGCATAATTGTATAAATTGCCTATAGTTAGAGTGCCTATCTGTTTGTGTGTCTGCTCATCTGCCATACTAATAAAATGTGAGGAGATTTTTATTCAAAGATCAATATTTTTATTATATTATGTGGTGCATTTCTTTTTATTTGTCCTCTGTATTGCCCTCTAATATATGCAGATGTGCAGAAACTGATAGCAATATAGGTCATGTTGCCTAGTACATTATGAACAGGCTAGAAATATGACATTCTCATCTTATACTTTGACTTAAATGTAAATGTGCATCTAAAAATATTTAAAATGTTGAAGTTCACATATCCAGATAAGACCTTTTGAAAGCATGTCATAACTTTTCCATTGCTTGAAATCCAAAATTAAAAATGGGATGTATATTAATAACTCCGGATACACTTTTTGGTAAATGTATTTTTATAAAATGATTTTATTAATATTTTCAGTAGCAGGTATACATAAAATAATGTATTTGAGAAAAAGAAAGTTAAAGATTAATTCCTTCATTCTAATGCACTATATATGGGTAAAAAATAAATGAAATTTGAAGAAAAGGAAAATAAGTAACAAACATGTACCCCGATAAGTATAAACATTTGTGGTGCTCTAGGAGGGTGGTAGTAGCTATACAAATGTGGGTGATCACTGCCTTAACATTTTTCAATATTTTTGGAGGAAACATTTGAAAGAGAGTAATTTGTAGGGTGTTTGGGATGGCCTTTTATCTAGTGCAATTTGTATAAATGGGGAAATAGAAGACACGGATAAGTTAATTGAGGGCTAGACAAATAGATAAAAAGCCCCTTTTGAGTTCTATGTCTCCACTGCTAATCTCCTTGTCTTCTGTCTATCATATTTTAATAGCCAGCAAACAATATTAAGGGAAAGATTCTCTGAAAATCTCTTCGGAATAATGCCAAAATTAACCGTCACTGTTGGCTTAGCATGAGGTGTCATTGGGGCTTTAACCCCTTAGTGACCAGACCGTTTTTCAAATTTCTTACTGTTAAGGACCAGGGCTCTTTTTACATTTCTGTTGTGTTTGTGGTTAGCTGTAATTTTCCTCTTACTCATTTACTGTACACACACATATTATATACCATTTTTCTCGCCATTAAATGGTCTTTCTAAAGATATTATTATTTTCATTATATCATATAATTTACTATAAAAAAATTATAAAATATGATGACAAAATTAAAAAACAAAACACACTTTTTCTAACTTTGGCCCACAAAATCTGTTACGCATCTACAACTGCCAAAAAACACCTGTGATAAATATATTCTAAATTTTGTCCTGAGTTTAGAGATAAATAATGCTCTTAGCTTTTTGGGGGGGGCAAGTTATAAGGCTATAAGTACAAGTAGCACTTTGCTATTTCCAAACCATTTTTTTTCAAAATTAACAAAAGTTACATTGTAAAACTGATATCTGTCAAGAATCCCTGAATAACCATTCACATGTATATATTTTTAAAAGAAGACAACCTAAGGTATTAAATTTGGGGTATTTTGACTCTTTTCATGCAACCATTTTACCACCAATCTATGCCAAAAAAAAAAAAAAAATAACAATTGGTGATTTTTTTGACACACGTAGCAATTTAAGAATACATGTACTGAGTACTTTAAGGGTTACTGCCAAAAAACACCCCAATATGTGTACAGCAACATCTCCTGAGTAAAGTTATTCCACCCATGTACAGGTGTGTCAGATTCTCTGGTGGCTAAATTATCTTATTTGTGGGGTGCGTATTCCTGTTTTCCAACTTGGAATTTTCACAGCTGGTCATCATGCACCCATGTCCCATTTGGGACATTTTTGAAGCAGACCAGTGTAATTTACCCCGATCAAAATATATATTTTTGAAAAGTAGACACCCTAGGGTATTTCAAATGGTGGTATTTTAACACTTTCCATGCACTAATTCTACCTCCAGCCTTTGTCAAACTTTTTGGTAGTCATTTTTTTGTGTTATTTTTCACACACATTCTACTTTAGGCATGGATTCTCAGCTCCTGTTAGGTGTTACTGCCAAATAACAACCCAATATGTGTTCAACAACATCTCCTGAGTACAGTGATACCACCTATGCATAGGTCTGTTGGGTTGTTTGGGTGGTGCAATGCCAAACTTCTGACTTCTGAATGTGTTTTTCAAATTTGACATATCTTCTTTGCCTATATTCTTTTTGGGGGCCTTTATAGATATCCCAATTTATTTTCTTGCCATGAGCGTGCATATATTTTAAAAGTTGACACCCCACGGTATTGTATATGGAGTGTTTTGATGCCTTTGATGTAATTGTTTTAATCCAAAAATTGGAGATAGTTTGTGGTGGTAATTTTTAAAGTTTTATTTTTACACACACATTACTTTTTGACTGTGATTTAGGAGCGCCTGTTGTTGGTTATTGCAAGAAAACACTCCAGGTTGTTTTCTGCAAAGCCTCCTGAGTACACTCATGCTCCCCATGCATAGGTTTGCCAGAATTTTGGTTAGGTTCACTTACAATTGTATGACTTGTAATATGAATTGAAATTGAGAGTATTTCTTCTGATAGGCCTATCTTTAGTTTGGGGCTTATCACGCACCCCAGTTTAATTTATTGCCATGAAAGAGTATATATTTGAAATGTAGACACCCCAAGGTATTGTATATGGAGTGTTTTGATGCCTTTGATGCAATCATTTTAGTCAAAAAAGTGTGTGGTGGTAATTTTTAAATTTTAATTTTTACACACTCATTACTTTTTGACTGTGATTTAGGAACACTCCAGTTTGTTTTCTGCAAAGCCTCCTGAATAAACCCATGTCTCACATACATAGGATAAACATAACAAAAAAAGAACTGAACGGAAAATGGACCAGTGTGTGGTATCATTCAAAGCAGTCCCCAATGCAGAGTCGAGGCTGTCCAGGGCAATCAGGACAGTATTATACAGTATCTTTTCTCTGCCCCCTCTTAAAACAGACTCTGCATGTTTTGGGGATCCTGCTTTGCTGCAGTATGGGGGATTTTAAAAATAAAATGTGTTGCCCCAACTCTGCTCTCTCCCATCACTGCCCGGGGAGCAGGTGCATCACGGTACAAGATCCCCCCAAATGATCTGGAGCTGAAACTGTAAAAAAGTCAGTTGCATTCCGAGGTTTGCCTTTTTGAACAAAAAAGCATTGTGGGTTGCAGTCTGCATTAAGTAGATTGCAACCTTTTAGTACCAGGCCCTAGTCTTCCATATAATTAGGTACGGCAGCAGCAGCTGGTCTGCCAGATCAACCCCACCTATATGCCTGTTATAGGCCTTGATGCACATTGGCTTCCTTGTGCTCTCAGCTCTGCCACGTACAGAGATCTCCTCCATGTGGATAGTGGTATGAAGGTACACATCCTTCTAGTCTCTGTGCTTAACTGCTTACAGCTCCGCTCTTGGCACAGAGCTGAGGTCTCTCCCCTTCCTAGCTGGGTGCATGCAAGTTGTCCTTGGAAACTTGCGCGGTTCTTTTTTATTGTACTGCAACCTACTGTATCAAGACAATACCATAGCTTGAACAAAGGGAAACTTGGATATAAATTGTCTGTATACAAGTTGTTGTACCCTTTGTTCATCAGAGGGAATATCAGGTCCCAGACAATCTTGCCACTGGTTGCCATATGTTCTGGGCAACCTAGAGGGTCAAGGTGGGTATCCTTCCCTCGTACATCCCAAAGGCCTGAGTATACCCAGCCTCACTATCACAAAGCTTCTACACCTTTACACCATACCTGGAGCGCTTGGAAGGAATATACTGCTTGAATCCCAGCCTTATACATCCATGCATATATTCCTTCCAGGTGTATAAGCCTCTGCAAACATTCCAGCATTCAAATTTGTCACAGACGTATCTGGTACGTCTGCGGCCCTTAAGGACTGTTTTTTTGTCCGACGTACCTGATACGTCTGTGGTCGGGAAGGGGTTAATTAAATATTCCATCATTTTTTATTTGTCCATAACTATATTTAAATATTGCAAATAAACAATATCAAAGTAATTGTGTCTAAAAGAAAAATATCAGATGAGTAACTGTAGTTCAGCACCTTAACCCTATTGCGATGCAAGATGACAATTTTCCATCATGCTTGTCCTACGATTAAAGATGTATGATGGAAAATTTCTGCAACTTACTAAAGTTAACCCCAGATCGCCACAAATGGAGGTAATCACGGGATTAATGCTGCTCTTGTCTGTCTCAGTATCCAAAGCAGACCAGGAGTGCCCGATCGCACCGTCCCTGTAGCTGTGATCACTCTGACAGCCTGTCAGAGTGAGCACATGTGCTGCAGGGACTCCTGATCTGCCTCCCTGCTCTTCCATGTTCAGTGTGAAGTGCAGGGAGATGGATCAGTGCTTATGATCTTCTCCCTACAAAGAAAATAAAGTTAGTTTAAAATTCCAACCCCCTTTACCCAGTTTAAATAAAAATTGTCCCCTTCCCTGTCAATTGATCAATGACTACAGTGATTTTTTTTTTAACTTAACTTTTTGTTAACTTTTATTTGTTTTAACCCTCAGGAGTTAAGTGTATTTAATTAATTCAAATATTTTAAAATTGTTTATTTAGATAGTTAGGGTGGGTGGAAGTTAGTGGGGAATTGGGGAATTTGGTATTAGCTAGGGTTTACGCTAAAGAAATGTTTTTAAAAAGCTTTTTAATAAAAAAAAAATGTTTTAATAAAGTTTAAAAATAGTAAAAAAAAATCTCACAAACTTTAGCCAGTCCTAAAAACAAATTAACCCATTCTCTACCAGTTGATTATAGCCTACAGTGATCAAAATACATTTATATATAAAAAAAATAGAATTTTTTTCAACCCCTGAGGGTTAGCTTTATTTTTTTTTAACCCTCAGAGATTCAATTTATTTAAATAATTAATTTAAATATTTTAAAATGATATATTTTGCTAGCTGGGGTGGGTGAGCGTTAAGGGAAACTGTTACTCCTGCTTACTGCTAGTTAGGGGTTAACAGTTAAAAAATGTTTACTTATATTTTAAAAGTGTAAACAAAGTTTTAAAAAGTTAAAAGAATTTAATAAGTAAAAAAAGTTTAAAAACAAGTTTTAAAAAGTAAAAAAAGTTTTAAAAAGTAAAAAAATACATTAAAAACGCTCCTTACCACTACACCTGGAACAAACTAGTGAAACGATGATCCCATGTTAAGTATCTAAATATGCCTTTTGAAATACCCCAGGGTGTATTCTTTCTACAATGGTATGCATTTGAACAACCAACCAGATAAACTCCACAATTGGACGTAGAGCCAGCATAAAAATCCAAAGTTTGAAAAAAAAAAACTGATTGGTTGCGTCTCAAATGTGCCCCTTCAACATCCACATATACCTGGCAAAGATACGTACAGGGGTATTCCTATACTTAAACAGCATAGCTGAGCAACCTATGAAGTTTTATACTGCCATAGCAAACATAAGGTTTGCAATATATACAGTAGAAACTCACCATGTGGGTCAAAAATGCAGAACAAAAAATGCTTATTACCACTACACTTGGTATAAAATAGCTAAAATATTGTCCCACACAAAAGGTTCAAAATATGCCTTTTGAATTACCCCAGGGTGTATTCTTTAAGAAATAATGTGTTTGTGGGGTAGTTTGTATAACCAATCAGCTAAACTACTCCAAATGGAAGATGGGCACAGCGTAAAAACTCAAAGTTTGAAAAAATAAATGGAAAGGCTGTGTCTCATATGTACCCCTTCAACATCCACATATACCTGGCAAAGGTACATACAGGGGTATTGTTGTACTCAGATGACATAGCTGAGCAACATATTATACAGCTGTAGCACATATAAGATTTGAAAAAATGAGTATTACCAAAACACATGGTAAATGCTAGCGGAAAAATTATCCCATGACAAGGTTCAAAATATACTTTTTTGAATACCCTGGAATGTATTCTTTAAGAATTGGTATGCCATTATGGAGTAGTTGGAATATGTAGCCTGCTAAAGCACTCCAAAGTTGGACACTGACCCATCGAAACCCTCTATGAAAAGTCACACTTAAAAACCTGAACTTGTCACATCTCTTTTACAGCACTGTAACAAAATAGTGTCTAGGTCATAGATTGGCATATTGTTTTACTCGGAAGATGTAACCTAGCATAATTTGGGGGATTTTAGGACAGTGGCACATAAGTGTACGAAATACCCTGCAAAAATGTAACTCGTATGTAAAAATTCCATTTTTTTTCCCTCGCCACCAACATTGATATAAATTTGTGAAAAAATGGTGACAAATTAAAGCACACTATATGATAAGATACCCTGGGGAATCTGCTTTCTCAAATTTAAGTACGTTGTGGGATTATTTGAACAGTCAAACTGCTATAATATACCAAAATTAGACATAGGCCCATCAAATCCACCTGTGAAAATTCTAACTACAGAAACTGAAATTGCCTTGTCTCTTATATGGCATTGTAGCATCACAGAATAGTGCCAAAGGCAAACAATGGGGTTATCGTTATGTACAGGAATAGCACACACCAGCTGTATGAAATACACATTAAAAAACCTTCTTATATATGTATATGTCAGAACAGAAAAAAAACAAAATTTTACTCCAATATTTAGCAGAGATTGGTGATGAAATGGCTACGTAAAAAGTTTCAAACTTGACTTTGGGTAAATAGTCTGTGATGTCTACTTCATATAAATACATACTTTTGTGTGGCTATTTTGTTTTTTGCAATGGCTACTAAACTTACAAGACAAGCATACCAACTTCTAAAATTGTTTCACATTGAAATTTTATTCTAGTCCTTGTATTTTGTGACCTGTGACTTTCAAAATAAGCTGAAATCCTATACATATTATGTACTCTATAAATCAAGACACATAAATGAATTTATTTTTTAATTACTTTTCCTAAACTGGACATATTATGCACACACTATTATTGCCAAATCTGTGAAATTAAAAAAAAAAAAATTAAAAATGTAATTCCCCATTTTTTGGCATTTGTTTTTCAAATTAATGAGGATTTATATATGTATATGTCACATAAAATTAAAGTCCTTTATTCCCTCAAAAAACAGTATGTAATATTTTGTACAATAAAAGAGAAAAATGCAAACTGTGGTTGAACACAAACAGCAAAAAATGCAAAAATGGCTTGTGTCCTTAAGGGTAAGACACGCTTTTGAAGCTGTGTCCTTAAGCGGTTAATTAATCTCTTACAGCTGTCATTGGCGTGCCTACCCAAGAAAAAAGCTTGGTCATGATGTGTGATAGTTGGGAGGACACCCATCAAGAGTTCTCTGAATTCTTGACATATATTTGTGTTTTCATGTTGCTCAAGTATTTTGATCAGAAATTAGGATAGGGCATTGGGGAATTTCAAAATATTTACAGTGCTATGTCTTGTGCTTGCAAGAATTATTCTGAAATATTGCCCTCCTACAACACATTGTTGGAAAATTTTCAATAAATAAGGACTTGCACCAAGGTGAATCTTTAATAGTTAGAGTCTACATAAAATTACTGAAGAATATTTTTTAGCTTCCTGAATAACCACCTTACATTCTTGAGGGATATTGAGTACTTATTGAGCATCATTGAAGCATATTGAGTACTCTAGTATTTATTGGTAATAATTTGAGACCCATAACAGAAAGAGATGAGTAGAATTTTAAGGTATGTAAAGGAAAAGTAACTTTGTCAAATATATGAGGTGAATATATGGACTCAAATATATAATGCTATCTAAATTACAGGGAAAATCATGCTGAATATGTAACACAAAACTACATAAGCAAATATTCTGGTGTTTTGAAGTGACATACCAAAGAATTTATCAACGGAATACATGTTAACTATAGAGGATAAAAATAAAGTTAACTGGATATGGGTATAATTATATAAATGAGGTGAAAAAAAAAACAGACAAAGATGGAATTCATAAGTAAACTGTATCAACATGTGAATGGACTAGTCAAACAACGAAAGCAGCTATGCATACCCAAAAGTTCAATAAACATGATAAAGTCAGCCAAAGTTGGAGAGATGGTTTTGGTGGCATCACAACATTAATCACCAAAATGAAAAATCACCTCATGCTATTCTAGCTCAGTTCTGATTCACTTAATGTATAGTATAGGCAATGCACAGTTGTGTATATTAATAGGTAAACTTACATAATATGCAACAGGGATAACATTAAATAATGATTTGAGTTTTGGGGGGGGGGGGGAGGAATCATACAAGTTGAATTTGTTAGATAAGTATACATCATGGACTTCAATAGAAGAATAGATACAAGAAGGAAGGTGCTCACTATATACTTCAATAAAAGACAGCAGACAATCTTAACACTGATTCCCCAATAAATTGTGAACAAATAAGAATAAAAACAGAAAAAATATAGAAAGCTGCGCCTGAATAGATAATAATCCTTCTGTGAAATCACATAACAGGTACATATACATATATATGTTGATAGAATCCTCTGTTTGGATTTACACAGTAACTGAGTATCTCAAAGAAACAGAGAAATAAAAAAATAATAGTGCAATATGTCAAATAACAGGAGAGTCAGATGTAATATTACGCCAAAAGCACACTCACAGTGAGATGTAATATTGTGCCAAAAGCACACTTATAGTGAGATGTAATATTACGCCAAAAGCACATGCATAGTGAGATGTAATATTACGCCAAAAGCATACTCATAGTGAGATGTAATATTACTCCAAAAGCACACTCATAGTGAGATGTAATATTACACCAAAAGCACACTCAGTGAGATGTAATCGTGTTCAGTGTGTGTGCTTTTGGCATAATATTACACCTCACTCTCATGTTATTTGACAAATTGCACTATTATTGCTTTGTTTCTTTGAGATACTAAATTACTGTGTAAACCCGAACAGAGGATTCTATCAACATATGTATGTATATGTACCTGTTATGTGATTTAATGTGATAGGCAAGCCTATCTGACCCTCACATATCTTTATTCAACAGCCTGATTTCAATATCATCAAGCCCCAATATTGCTGTAAGAAAGTCAGTGCTCCATCAGCTGAACATCTGCAATAAGCAAAGCCTGATTTCAAAATCATCAAGCCCCAATATTGCTTTAAGAAAGTCAGTGATCCATCAGCTGATCGTCTGCAATAAGCAAAGCCTGATTTCAGAACTATCAAGCCCCAATACTGCTGTAAGAAAGTCAGTGCTCCATCAGCTGATCGTCTACAAAAAGCAAAGCCTGATGTCAAAATCATTAAGCCCCAATACTGCTGTAAGAAAGTCAGTGCTCCATCAACTGATCGTCTGCAATAAGCAAAGGTAGCCTTCTGGAAGACTACACTAATACTCTATTCTGCACAGCATCATTTATATTTAATTTAACCATCCTGTACATTTATTTTATTTTATATATCCTGTGTGCATTGTATATATTCTTGCCTTTATATCTTGTCTGTCATGCTAAAGTGTAGTTTTGCTAGCCCTGTATGCAATTGTTTTATTCACCTGTATGCATTCCTCTATTTCCCCTCTGATTTCTGACTGACCTCTGACCCCTCCCTTCTTTTATTCATTTTTATTCATATGTTTGTGTTTATTTTAATAACCATCCCTGCATCTCTGTGCCTAGATACATATCCCCCTCTCTCAGCTTTATTGCAAGCCTATCTGACCCAGTCGGGTTTCCGTGCTAAGCACTCTCTGCAAAATCTCGTGGTCACTACTCTATCCTAATTCTCCTTGACCTTTCTCTAGCTTTTGACACCATTGATCATCAACAGCTGCTTCTCATCCTCCGCAATATTGGTCTACAAGATGTTGCTGTCTCCTGGTGCTCCTCCTACCTCTCCCAGCGCTCTTTCAGTGTTTCTTTCTTTGGCTCTGCTTCTTCTCTCCAACTCCTCTCTGTTGGTGTCCCCCAAGGTTCTGTCCTTGGTCCCCTACTGTTCTCCATCTATACTGCCTCCCTTGGTAAACTCATTAGCCCTTTTGGCTTCCAATATCATTTCTATGTGGATGATACGCAAATCTATCTGTCCTCTCTTGATCTCTCCCCATCCCTCTTGACTAGTGTCTCTGACTGCCTCTCCGCTATTTCTAAGTGGATGGTTGCCCACTTCCTTAAACTTAGCTTGACCAAAA
Source organism: Pelobates cultripes (assembly GCA_933207985.1). Taxonomy (NCBI): domain Eukaryota; kingdom Metazoa; phylum Chordata; class Amphibia; order Anura; family Pelobatidae; genus Pelobates; species Pelobates cultripes. Next base: position 102,410,118 of record OW240916.1, read on the forward strand.
CTGAAATTCTGGTCTTTCCTCCCTCATGTGTTGCTACTCCTGTGTCTGTCTCCCTCCAAGTCAACGGTGCTACCATCAGCTCCACCACGCTAGCTCACTACCTAGGTGTTCTCTTTGACTCCGACCTCTCCTTTAAGCCTCATGTTCAGTCTATCGCCAAATCCTGCCACTTCCATCTCAAAAACATTGCACAAATCTGACAGTACTTAACGCCAGATGCCACTAAGGTGCAGGTCCATTCCACTGTCCTTTTTCGCCTTGAGTAGTTTAATCCGCTTCTCAGTGGTCTTGCGTGCTCCCAACTTGCGCTGTTACAGTCTATAATGAATGCGGCGGCAAGGCTCATCTTTTTGTCCGCCCACACCTCCCACGCCTCAACCTTCTGTCAGTCTCTACATTGGCTTCCTATAAGATATAGGGCTCAATTTAAAATTCTGGTTCTGGCTTTCAAATCTCTACATAATGCTGCTCCCACCTATCTATCCTCCCTAATGCACAAGTATGTCCCTTACGCTCTGCTGAAGACTTACGTCTATCTTCTGTCAGTATTCCCACCTCTGATGCTTGCCTTTAAGACTTTTTTGAGGGCTGCACCATTCCTGTGGAACTCTCTTCCCTCCTCCGTTAGATGCTCACCCAGTCTCCACTCCTTCAAAAAATCATTAAAAACCCCACTTCTTCATAAAAGCATATCAATTAAACTGTTAATAGCTCCCGACTGATTCCTCTCTTGTAACGGTCATTAGTCTAATGCTATCATTACCTTTTGTGTCACTTTACCCCACTCCCTCTATCATATAAACTCATTGAGCAGGGCCCTCAACCCCTCTGTTCCTGTGTGTCCAACTTGTCTGGTTACAACTACATGTTTGTTCGTCCACCCACTGTAAAGCGCTGTGGAATTTGTTGGTGCTATATAAAACACAATAATAATAATATTTTGTTTGTTTTTATGCCATAGAAGAATAATATGATTTTTAGTATACTATTTTGATAGTGCTAAATAGAAAACATTAACAGAATTATTGATTAAAGGAAGAATTCAAAGTGAATTCAAAGTGAATTTAAATTTTAAGGTCAAAATTGTTAAATTGGAAAAAAATCTTTAAGTCATCTATGCTCTCCGTTTTACTACTCTGGTCTTAAATTTGAAATCCACTTTGAAATCTAACTCTAGCAACTAACCCTGTAAGAAGCAAAAACACTATACTTGGAGATTCATTTCAGACTGAACTGCAATGTGGCCAAATTCAGGCTGATACGGTGATATGGTGAGAAGTAGGAGAGCCTGGTTCATTGGTTCTGGTTGGTTGGTCTGACACTAGCTTTAGCTTTACCCTGTATCTAGCAGCTGGTACTGCCAGGAGTACTACAAAAAAAACCTTGAGGGAATATAGGTAATTGTCACTGGCAGTTATTTTGCCATTCATGCTATTGCGAGACTATTTAATCCTTTTTTTGGACAATGTAGTGTCAGGAAATCTTTTTTGCCTAGAATGGGTCATCTACTAGTATACTAGCTAAACCTGCTACCACTGACACAAGTAGGTCAATCACTGTCTATGTTCCCATTAACACCAGCACTACCAATACCACTTCCATCAGCATCATCTGTGTCAGCACATTTCCATTAGCATTAATCAACCAAGTGCTAATGTACACGCTACACTTCACCTGCGTCTTGAGCAGAAGCAAGGCAAAGGGTTGAGGGTAGTATTTTGTTCTAATAAATCAAGTTTTGATCACTTTGAGTGTCTTGCAGAAGGTTGACTTTCAAGTGCAACTTTTACATTTAAAAAAGGGGGAGCAGCAGCACAAGTAATTACATTTTTTAAACTCAAGATCTTTCAAAATATGAAAGAATAGTGAGTTGACCCACTCGACTGTTTCACCCCTTTCCCTTTTTTTCCAATTAAATTACCCCAGCTCCTCTGTCAGCTCCATTCTGCTCCCAGTGTAAATCTTACACTGTAAACAGAACGGAGCTGACCGGGGAGCTGCATGGAGGAGAAGGGAGCTGACAGGAGCTGCAGGAAGGTAAGTAACAGCTCACTGTCAGCCCCCAAAAGGACCACCAGGCTTGTAATGAGCCCAGCGGTCCTGGTCTGTATTATGGCAATATAAATTGCCATAATACAGACTGACTCGAGTATAAGCCGAGTTGGGTTTTTTCAGCACAAAAAATGTGCCGAAAAACTCGGCTTATAATCAAGTATATACAGTACTTATTATCAGGAAACTAACAGATTTTTTTTATTTCTCTTTTCCTAGAACAGCTTCATAGAATTTCAGAACACAAACTATTTGACAGTTTATGCTAATAAAGCATTTGTTTGGCAGTTGGTATTATCTTAATATAGCTTTATCACAGTCAGAAACTCAATAAAGGCAATTAGTAAATGTATGTTATATCAATATATGCAATGACACCAAAAGCTTCTTAGTTCAGTTCCCAATACATGTCCATAAAATCAAGTTAACAAGCAAAAGGCCAGACCTTCACTCATTATTTTCAATGATCCAATGATTTTCAATCATCATATTATCATTTATTTAATAAGTAAACATAATAAAAGCTTAGGTTACAACAAACATCACTAAAGTGAATGTATGTCAAGTTATTTTTATTTCTGATCTGAATTCTTTGGAAATATGAGGATTTTAACTTTGTTTTAATTAAAAACGTATTTTACTTTCTTATTGCACAATAAAATTATTGTGGCTATGTGATGCAGTGAATTAATTGCTAGAAATGCACATTCTTTATTAAAAGTATTTTTTTTTTTTTTTAAAGGGCTTGCTCTATTAATTGTGGATTGTCAGTATGAAAAGTGACTCTGTTTTACGAGATAAATTATGCTGGTTCCTATACATTAATAATATCCATTTTAGAACTCTGTCGATGATTTCTGCACAAGCTTTGCACAGCACATTACTGTAGTCATTAGTTAAACGGCTTGACTCCACCGGGGTTGTTTAAAATGTACTGTAGCTGCTTCCTGTGTCTAATTTATGCATCTCTTACACTCTTACATTCTTATTAGCTTTTTTGCAATGTTTGAAAATGAATCAGAAAACTCAAGTGCTTATCAACACACTGTCCTCCCTATTTCTCCATGCAATTAAAAAAGGGATTTTCATTGAAAGACGCAGCAGGGACTTTACAAATTAGAACAAAATGTGTGACTCTAGAATTACCTCTCAGTCAATAGGGACATGATTTGAATTATTAAAGAATGCAATCTTAGTGTTTAAAAGAATCATCAATCATAACGTAAGACTGTATTTCCTTATGTCACAAGTATAATAAATCTTGTTTTCTTTTTACTCCTCAATGAAAATAACACTATTGAAGAGCCAATTGTTGACTATGGAAAATTATAATTTGCTTGCCATGGATCATTCTGCCCTTAGTGGGATGTTAGCTGTCGGACTTCATTTGTATGGCTGTCACTTTAGAGCTTAGCACTGACAGAATCTTCTGCTTTGCATGCAAGTAAATAAGACATTCAGTACTTTCACCCAGTGAAAGTAAAAGGCCAGACATTTTGTGATGGTTTGACAAATCAGCTAAAAGGAACCACTTTCAAAATACAGCTTGCACATTTAAGAAATATGACTCTGTTATGACATAATATAATAAATAATAATGCCTATACACTATTCTTTGGTTTGTCTGTTGCATATTCTTCATAGGTCTAAATTTAAAGAGTATAACACTAACTATGTAAGGATGGTATCCCAACAAAATCCCTAAATCAGCATAGATTTACCTACTTTACACAGTGCAAGTTTGACTTTCTGTTTTGGTAATACAGGAAGCCTAGTGTCATGCGGTATTTCTTCCGGGTTCGGCACTTCCGCATTGCAGAGCCGGCCCCGCCCCCTTCTGAAGCGGCTCTGACAGTACTTAGGGAGACCGCGCCAGGGAGAAGGCGCTTGGTGATTGTGGGACCTACTTCCGGGTATACACGCCGGCTCCACAAGCTCTGACAAGCCGTCCCAGCCTTTGAGCCAATGCAAGGATTGCTGCATGCCATGGAGAATTACTGGAGAACGGATACTTTGCTAATTTACAAGTGGACTATAACTCTGAACTCTTGGAAGACAACTCTTCTTAACCTTAAGTACATCTTTCAACTATGGTCTGCAATATCATTTATTAATGAACCAATTCCTGCTTGCTCAAATCTTCTCTGCTTCAAGTTACTAATTATATGGAGGACAACTCCCATCATGCTTATTTACTATGAACTGTTTCTTGCTTTGCAAATACTCTCTGCTACCTGCTTAATGTTTCTATTGAAGATTATTCCCAGCTACCTAAAGAATCTTATTTAATACTCCTCTGAGGAAATACTTATTAATGAACTTTGTATTGTTTGATAACCTGCACTTTCTTCTTATTGGATTATTGCCTATATGCAATTCATTTAAGTTTATCAATCATTAATCAATCATTAAAACTTTGTTTGATTCTCAAATTGCCAGCAATCCTCTTTTTTCTTAAAGCTACAGTATTGATACTTTAAAGATCCTTCATTTCTTTACTAATTAAGGAATTCTACAAGCTGCAGTTGAGTTCCAATCCAATTAACCCAAGTAGCATAACACATAGATTGTTATGATAGAACAATTCAGCCATATGTCATTCAGGACAAGTGTAAGCCACTTCTACAACTGGAAATATCTTCAAATTGTTTTTTTCCTCCCTTCATTTGGATAAATAACAAGAAAAAAAAGTGGTTGAACTTCATTGAAAAGTGTTTTTAGCCTATATATCTATGTAATTAGTATTGCAGTTTTTTAGATAGACAAAAGAAAGAGAACCAATTGATACAAAATTCTTTACAACTTTTGCTGCTGTATAGTAAGAGACCTGTTCCTCTTTTGAAATTGAGTAATGGCAGAAATGTAGAGGTGATAAACACTAGATTACATTTGCCTTAGTAGTCACAGTTTAGGTGTCAGGGCCAGCATTGTCAAGGTTAAAAAAGGTAATTTACCTTTTTTACTTATTAGCCTATTTTTGCTCACAATGCTGGTCTCCTCTGTGAAGCTCCACCTTTTTGGCTCAGTTAATCATGATCGATAATCTTTGAGACCATCAGGGCCGAATTAACATAGGGGCTGGTGGAGCTGTAGCTCCAGGCGAAATGCCTATTGAATTTGTTATACACGTCCCCTGATGCTTTACCAGCATTACGACTGCAAGAGCATTATTTGATATATAGTCCACAACATCTGGAGTGCCAAAGATTGCCGACTCCTGCCTTAGAGCAATACAAAAACAACTTACCAACATTAATTCTGTTTTGTTACTTTGACCTAAATTATTAAAACCTTCCATAAGTTTTAGTATGCTATGTTACAAGATACAAAGATTATAAAAATCTTTAAAAAAAATGTCAAATACACTTACTGTACTAATCTTTCCATTGGTTTCTAGGCTCCTTCCACAATATTAAAAGGGCTATAAAACATACTCACAAAACCCTCTAATAGCAAACATCTTTAATTGTCTCTTTCTGCAGCAGATATTCATGGCAAGAAGACCTGCCAGTTGTTCTCCTCTCTTAAGAATGGAACAGAAACCTAATATTAGATTAAACTCTCACTGTATCTTCTGTGAGTTTCTGGAACTTAAAAACATTTTACTGCTCTTCACATGCTCTTGCTTAAGTATGTAAACTTAAGAGGAATGTAGGGGAACAAAACTTGTGTGGACTGGCTGACAATTAAATTAGTTGTAAAGCTGGTAAAGTTGACTTTGCGCACTATGCAAATGCTCTTGCTGCTTCAGTCTCTCTAACACTTTGGCATGTTCCCTTTTTTCTACACTCATTACATACATTTTTTCTCTATCCCAGCCTGTATAAGGGTGCTTCTGCCTGCTAGTAAGAAGGTTAGGAGACGAGTTGACCAGCGAGTGCTAGGAGACAGTCCTTACAAAACATAGAGCTAGCACATCATTAGACGCATTTATGCCAAGTACAGGGTGCTGTTGGCATAGTATGCCCTTGGTTGGTCATCCTGCATGACTGGCAGGCATATAAACAAATAAAAAAGGACAAAAAGGTGCTATACATTTTAAGACCTGGTGCAGCTAAAAATTACCCAAGTGTAGTGCCACCTAATACACTTATAAACGTAATAAAATAGGAAAAAGAAAGGGTGATTTGCGTACACACAAAATAATAAATTTGTTTGGATTTTTACCTTACACAAAGTATATCTCAGGTAACCACACAACAAAAAATTCTTTGTAACCTATATGTAAACAAATAAAACACACATAGTGTAATCTGTATACAAAATATTAAAATGAGAGGAAATATTTCTTCAAACTCACAATTTCCAGAGCTATTTAAAAGTTAGCTCTAAACTTATAATGCTCATCATCTCATCCTTGAGAAGTGTAGTGTAAATGCGTTCAATTTGTCCACAGGAACTTGAAACTGATGAAATTGCAGCAAACTTCAAAGTCCATGGAAGATTGGCATCAAAAAGTATTTATTTTCACAAAGAATTCAGAATAGAAAAATGTATATATAATTGGACGTATTTACACTACACTACACTACACTTCTCAAGGATGAGATGATGAACATTATACGTTTAGAGCTAACTTTTAAATAGCTCTGGAAATTGTGAGTTTAAAGAAATATTTCCTCTCATTTTAATATTTTGTATACAGATTACACTATGTGTGTTTTATTTGTTTACATATAGGTTACAAAGAATTTTTTGTTGTGTGGTTACTTGAGATATACTTTGTGTAAGGTAAAAATCCTAACAAATTTATTCTTTTGTGTGTGCGCAAATCACCCTTTCTTTTTCCTATTTTATGACTGGCAGGCAGCCTGATATGCTTTCACGCCAGGCTGACCATCTAATTCTTCGTGCAAACATGCCCCCTTTTTGGGCATGTTTGTCCCTTTGGGTGGTACTGGTCAGTGATCCACCCTTTTACCCCGCCCACTTAAAACCTGCTTCACCGGATGTTGGTGTCCGGGGGTTTGAATTTATTTAAAAGATGAAAGCAAGAGATTAGTATAGGGTATGTGTTTTCTGATAGTTATATCCTGTGAGGTTCCCTCCTGCACCACTTCTACCAGATACATAATGCTTGGGAGGTGTCACGTGTGTGGGCTATAGGCCCAGCTGAGACAGTGGGGAGAGTGTGGAAGTGACAGGGTTAATGACAGCAGGTCGCTGGTTACCTGTTGCTAGTCCCAGCAACCACTCAATTAACCCCTGCAATCCCTTCTACACTAACCCCCTAGTACACACTTTACTGCCACCACCAAGACTCTTAAACCCGGGCGTCTTAGGTTACCCCACACTCAGGGGAATTATAAAATCAAAGTTCTACTTTTACTGATCAAACACATATAATTAACCCTTTTTGGTAACGCGTTTACCTGAGCTTTCCTCTGGAGAGTGAAGCTCATAGAGAAAAGAGACACAAGCTGATTAAGTAAACATTTAATCTGACAAAAAAGATTCACAGTGCTGAGTACAAAATGCAGAAATAAATGACTTACAGATAACAAATTGCAAAACAGTACATAAAATAAAATAAGAGAAAACACAAGAGATTCCTTACATGTAGTTACCCCATATAGAATTCTTGTGGGAGTCTTAGATGGTATAGGTCTCCTAGAAGTTGCTGACCAAAGAAAAAATGAATAACTGAGCTCCCCGGATAGTCCAGCACCCTCATTATATATCTAAACTAGTTGTTACTCAGTGGGCAGACCCCTGGGGGGGGGATCAGAGGGGGTTGGTCTGGCAGTTTATTGCCCACTCTATGCAATTCCTTGTGTCCAGCTCTGGTGATGGCTATCTAGATGTTTTATGGTCTAGGCCTGGTGCAAGATCAAAGACCACAATAAATGTCATCGCAAGGTTTACAAAAAAAAAAAAACACAACTCTTAACATATCTCAACACACATCCAACACCAACTCATGCTTTTGGCATGACAGGAGGTATAACTGTTTTAGTGTTTTCTGTCAATACGATTCTGTAATTAGGACCATCACAATTGGCAGCACTAGGCTCAATGGGCTCTTACTCTGGCCCTGGAAACCATCTGAAAGAAATAGTGGAATTAAACTTCTCTATTTTGCGGTAGTGCCTCTAGTGGCTGTCACTGTCATAACAGCCAATAGAGACATGTTAACTCTGCAAATAAAACATTGTCTTTCCTGGAAAACAACAATGTTTTGCATTGCAGGGTTAAAAATTGGCCAAATGGCTTCCAGACCACACATTGAGACAAAGTGGTCTGGTGCTTATAGTGTTCTTTTACTTTGGTGCAATTCTGCTATCCAAAACTGTAGTAAAGAACATGCACTCATGACTTAAACGTTGTGACCTCTAATAAATCAAGGCAATTTTTCATAAACCGTGTAAGATTTGAAGCTAATTTAGAATGGAGTGCATTAACTTTTGTATGAGAATTCACTATTCACTTGAATGTCCCCAGGTAAACTATAGAAAAGTCTGCTACACACACAGCAGCTTTAGAAGATTATGTTTCTACAATTTTGAGAATTCACATTAAAGAATGAAGCAGCTATTATGCATATTTTTCCTGTGATTTGCACTGCATTCATATATTACATAATATATACTCCATTTTTGGCTGTAATAACAAAGATATGTAGAATAAAAAAATAAAAATTCTGAACAAATATTGAAATGCTGGTTTCATTTTTCTTAAATGGTTGAATTTGCATATTTTTATATTGTTTATTTGCATCTTGTTCATGCAACTATTTTTTGCTTCCATGCAATGCCCGTAATTAAGTCATCGACTACCTGCAGAACTCCTCATGTCACTTTCATATTCATACTGTGAAATAAAGTATGATCTTTCACAATATGCCCTAATTAAAATGATGCACAACATTCCTTTTTGTACTTTAAAGATAAAAAAGCAAATCTGTTGAATAAACAACAATTTTCTGAAATTTCCCATAGCTCGATGTTGCTAAATTATGTATTTTTTGACCTAGAGCATTATTATTGACTTCTGTAATATACTGGACACAAAAGTCTTATTTATTGACTTCATGTTTTTTTTCCTCACCTCTATGCTCCATGGGTAGCTGGAATTTTACATACTGTGCTATCTAATTATTCTGTTGACATGTGGCACTCATACACTTGCATCCTTGAATCTCCTTTTGTTTTTCCCTGACAACATTAGAAACAAAGTTCTGAGAAATGTATAAAGTAATTTTCATACACAATTTTGTTCTCTGTTACACAATTTATCTGTTTTGCCAGTTGAAGATCTCTTGCTTTAGCCTTGTTTATAAGCAAATACATACACTGTGTTAATAACCTGTTAATCTTGGCCCCCCTTCCCGTTTCTGTCTCTTTTTTAAATTCCATAGATGCAGCAAATTCTAAATAATACTCTATCTATGGGATTTGTTTGTAACGTTTACACATTTTTAAAAATACATTGTGTATATATTCCATCAAAATATGAGTCAATATTCTCCTGAAGTCAACCTACAGACATAGATAGCAACAACAAAAACAGGATCCATCTCACTGAGTATCGTCAAATTATGTGGCATCACTTTTCCTTTATATTTCTAACCACACACTTAGTTAATCTACCTCAAAGCCAGTGCATACACTGGCAGGGTTATTTACTAAAGAAGAATTCCAAGTGAATTCAAAAAGTAGCCAAACTGACAGCATAGTTGAATTTTTTCAGTTTCGCTATTTGACCTTAAATTTGAAATTCTCTTTGAATTCTCTTTGAAATGTCAATTTAATGAATAATGGAATTTAGTGAAAGCCATTCTGGACAGCCATCCAACAACAGCAATCATTATAGTGAAAAATCAGGGGCTCCCAGACAAAATATTTTTATATCCTTTTATAGTATAAGTAGTCTTTATTTCATTCCTTAGAGCAGGGGTAGGCAACCTTCTTCCCTGATGTTTTGTTCTACATGTCCCCTGATGCTTTAACAGCGTTACGACTGCAAGAGCATTATGGGATATATAGTCCACAACATCTGAAGTGCCCAAGATTGCCGACTCCTGCCTTAGAGCAATAAAAAAAATAACTTCCCATCAAGTAATTCTGTGTTTTTACTTTGACCTAAATTATCAAAAGCTTCCACAAATTTTAGTATCCTATGTTACAAGATACAAATATTATAAAAATCTTTAAAAAATTGGCAAATACACTTACTGTACTAATCTTTCCATTGGTTTCTAGGCCCCTTTCACGATATTAAAGGGCTATAAAACATACTCACAAAACCGTTTAATAGTAAACGTCTTCAACTGTCTCTTTCTGCAGGAGATATTCATGGCAAGGAGACCTGCCAGTTGTTCTCCTCTCTTAAGAATTGAACAGAAACCTAAAATTAGATTAAAAGAAAAGAAGGGGAGAGGTCAAGGATATGGGTTTAGTGTAACACCCTCGTCCCGTACCTAACCCACAAAAAAAGGTCACCTAGACTGGAAAAGTAGGGGATAACCCTAGGGAATACAATACATAGTAGAGAACTAAAGGTGTCACTTGAATAGAAAGTGACCACAAGGTTAAATTTCCAATCCACTCCAATAAGATCCTAAAGGATAAAATAATAAATAACAAAATAACTTTATTAGCAACTCTAAAAAGTACTAGGACAAATTAAACAGTGCAGCTTGATAGGAGGAGGATCTTTTATGTAGTGCATTGGAAATTTAACCTTGTGGTCACTTTCTATTCAAGTGACACCTTTGTTCTCTCCAACTAAAATTAGATTAACCTCTCACTGTATCTTCTCTGAGTTTTTGGAACTTAAGCTAACTATATTGGGCAGAGGACATGCTTGTGTTGCATTGTACAGTAATGACTTAAAAATAAAATAAAGATCTCTGCCAGATGCATGTACTATTAATAAGTATTGAAATGTTAATGTATCCAATAACATGGTGATACACAAATGGAACTTGCTCTAAATTTGTCACTGTCTTTTAGGAACATTCAATAGAATTTTCCTGATCAGCTTCTCCTTTTTATAAAATTGTTGGTTGCAATTTCTTCCTTTTCCTCACCCCAGTGCTCACTGCAGTCTGTTTTTGGGAGCACTTTTTTTTAGAGCAGAGGCAGCTTTCCACATTATCTGTTCTCTCTTACTCAGGATCTTTACTGACTGCACTTGGGTAAACTGGACATGATCTAATATCCTCCTGATACTGCCTACATACAGTACAATGAAAGGTGGAAACGTTATCTCTGCTACTACATTACAGAGGCAGCCCACTTCCATCTAGACACCACAAGCTAAGCTAAGCCTGAATTGATTTGGTTTATAAATGGATTGAGGTGTATTATGGCAGTATTAATGGAAGCTGCTTGACATGAGACTGTTACTTTGGTGGGAAAAAATGGTAAACCGTGGAATATGGGATTTAAATCAGGATTAATAGGTGATTGTAAATGTAAGACTACAAACTTTACATGAAGAAATATTGTTATAGACACACTAACTTGAGTCTATTTTGATATTGTACGCTCACAAGAAAACTAATGCACAATTAATATTACATGCTTACAGTAACACTAACATGCAGATTGTGATAAATATAGTTGCTCAAACACATACATGTATGTATACACTACATGTATGTCTGTACGAGACATGTTTACCTAATGGCATTAATCTATGCTGGGGCTTAGTAAAGAGTTGTCTGAGTCTTGGGAAGCAAATCAACTAAATTAATAGCTAAATACATGTTTAATAACATAAAATAACATAATAATTAGCTTTTTTAAAATACGTTGGAAAACAAGGAAATTTAATGTTGTGACTATATGATGTGGTCACAAAATGGTCTATCCTGATAATGCAAGTTCTGTCTTGCTTCATTCTAAAATCCATAGAAATATAGATGTTTGTCTTGGTGGTGGTACTTGCAGGAAGGAAGAGAGGAAAAACTGTGGAGACAGAGATGAACAATTCAAAATTAAGTGATCCAGAGTGCTCTTTGTCATTTTACACAGCGTGTAAAGTTCTTTTCTTTGGAACTTTGGGACAGTAGGTCCCCCCCACATTCTTATTTATGGCCCCCACCCACCGCTCAGGGGTGGGGACGGGGGGAGGACAGTAGGTCCTACCCTCATTCTTATTTAGGACCCCCACCCACTGCTCAGGGGTGGGGGCTGCCGGGGAGGACAGTAGGACCCCCCCACATTCTTATTTATGGCCCCCACCCACCACTTAGGGGTGGGGGCTGGGAGGAGGAGAGTAGGTCCCCCCTCATTGTTATTTAGGACCGCCACCCACCGCGCAGTGGTGGGGGCTGGGGGGGAGGATAGTAGGTCCCCCCCTCATTGTTATGTAGTGCCCTCACCCACCGTGCAGGGGTGGGGGCTAGGAGAGGACAGTAGGTTCCCCGTCAATCTTATTTAGGGCCCCCACCCACCGCTCATGGGTGGGGGCCAGGGGGGAGGACAGTAGGTCCCGCCTCATTCTTATTTAGGGCCCCCACCCACTGCTCAGGGGTGGGGGCCGGGGGGAGTACGGTAGGTCCCCCCTCATTGTTAGGTATGTCCCCCACCCACTGCGCAGGGGTGGGGGCCAGGGGGAGGCTAGTAGGTTCCCCCCTCATTCTTATTTAGGATCCCCAGGGGTGAAGTCCATTTTAGAGCCATTTTAGTGCCCAAAAATTCCAGTCCCCATTGACTTCAATGGGGTTCGGGGTCAAGTTCGAGTCCCGAACTCAAACTTTTTGCCGAAGTTCAGCTGAACCCGGCGAACCCGAACATCAAGGTGTCCGCTCAACTCTAGTTTTAACTCATCTTGTATCATTACAGAGATAACCATTTGCATTTCAGACATATTCCACTCAAAAGGGTATCTCTTAGGCAGAAAGAACTAGCCTGCCAAAATGCAGGCTAGTTCTTTCTGCCTAGGAGATACAGCAACCCAAGACAATTATTTTTTTCCTTGTTAAGCCTTGTCTCTGAGGTCTAGACGATATCCCTCTAGCCGCAATAAGCAAGGGGTCCACACCTTGATTAAACACTGTCTTGTTAAGGAGTTAAGGAGTTAATTATTGTATTGAAGTCATATTAACTTGCACACACTAATAAACATACACTAAGTCGATGATTTAGTTGAATATGTTAAAATAAGCTGTAATAGTAGCATATTGTTAGCATTATAAACATTCCCCACTATCACTAGAAATATATGCATGATAAGTGATTACTAACTATGGCTTATGTACTAAATATGTTAATGTTGGTGGTTTAAAGGAACTCTACATTCACCCAGACCACTTCCTCAGTGTCACTGCCCCCTTAGTCCTGCAAAGTAAAACATTACTGAGTTAACTCCTCCTCTAGAGGCTGTCATACTGATAGCTTTTACGTGAGGCAGAAGCCCCATAGGAAATTATTGATTCAATGCCTTCCTGTGTAAAAGATTGAATGCATGTTTGGATTGAACCCCACAGGTGAACGCCCTGCCTCCTTTGTGATGGCATCTAGGGAGTAGAGGTGAGAAGCACCAACAGAGTCTCAGCACTTGAAACAAGGTAATTAAAATGTTTTCAACCCTTTCAAAGCTGAATGTAGGGGACACCTTATAGTACTAGGGAAGGAATAACAATAATTTTAAAAATATAGAGTTGTATTCCTAATGTTATAGTGTTCCTTTAAGATATATGGTCAATTGGGCCAGTTCAAGGTTATATATATGCTATAAGGGTTTAGACTTGGTCTTCACCATACTCGAGCTTTTGTAAAAAAAAAAAAAATTCAGAAAGAAGAAATAATTGCTTTATTATAGACTAAAAAAATGTTGTACAATGTGAAGTCAATGTTCATTTTACATTTGATCCTATGGAAGCCTGTGTCCCCTGTGTACTAGTGTTTAAAGAAGGTCTGCCCCTACCTGTGCTCCAAAATTGAAATGTTGCTGGTGAGTATCACCTATGGAGGAAGGGAGAGGGGTAATCTAGATGTAGCCCTTAGTAGGGTCTCAATTTCCATATTGCTTCCATATTGTTTTGGAAATTAGCTGCAATATTTTGAAAGTCTCATAAGTTTCTATGTAGAAAATAGGCTCAAATACATGCCTGCTGTTTTATTTCTATGTGTGAAAACAGACTTTGGCATTGGAAACAGAAAAAGAAAAATTTTATTTTATTAATTCACCTACATTTATAAGAATAAGCAATAGGATGGGAAACATTTGTAAACTTCAAAAATTACTTGATCAAAAACCTGATCATGTGTTCCAATCAATCAAATTGTGGTCAGGGTAGGAGGTGACTGTTACGAATGTTGGTATTGTAGATACCCGTTCGCCTATTTTCCCCCCAACGGTGTAGATTTGAACGGTTGCCAGACGAATGCAGCATCCAAGTCATTTCTCCCAAGCAAGCAGACAGTACTTAAGTTCCAGAAACACTCCCCTACACATCATACAATCCCTCCTCTCTGCCTGGGAGATAATTGAGTCAGATACTGTAATAACTCAATTATCTCCAGGCAGAAAAAACACATTTTACACAAAACTTAAAAAATGCCCCAAAACACATGTTATATCCCCTGATAGCCCTGATCTGGGTGACCAACATATCCCAAAAAATCACCCAGATCAGTTCTGGGGTTTTGGTTTTGGACCGACCGCACACGAGGCTCCTGCCCAGAAATAGTTCAATGAATTTAGGTTATGCAGTCGGTCTATTTCGTAAAGTCCTAAAACTGAACAAATACATGAACAGTACCCCCTGGCTCATCGCAGCGTTTGTTCCCCTAGTTTGTGGGAACAAAACTACCAAACAGTGCTCTTATGGCTGTTCGGGAAAAGGAAGCAGGCGTTCGTACAGTTTGACCGGTGTTTGGGAAGTTGAGTATCCGATTCTAGTTCCAGACACTCGGCGATCAAGTCCCGCTGCTTCCTTTCATGAGAACAAGATGGCTTCCAATTTCTCTTCCACGTTGCATTCAACTATACGAACGGCGGCCACACAGGTAGAGCACTTAATTCACTGTTGTCAGGATTACAAGTTGATCCAGCGCGCAGTACTGTGTCACACCTAGGACTAAGGATAACGTATAACCAGACCTTAGAATGGCCAAACTTAACGTCTCCAAGAATAGTCAAAATAATTGCCGAGGTCAGGGACACAGAATCAGACACAAAGATGAGGGAAAGCCAAAAGTCAAGGATACCAGATATCAGATACCAGTCAAGGATACAGCCAAAAGTCAAGGATACCAGATACCAGATATCAAAGCCAAAGTCAAATATCAGAAAATCAAGATCAGGAATTCACTCTCGGATAACCATTGGCATGAAACCATGACAGGGCAATGAGCAAGAGGAGAGTTTGGTTTAAATACCCCTCCTGTGGATCTGATTGGCTGTAACCTGCCTTTGACCCCAAAGGCAATTACCAGGTTTCCATGTGCATGATTACTGATCGGCACAACTTTTCCTGTTAGGACAGTAAATGCCATTAAACCACATTTTTATGTGTGGATGACTACTGGACAACTGTTCTCTTTGAATTTAATGAGGCGGGGGGTGGTCGGTGTTCAGTAGTTTCAACTACCAAACCAAAAAAATCACAGTGACCTTCTCAAAAAAGGTTCACAAAGTTTGGCAATTAGACAAATCTTCAGATGCTCCACTCAAAATAAGTAACAAAAGCAAGAACAAGGAAGGGACAATGAATTAAAATAGTTACAACATTTTTGCAGGAATTGAATTAATGGAATGGTAGTGGTCACCTAAAACTTGCTAACATTGAATGATGCAACCATACAATTGGCTAAAAAAATCAAAAAAAAAAATCAACAAACGTATATCACCAACAAAGTGGCTAAACACAAAAAAGGTTCATGAACGACCAAGTCAGAGTTCCTGCTTCATACCAATTAAGATGCTGTAACATTATGTGGACAGAATTTTTCACACAAATAATTCAAGAAGCATCACTGATACTATATATTTTCTTTGGAGGAACATTATGGCATATTGTGCAATATAATGCTTGATCAGCAGATAGAGAAAATGTTTAGTTACATTATTGCTGCAACATAGGGTTCTAGAATTTACTACCAGGGTTATTTACTAAAGCGAGTATCCAAATGTAATGTATTTTGCTATAAAACTGCATCTTTTTAGAAATACACAGAATAAAGGAAAATTGTTCAAGTGAATAATGTTATTATGAAATTGAAAAAAAAGAAAACATTTATTTTTTCCTAACAGTTTACTTTGCTTTAAAAATCTTAAAACAAATTAGTGGTATTGTAATGCATCACTGATTTATGTTAAATGTTTAAGGCCACAGTTCACTTGCGTTAAATTATTTTGAGCAATTGTTTCCAAACAAAAGAAGAGAAATGAACTGTTCACTAAACATCTGTGAGGTATTTCAGCAACGTCTGGAGTGGTAACAGAAAATTATAAAACATTATTTCAAAGTAACTAAAGAGGTTATTTCTGAGATAATTCACTAAATTTCCTACCCTCCAAAATGAACAATCACATCATGAAAATGAAGTTTCTCAGAATGTATTACCTAAACAGCTCTACAATTAATTCTTGAAAAAAAAAAAAGCTAAAATATGATGCTTTCTAAAAGCCAAAAAATTCTGACACAAGCCCCCTCCATTGCCTCATACCATAAGCATCTGTCTAAAACAGTGCTCTGAGATTAGGGGGTAATTTAAATATGATGGGTTTTCTAAGGCACTGATAGAAAACCCATCCCCTCACACAATCAATCAATGAATATTTGGAGTAGGATGACTTACAGCTTCTCTCTGTCTCTCTATTAACCATACTGTGAAATTGGACACATTAATTAAAGGTAGTTGTGCCCAGAATACTCTATTAATAAGAAATAACCTGCAAGTATTTCCAAATCCTTCTTTCAGTGCCATGTAATTAAGCAAAACAACATGTCTCCTTATTTTACTTCTGTCACCTGATTAATAATATTAAAAGGACACACATTTTTCACTCACTTTTCTGAGTGGGGCGCTAGTGATAGGTTGAGATAATTAGCTGTGTCTGATCCAAGGTTCCAAGATTAAAGCCTTGGCCATTTAGAGGAAGTTGTGGGGCAGAGCAATAGGGAACATCATTTTTGTTTTATTTAATTTTATATTTGGGGATAGAGGTGTATGGCATCCTACACTCTTTAATATCTTTAATGGACATTCAATAGATAGGGCATATGGTTTAATAATTTTCAATTTAATAACAATGTGATTTGGTTTGTTTATTTTAATTTAATCTACTTTGTTTTCATCCAATTTATATAATGTGCTGATTTTATTGTTGGTGAATATTTAAAGCAGAGCGGGTGGGTTGTGAACAGCCCTTACTTTTTTTGTATCATCCTGCATTTTATTGTTCATTTGCAAAACTAAGTGTGTAATTGTGTAATTCTGCAGAAATAAAATTGACCTAAGCAGAAACTAATCCTAAGAAATATCAATGTCTACTACTGTGAACTAAAGAATTTATTCTGTGCAATGTGGCAATAGCTTAAAATGGAAATCAAATATTGGGAAAAAAGAGCTAAAATAATAAGTATAAATGTGCTGTGTCCTAATGTTTTAAATTCTGCTGTGTCTAGAATGTTCAGTATTTAATCACTTATTTCTGTATTCTCAAGATAGAAATGATTTAGAAATTAAATGATTTATACAAGAAAATATGTTATTACAGTTAGATGTGCTATTCAGTGGACATAAGATTTTTCATACAGCAGAGCAAATCATAGTCTCCTTATATTGCATTAACCCAGATATATTTTTACGCACACAGGTGGTAATTTATAAAGAGTAAAAGTTCAAAAAGTGGAGCAAATAGTTGGATCATTCCTTTGGTCTCTTTGGTAATTGCATATTTTTTAGATCGGTCCTCAGAATTATTCTTTATCCATAATTCCCTTAGCTCCTTAAACACATTAGCATAACAGTTTTATTGTTATTATTTGTGACTGTTATGACTCGTGCAGCCAAAGCAACAGATGTCTTTGACTTTTAGAATTTAAATAAAATTACCATACAAAAAGATAACTACAGGTGCATAATTAACAGTCTGGATATCAAAACGATCAATCCAATAAAAGCAATTGAAATTCATATAATGACCCAGCTGAAAAAGGATTGTAATACCATGGTATCATCCTCGTTAAATGCTAGGCATCATACAGATAGTTCGTTGGATTAGTTTAATGTTCTATGAATCTTGCACCAGGTTTTTAATAGAAGAACATAACTCTTTTTACTCTATGTCTTAAGTGAAATAATTAGAGAATAACAAATTAATGGTTACTAGATGCAAGAAATGCAAAGAACTTTACTATAAATAAATAATTTAAGACATTTTGAAGACACTTCACAGAGCGTTTATACACACTTTGTAATTATTAATTAGTATCAACTGGTTATGATTGAATTATGTTTTGATATCACCAAAAGTATGCCATCTTTTGCTAATAACTTTTTAAATAAAATATTTACAACATATTATACATAAATACATTGATTCACTAGTTGTCATAGAAACAGATGCATCTAGAAAAATCATTGACACCTGTATCTTAGAAATAACATTTAAGATGTTTTAAAACTCATTATCAAACACAACCGATCAGAAATACTAGATTAAGTGACAAAATATGCATAGACTTATTTAGGACAATAGTGGTATATGGGTATGTCCATATTTGATTCTCTCTCTCTCTCTCTTTCTTTCAAAGCCTCATACTTCTTTCTCTCAGTCAAACTTAATATCAGCTAAATATTTATCCCACAAATACACTTGGAAAAATACAAGAGTCATGGAGCACTATGTAGAAAGATAAAAGCCCAAAAGGTAGACCCACAAACAAAATAAGAGATAAAAGCATATCACCAACCTCCAATGACTACTTTCCTTTTGTCTTCAATATCGCAAGGAGCCAGATGTTTTCCAAATATGTGCATCAGAAAGCAAAATGAGCAATAGCCACAATAGTATATGTATAAAACACCACATAAATTTACTATAAATAACACAAACATTCATTTTAAGAGGACATCACTTGGGACTTTTTGAAGTTTTTATTAATTATTTGTGTGTAGACAAGCGGAAAATGGACATGTTCTGGAGGAACCCGGACCCTGGACGAGTGAAAACTGTTTCTCCTGGTGTTTTCCTTGATGTGTTTTTTAAACTAATAGTTTTTTTTTTTTTCTTACCGTTGCTTGGAGGAGGAGTACAAATTACACTAGATAGTTAAAGAAACACTATAGGGTCAGGAACACAAACATTCCCGACCCTATAATGATAAAAACACCATCTAGCCCCTCTTCTCCTTTACCCCCTAAATGTAGTAAAATCTTGTTTTCTAATCTGCAGCTGCTGCCTCTGCCTCTGAACTGCCTGCTGTCTGCTGACATCACCAGAAGTAATTCTGTGAGACAAACACAATGCTTCCCCATCTGATTGGCTTAGACTGTCAAGGAGGCAGATCAGGGTCAGAGCCAGCACAAGTCAAACACAGCCCTGGCCAATCAGCATATCCTCATAGAGATGAATTGAATCAA
This sequence comes from Pelobates cultripes, assembly GCA_933207985.1. Taxonomy (NCBI): domain Eukaryota; kingdom Metazoa; phylum Chordata; class Amphibia; order Anura; family Pelobatidae; genus Pelobates; species Pelobates cultripes. The sequence goes on from OW240916.1 coordinate 102,429,716, forward strand.
TTTATCTATATGAAGACAGTTCAGTGTCTGCATGCAGAGGGTGGAGACACTGAATTGCAGTACTGAACAGTGTGCAGCTCTGCCCCAGAAAGCACCTGTAGCAGCATTCTGGGGAGTTGCCAGTGGTGTTATCACTAGGCTGTAATGTAAACACTGCATTTTCTCTGAAAAGACAGTGTTTACTGCAAAAAGCCTGAAGGGAACGATTCTACTCACCAGAACAAATACAACACACTATAGTTGTTCTGGTGGCTATAGTGTCCCTTTGCCAAAAAAATTACTTGTATAAACTGATGAATAACAAGCGTTATTCTGTGCATTTTTTTTCCCCCATCAGAAAAGGTAAGATACACTGCTTGTTAAATACTATTTCCCAATAAATTTGCAGCATACCAAAGATGACTCACTGCCATCACTTGTGAACCACTGTTAAATAACTATAATATATACAAAGAATTTGTACAGGGTAATTCAAATAACTTTATTGTGATACAGAAGAGCTGCAGAAATATTATTTAAGGAAAATAAACTAATGCTTCAATTTAAGGTAAGGTACTCTAAAACAGCTATGTTACGTTACATTGTCTGGTTAAGGCAGAAGTCATAAATTCACTGAGCTTTGAAACTCAAAGCACAGTTGTAACGGGTATATATTTCAAAATGAGTATATCAAAAAACTATATGATTAATGTCTTTTGGTATAAATGGTTTACATCCCATTTGCATTTAATTTAGACCAGAACATTTTAAACCATATTTTGTAACAAATGTCAAGATTCAAACAACAAAATTAAGGCATTCAAAGTATATATTTTGCATCAATATTGATTAAAACATGAAAGTACCTAAAAGTGTAAACAATTCATCAATTTGACACTTTATTTTTGTTATACGGATGAGGATTTACAACCAATTTATTAATCCCTCACTAAACCAACAGTTTACAGTTGATTGCTCTGCTCCATAGCCTTTTTAAAAATGCAATATTTTACTAAATTGTATAAAGAAACAAGCTTAAAGGAACATACTAATATTTTTAAAAATCTTCTGTAATATCTGCGATTTAGATTCAACTCACACCCACAAGGCTAGACAGTAAAGTGAATTCAAAGTGAATTTCAAATTTAAGTTCAAAATAGTTGAGCAGGAAAACTTCTCTAAGTCATATATGCTTTCAGTTTGGCTACTCTGGCCTTAATTTTGAAATGTAACTTTGATAAATAATCCTGCCTGTGCATGTTGGCAAAGTCTCTAGGACCATATAAATTGCGTTCTCGTAGATTAACAATAAAGTTAATTTGCGGTTTGCGCATGTACGTCAGGAGCCGTTAGTGCATCATGATGTATGGCGCTACGTTTGGCATGACTCGTGCATGGGCGAACACATATGAACCCGCACGTACCAGTGGATTTCAAAGTCGAAGATCAAGAAAGAAGACACAAGTTCCTGAGGAAGTCGGATTGACAAAACACGTAGAGCCCAAGTAAGAAGACCCTAATGAAAGTTTGAAAGCTTGACATTTACCCTGGGACTGTTGTTTGTAATGAGCTGCTGAAGTAGAAAGTGCTAGCTGTCATATTATGGGGAACTAAGTCCATGGAGGCTACACAGCAATATATGCACATTTAAAGGCTTATTTAACTGTGCGGTTGCTGAATGTGAATGTTTTATTAATTGCTTTTATATAGATTATTATATATAATTATGTTAATATATTTATTATATTACATTAAGGTACTGCACAATTATTTTCTTTTTTCTTCTCTCTTTGTAAATGAGAATTTCTCTTGTGAAACTGGTAACTATATAGTGACTTTGGAACCCTGGTTGGCTTTTAAAAAAGTTCTATTTCATTTGTTTCTTAATTATAGTATAACACAAAAATATACGTATACAGGAATATTCATTAAAATCTGAATGTTAAAGCCATACCCTGATCACATAGATTTTTAATTTCCAGATTTTACCATTCTTGCTCCAAATAATCCAGAATTGTGTTTCAAAGCTGAAATCTGGGTCATGATGCTTTATATATACACACACAATATATATATATATATATATATATATATATATATATATATATATATATATATATATATATATATATATATTATATCCAGCATAAGAATACATATATATCAGAGCTAACTAATATAATTGGCACTCTTGTATGACATAATTCAAAGCTCACCTTATGCTTCTAATTCTGCTTCTTGAGGCAGAGGAAGACAAAGTCATAATGTAAGGGCATGAAATAAAACAAAATGCACCAACATGCTACCAGGCAATTAAAGTTACAAATTGCATTAATATTAATTAAATCAATGAAAGTAATTATTAATATATTGAAATATATACCAAAAAGACTACCTTGCAGCAGAGAAAATAACAAAATTTAACACTTGCAGGAAAAAAACTCTTCACTTTTGAATTAAACCAGACCACCTTAAAGACTGTTCCAGAACGCTTAAAGAATGTTGTGCGTGCGTGACTCTTTCCGGAAGATTCCAATCAGCCATTTAGGGTTTTCAGATCAGTTCTGGAGGTAAGTTCAGATTGTCATTTGCAACTGCTCCTAAGAGTTACCTAAAATATATTTACAACTTGGAAAAATTAAATAAACGGCAATCGTCAAAGAGAAATCCCCAAATCTGGAGACCTGGTCTTATGTAAGCACAGGCTGACATTTGTTTTCCATGCTAGAATTACTATCTCAACGTTTATAATGTTATTATGATCAGCATAACTTCAGTTACTATATACTAATATAGGAACCATAACGCAGGGAGTCCCAAATTGCTTGGGCTGTATATGGTTTCTTCCCTGGGAAGAGAGGCTGAACTCTTTAAAATAAAAATTTGAGCTCCCTAACAGCTGAAAGACAGGAAAAAAGACCGGTAGTAATATGGAGATGTGGCCATTTATAGTATTAATTTAATGTGAATATTTCTGTTCTATCAGCTGAAAGGGAGGAGCTTAACCCATTAGCGATACAAAGACCAATTAAAAGTGAGCAAAGGTAGATAAGAGTGCTATTAAAATAAAAGAGTAAAAAAAAAAAAAAAACATTACTAATGCCCTTGGATGAAAAGAAAACCCTAACAGACAGTAGTAGTAACTATGGCCTTGATTCAATACTGTTAAAAAAATTCCATATGATGGTTTAATATATTTCTGCATATATTTTTCAAATGATTTGGATAAACATTTATAATTTTTATCTTTTTCCATATCAACACAATGTCATATATAAAAAAGATTTCATTATATTAAAATAGTTCAAACAAATATATTACATCATTAGAAAAGTTTTTCAAAACATATAAAACCATTTGAAAAACGAATCCAAAAATATTATTCATATTTTCTCTAAAATGCAGGCTTCTTAAAATAGTAAAAATGTCTATTGTGCAAAATGTTAGAATTATTACTACATATTTAGACTTTCGGTGTTTCTTTTCACATAAAATCCATTTAGCACTCCTTTAAGTGACACTGGAATCCCTCACCTGAACAATGGGTATTTCATAAAGATAGAACTTTTATGAAATACTCATATTGACCTTGTTGGAATATAACTGAAATTTCAGTCCAGTCAAGAGATATACTGAGATAAAGTAGTACTTTGTATCTGTATATTTACTATGCCTGACACTACTAGAGCTTCTGGCATCTAGAAGTGTTTATCCCACCAGCCATCACCAGTGACTGCTTGAGGGAATTGGCTTCATCTATAGAGAATTCAACTATCTTGCAGGATTCTCCACAGACCTCAACAATGCACTCTCACGCAAGAGTACAGCAGTGACTAAAGCACCTGGAGCTGAAGAGGATGCTCCAGAAGAAGGTGGTGGCACCTGCAAGGGACAGGTTCAGGTAAGTAGAACTCACATTTGCCTGACCCCCTTACCGGACCGCCAGAGGATATGTCACCATGCGGGGAAGTTGCAAATTTCCAGACTGTGACAGTGCCGCTTTATTTTAAAAAATATTTTTATTATAGCTGGCAGTAATGTGTTGTTTTTCAGAAAGCTGGGATATGCAGTGTTCTAATCAAGTTAGAATTTAATATTTCATCATGAACTGGCATGCCTCCAAGGAACTGCTCAGGGAGTACGCAAGATACTATCTGCCAAGGTAAAAATGGATTCAACCAGCAATGGATGTACAATTTGAAATATTTTAAAGAAACAGTAATGTTTTAATTAACATAAAAAAAGGACATTTGGAGAAGTTAAAAATGTATATAACTGTAATTGCCCATGCATAGTTTTGCTTTTAGTGTCAAAGGAAGCTTGATTTTTACAACATTCTGGAGGATGCCATTAACTTATTTTCACCTGTGGATTTTCTGGTCACTGACTGTAACCAGAATTCCAACGGTATTTTGATTTGCATAAAACAGCAAGTAACTGCTTAGAATACAGCTGTGATTCAAAATAGGTCAGGTATGTTTTCATGTCTTTCTCTTTATCCTATCTAAAAATATAGGCTTTTTTTTTGCAACAGTATTTATCTAAACATGGATTTTATGATACAGCTTTACTATATTAATATAAATTTGGTACTTTTAGTAACATGTTGGTGAATGTAACAGCACCTTCAAAACATTTAAGGTAATTCAATGAACTGTGAATTTTAGTAGATTCATTCCATATTCCAAAACTAAACCTAAAATAGCCAATTTTTAACTATAGCTTAGATGGAGAATTTTTCTAAATCAGTTATTTTAACTTATGTTTCATATCAAGTTCCATTTAGTAAAGTGAATGACCCTGATTGTTTGTGCTACATAACATAATTTCCTTATGGAAAGTAAATACACATAAACAAAGAAGAACTCTCTCGCAATGGCAAGTTCAGCATCCATGCACTTTGCTAAGTTTTCTATAACAGGGTAGACAGCAGGTAGCTTACCCAGTACATCCCTAGGCTGGAAAATCAAAGCTCCTGCAATATTTTAACAGATTGATTGATGTTTTTGGGATACTCATTCAATTGCAAAATAGATTTTCATAGTGCAGTGCTCCTTTGTATCGTGAGAGTTCTTAAAAGTCTTTAGTCAAGATTTTTTTCTCTCATATAATTAACTATTAACATATAATATATTGTATCTTTTTACAATTTATGATTTATGTAAATCAAATGATGTAAATATACTCCAATAATGTTTAAAACACAATGTAAATAAGAAAGCCATTCATTTTCCCTTTGTTAAAATGTAGCTATTTTACCCATTTTTTATAACATATTGATTCATACAAGAAGCATTCTTTTTACAAATCTAGACAAGAAAGTTGCATTTATAATGAACTACCTTCTGGCACTGGTCTCCCTAGATTTCTACTTTGCATACGAATTGCTTCCCTGTCTGCAATAAACAAAAAAGTTTTGCTCTAAAGATCCCCAAAGGATTTAATGAACCATTTGGTTTGGAAAACAAACAGGTCAATACTTTTATATTTTTAAAATAAATTAGAGTTTTCAGGGTATTTAATTGGGCTCTTTACTTTTTGACACTTCATGCTGCCATTTTATTAGAGACCTTTGCCAAAACCTGCACACATCGTTTAATTTTATCATGTAATTTCTTGTGTGAATGTAGCATAGTATAGCAGTGCTTGTATTCAATTTAACTGTCATGGGATATCATCTGCAAAAGAAAACAGAAAATATTTTTTTAATATGGTGTATTTTCTGTAGTCATTTTAATATAAATATATATATATATATATATATATATATATATATATATATATATATATATATATATATATATATATCTCTTTACCTGCCATCTAAAAGCTATGTAGATATATCAGTGATACAAGAGCGTATTGTATTCAAGTTTAACATACATATGTCAAGTTATTCACTACCGTTTATTTAACCTTTTCGCTGGGGATTTGTCCTTATGTAAATGTGGCTCTCATTAATTTCTAGAGTGTTGAATATTATTAATAATGTGGTCTTTAACATAGTGGTCTGTAATTAGCGGTAGTTACATTCAAGATGTATGCTAGGTATTGCAGTCACCTGTTTTCTCACGTTGCAGTTCCTAAACAAACTCATAGAAAATAGAACTCTTTTGGATATAAAGGGAGAAAGTCATCCTGTCTAAATTCAATCTGATACAATAAATAGGCATAGTAAAATGTAAACTATGTATTGATATAGCTGGTGTTAAACGTTAGGAGTGCACTATTCACATCTACCTTTACTGATGTCATCCACCACTTAGCATTTACCATTTTGTGATTTACAGGATTATTCACTAAAGAAATATTAATATGACTAGATTCAGAGATGATTTCTCATTCTAACAAATCATTCTGATTTCCAAGCCGCCATGTGCCAGAATCTCATGGAAATGAACTTGCTTCAATTCTTGGCACATACCTCCATTTAACACCAACTATTAAATTATAGTTTTATAGTGATGGGAGATTTATTTTTTCTGAGTGTATTCAGTCCAGTGTGGGCTCTGCATGTGTGCAATCACTGTGCAGAGTTTCTTAAAGTCAAACACAATAACATTACATAGCCACTGCAAATATCTCCACCACTATTAGTAGAATTCAGTCTCAGGATAGTGGGATTACCAACATATTTGTTATCTCCAAATCACCACCCAGGAAGAAAATGTTTTTTTGTACTGCCACTTTCAATGTCACTGCAGCTAGGTATACCACAATCTTGATATAAGAATAGATGAGAAATCACATTGCTGAGTCCCTAGTGCTTAGTGGAGGTAATGGGTTTCTCTCATATTTATTTACACATTTACTCACTGGTTTTATTTAGTTAGTAGGGATCCTCAGTTATTTTATGAGTAGCTAAAATAAAATCTCTTTATAACTGTTCTTAACCAGATAATGAGAAAGGATTCTGTGACAAGTGCTGGTTTTATTTTTATCACTTTCAATTTGTTGCATTTCCCACAAGATTCTAAAAGGAAAACTAGATATGATAAACTGCAGATAGCAATTATTTAATACATGCCATGAACCTTTTTTTTTGCAATGGCAGTAGAATAGCAAAAAAGTGAAAAATTATCACTTTGGCTAATTTAGCTCACATCCAAGGTAATACAATGGAATCCTGATATATGTAATTAAAGTAATATAATACAGTCTCTATGACCAGGACATACTTGAGAGAAAATTTCAATGTAGCCTTCCTAGTTAAGCGTTTACTTTTTTTTTTGTTCTTTTTTTTCTCACTCTTGGTATTATTGAATTGCAAGTCATTTTTACAGATATACCTTTTTTCTCATCAAGAAATGGGTTTATAACAGAATATTCTATATAATGTCAACACATTATACTATAAATGTTCACAAAAATTCAGAGGCAGTTAACTAGATTTAATATCTTCTTGAATAATATGTTTCTGATTAATAGGTTTTTGAGAACCACACAGGTGTTTCATCATCTCCTTTTATTATCCTCAGCAACTGCTTGGTAAATCTACCCACTTGTCTACTAAATCTTTCAAATCTCAGTGGTGCAGAACAACTACCCAAAACAAAGCAAATTTTGACATTTCTAATGGGAAATTAAGATAAAATTAAAAAAAAAAAAATTGAAATGAATGCAGAATCACGATTCAAGAGTTATCTTTCCAAATTCATAATTTCTGTACAAATTGCTAAAAACAAATAACCCTAATGAGCTAGTGATATTCTTCAATAATATAGGACAAGGTTTAAAGTGGTTAAAAACTAGTATTGTAACCAACAGAGAACCAGCTCAGTGGTCTCCCCTCACACAATATTTTAGAAGTGACAGGTAAATAATGTAAATGGACAATGGAATGGAGAAGCAACCATCAATTGGACTATTACAAGATACTACTTCAGGGTTACACAGACCAAGTAGTAGCACTTTAATTTAATTTTGGAGTCTACAAACAAGTTTACATAATTTATTTAGTTTTTTGCAACTAGAGTAATTAATTCAATTATTTTTGCACTAGTTGTTATATTAATATGTAATTACTATCTTTGACTTGGATCCCATTGGTTACAATGGTTTAGTAAATCAACTTGATATTCACAATAGTCTATATTATTATATAAACCAACACTTATAGTAACTAGATATCAATATTACTATTATTATCAAAATGAAAATGTTGCAATCTCTCATAGTATCTCAAATTACATTAACATATATTTTCCTAATAAATATGTTGAATTCTGCATTGCTTAACTAATGGACTTTTCTTACATGCTGTATTACACAGCCTGGTTAGTCTCAACATTTGTACAAAGTGTATATAGTGAAGAATCACTTTTACAAAACAATCAATCTAGTGATATCTTTACTAGTAAAACAATATTCAGTTAGAAAAATTACCCTGTATAATGCCCAAGGTTACGAAAAGTCTATAATACCATTTCTATTTAACCATTTTGTTAACAGGTTATTCAGGAAACACATGTAAAACATTTAACCTGTAAATGATTGACCCAATTGTACAACGTAAACAACAACTGGAATTTGCTCTATATGTCTGTTCAACCATAATTCACCTCTTTTATATGAAGTGCACCTACACTTATTATATACATTTTGTCCAGGAGAGACAGGGCTTTAATTTCACATGAACTATATATATAAAATCAAAAAAAGTGTGAGAAATTAAATTTTTTTTAATTTGTTTAGTTCTGTGTGGCATTTTAACAGTGAATGTGATAATACTTTAAATTTTTACTGCAATAAAATGAACATATTTGTATTCAGGTACTCAGCGATGTCTCACAAGTACAACAGTACCTACCATAAACAGGTTATGTGGTGTTTTGGAAAGTTACAGGGTCAAATATAGCATGGTTCTTTTTTCAGTTTATACACTTTGAAATTTGCCAGACTGGTTATGTTGACTTTGACACTGTATCATAGTCAAGGAATTAGAATTACCCCCATTATAGCATGCCATTTTCAAAAGTGTTTATAGACAATCTATGTTTCATGACTGTCTATATGATGACTGCTTTCAGGGAGTGACTGTGACAGGGTGAGTAAAGTGAGTGTAACTGGGTGAGGGGGTGAACGAGACAGGGTTGGAGGGGTGAGTATGACAGTGAGAGGGAGGGTGAGTTTCTAAGGGTTAGGAGTGAGTGTGACATGGTTGAGGGGAGGAATGTGACAGAGTAAGTGTGACACGGTAAGTGTGAGGTGGGGGTTAATGTGAAAGAGTAAGTGTGTCATGATTGGGGTGTGAGTGCCACAGGGTTGGGATGAATGCGGCATGGTTGGAGGAGGAAATGTGACAGGCTGAGGGGAGGTAAGTGTAGCAGGAATAAGGTTGACAATGTGAGTATTGCATATTTGGGGTGAGTGTGACAGGATTAGAGGCATTAATTCTATAGGGTGAGTGTGACATGGTTAGTGGGGTGAGTGTGACGGGGATGTGTTGGCATCGTTAGAGCAGGTAGTGTGGAATGGAGGTGAGTGTTACAGGATTAAGAGGTTTATGTGACAGAGTGTGTGGCATGGTTGTGGTGGGAAGAGAGTGACAGGATTAGATGTGCTGATATGATAGCATGAGTGTGGCATGTGTGGTGGGGTGAGTGTAACAGGGTTGAAGATGAAAGTGGTATGGTTCGAGGAGAGAGTGTGTCAAGAAGAGGAGATAGGTATGACATGGTAAATCTGAAAGAGTGACTGCAGTATGGTTGGGACGAATGTGGCATGGTTGACAGAGCTAGCGGAGGTGACTGTGACAGGATGAGTGTGGCAGTGTTGGGGGAGAGTGCGAAAGGATTGGAGGGGTTAATGTGATATGGTGACTATGACAGAGTAATAGAGGATGAGTGTGACAATGTTGGGATTCTGTTTGAGAATATTGTAAAACTTTAGCTTTAGGTTTATCTACAGTTGCAAGAAAAAAGTATGTGACACCTTGGAATGATATGGATTTCTGCACAAATTGGTCATAAAATGTGATCTGATCATCATCTAAGTCACAACAATAGACAATCACAGTCTGCTTAAACTAATAACACACAAAGAATGAAATGTTGCCATGTTTTTATTGAACACACCATGTAAACATTCACAGTGCAGGTGGGAAAAGTATGTGAATCCCTAGACTAATGACATCTCCAAGAGCTAATTGGAGTGAGATGTCAGCCAACTGGAGTCCAATCAATGAGATGAGATTGGAGGTGTTGGTTACAGCTGCCCTGACCTATTAAGAATTATATCTTAACTGTAGGTGTCTACAGTTGACATATAATTCTATAAATATTTAATAGAATTATATGTCAACTGGTAGGTATCTAGGAGAGCTGTGTCTTCCGCTGAAAGACCTATTGGAAGTGCACTGGATTTTTCCATTTTGCCATATTCGGTGGGAATGGAAGTCAGAGCTTCCAAGGATTACAATTGTCAAGTCAAAATGAGAAGGATGTCGTCCACATAACCAGAGACTAAGAATTGTTTGCCGGCAACGTCAACTCCATTAATATTTGGATGGTTATGGATCACCTGTAACAAAGGCTTGAGTGGTAGTACAAATAATGGGGGTGACAAAGGACAGCTTCATTGTGTTCTGTTGTTTAAGAGGTTTAGGGAGGTTTAGGGAAAAGGTAATCCATTTGATTTTCCCCTGTACTGCTGCCTTGGCATACATCACACGTAGCGTTGTGACAAAAAGTTCTTGGGAAACCCAAATGATTTTAAGGTTCTAAAATGTACAGCCATATCACCCTGTTGAATGTCTTCTCGGCATCAAGAGAGAGAACCAATGGAGGCGTTTGGCTTGTCTGCAGTTCCCAAAGTCAATATTCTTTCTTGTATTTTTGAAAATCTGTCTGCCGGGGATAAATCGAACCAGGTCATAACCCATCAAGCATCCCAGAAAAGAATTTAACCTATCCGCCAAAATTTTTGCTAAAGGTTTTACATCACGATTGATCAGTGATATTGATCAATATTCCTTGGGCAGTTTGTGATCCTTACCTGACTTAGGCAACGAGACAATATTTAGATGACGGGAAGAGAATGACGGGAAGCAGCGCTTGCAACTGAAGTCCTTAGTTCCAATGGAGCAATATGAATAATAGAAGGGACAAAACCCAAATATAGTGTAATATTTTAGAGTCTAAAATATGGCAAATAAAATAGATTGCACTTACACTTTTCAGGAGCTCAAGATCAGCTCCAGATCACTGCACCTAGACGGTGCAATCCCTGTCCGTGGATATGTAAATGGTCCTGGTCCTATATGAAGAGGTGTCTTTAGGCCAGTTGTTAGCATGGTAAATTCAGCAACAGTAATAATGGTGCTCACATTTGATGTATTCTGGTATGCCAGGGCTCCATTAATATAAGAAAAAAATATAAAAACAAAAAAAAATAGTGCTCTCTGTAATGCTAACATAAATAAATAAAAGGAGGCATACTCACAAAGGAAGAGCAAAGAAGTGCTCAATCCTAAACAGCATAGGTAGTATGTTCCCCACCAAGGAATATGGAGTCTTCTAGGTAAAATCCTCAAGGATGCAGATAAGGGATTGGGGATATGACGATGCTTGATGATCTCATGCAGAGCATGAGGAGATCAAACCTTGTTTCATGGAGTCAATTTCTGTGAAACAGCAGGAAGTGCCTCTAGTGGTAGACAGTCATTAGAGCCAGTCTTAGCCCAACAATGTAAACACTGCATGTTCTCTAGAACTGCAATGTTTTACATTGCAGGACTATTTGCAAGCCCTTTATCATAGACACCTTCTATAAAACATATTCAGCAGATTTGTAAAGGAGCATTTGCTTATGTGGATTTGTGTTTCTGAGCAATTTAGACTGTTTTTAAATCATAATGAAAGCAGTAACTTATTTATGATATTTTCTATAGCTCATCAATAATACTGCAGGCAACAGCATATAAGATACTCTTGGTAATGAGTCGGCATCAGAATAACTTTCTTACAAACACAAGAAGAATTTATCAGCCAGTGCTTTAGCCTTTTTTTGGAGTGTCACAAAATGAACCATTTCATAAACATGATAGCAAGTTTATCACTTGGTTGCAAAAATGTCAAGTAAAATGTCATAATTTGTTTTATTTCAATTTTAACTTTGATGAACAGACTCCAATTATTCATTCTTTCTGGCAGTGTAGTACAGTAACAGCATCTGTGCTAATTGGAATTTGTTATACCTAACATTATATAGCGTTTTAAATCACATATACAGGGAGTGCAGAATTATTAGGCAAATTAGTATTTTGACCACATCATCCTCTTTATGCATGTTGTCTTACTCCAAGCTGTATAGGCTCGAAAGCCTACTACCAATTAAGCATATTAGGTGATGTGCATCTCTGTAATGAGAAGGGGTGTGGTCTAATGACATCAACACCCTATATCAGGTGTGCATAATTATTAGGCAACTTCCTTTCCTTTGGCAAAATGGGTCAAAAGAAGGACTTGACAGGCTCAGAAAAGTCAAAAATAGTGAGATATCTTGCAGAGGGATGCAGCACTCTTAAAATTGCAAAGCTTCTGAAGCGTGATCATCGAACAATCAAGCGTTTCATTCAAAATAGTCAACAGGGTCGCAAGAAGCGTGTGGAAAAACCAAGGCGCAAAATAACTGCCCATGAACTGAGAAAAGTCAAGCGTGCAGCTGCCACGATGCCACTTGCCACCAGTTTGGCCATATTTCAGAGCTGCAACATCACTGGAGTGCCCAAAAGCACAAGGTGTGCAATACTCAGAGACATGGCCAAGGTAAGAAAGGCTGAAAGACGACCACCACTGAACAAGACACACAAGCTGAAACGTCAAGACTGGGCCAAGAAATATCTCAAGACTGATTTTTCTAAGGTTTTATGGACTGATGAAATGAGAGTGAGTCTTGATGGGCCAGATGGATGGGCCCGTGGCTGGATTGGTAAAGGGCAGAGAGCTCCAGTCCGACTCAGGCGCCAGCAAGGTGGAGGTGGAGTACTGGTTTGGGCTGGTATCATCAAAGATGAGCTTGTGGGGCCTTTTCGGGTTGAGGATGGAGTCAAGCTCAACTCCCAGTCCTACTGCCAGTTCCTGGAAGACACCTTCTTCAAGCAGTGGTACAGGAAGAAGTCTGCATCCTTCAAGAAAAACATGATTTTCATGCAGGACAATGCTCCATCACACGCGTCCAAGTACTCCACAGCGTGGCTGGCAAGAAAGGGTATAAAAGAAGAAAATCTAATGACATGGCCTCCTTGTTCACCTGATCTGAACCCCATTGAGAACCTGTGGTCCATCATCAAATGTGAGATTTACAAGGAGGGAAAACAGTACACCTCTCTGAACAGTGTCTGGGAGGCTGTGGTTGCTGCTGCACGCAATGTTGATGGTGAACAGATCAAAACACTGACAGAATCCATGGATGGCAGGCTTTTGAGTGTCCTTGCAAAGAAAGGTGGCTATATTGGTCACTGATTTGTTTTTGTTTTGTTTTTGAAGGTCAGAAATGTATATTTGTGAATGTTGAGATTTTATATTGGTTTCACTGGTAATAATAAATAATTGAAATGGGTATATATTTGTTTTTTGTTAAGTTGCCTAATAATTATGCACAGTAATAGTCACCTGCACACACAGATATCCCCCTAACATAGCTATAACTAAAAACAAACTAAAAACTACTTCCAAAAATATTCAGCTTTGATATTAATGAGTTTTTTGGGTTCATTGAGAACATGGTTGTTGTTCAATAATAAAATTAATCCTCAAAAATACAACTTGCCTAATAATTCTGCACTCCCTGTAATACACCTATATATTTGATAAATATCTGTCTTATATTTAGTTCCCACATTGTCATGGACTATAATTTCACATATGACAGAGACCATTTAATTAATATCCATGGCATCAAGAAGAACATTGTTGTCTTTAAAAGGTTACCCAAACTCCAGCACATTTTCAATACAAATTTAAATTGTATTGTCTAAATTAGTTAGAAAAATGACAGCAACAAGATATAAGCAGCAGTTATCAATGATACCCTCAGTCAATTAATTCTTATATATGCATATGAAATGGTCACATATGTATTTTCTTACCTCTGTTATGTGAGGCAATGCTGCACTGCTCTTACTGATACATTGCACAAATATTACACAATTCTTTTTTTATCATTAGGTTTTTATTTTCTTTGTTCTCTTTGAAAGACTGCAAAATGCTAACATCCAGACTTTGGCCCTCAAGAAATTATAGAATAAAATCCCTTGTGCAATGTCCCTTGGCATATGTCGACTTCTAGTCAGATTGATTTGAGGTCACTTTGAAATTACTACAAATCTTGACTGTGACACATATTGATGCCAAAGAAAAGGTTTATGTAGGAAACAGAAAAGGTCTTAAATTATTAACAAAATATTGTCTCAAAGGGTACGATGAATACATAAGAGAATACCTTGCTAGATATTTGAGTTCAACTTCTATATATATCATGAAAAATAAAGTATATGTTTAACTAGGGGAGATGTGTACTGCAGCTAATCAGGTAATGACTAAAAGAGACTAATGGATTTAGGGATCTGTTATGAGTTTAACTGCCAGTCGGGTGATCTGACAAAGTTCTTATTTCTGAGCCACTACACACCACAATGTTGAGAGAACAGACTCACAGATTCTCAATTCAGTGCTTGAATTGGAGTGCTGTTCATGAAGTTGTAAAAATGGGGCATAGAATGGAAAAGAGGCATTATTTATGTATATATGTAGTGGTGACAAAAGAGCAGATTAGTTTTCTATGATTAACAAAAGGCCTGCAAAATGTGGGCTGGATCTCTAGTTCAATCAAGAAGCAACAAACTAAGATGACTGGTAGTTAGGGCAGTGCTCCTCAACACTTTCCTCAAGGCACACCTAAAAGTCCAGGATTTAGTGGTTCCCCAGGTGTGTTTAGAAAAAAAAATAATGTGTTTTTAGTTTATTTTTTTTTTTTATTTATTTTTTTTTTTAAACACCTTAGACCAGGGGTTCTCAACCCAGTCCTCATGACCCCCTACCAGTCCAGGATTTGGGGATTACCTGGGAGTGTCTCAGGTGTTTAGAAAAAGGGAAAAAAAACACCTTAGACTCTAAGGTGTTTTTTTTTTCTAAACACCTTAGACACACCCAGGTAATCCTTAAACCCTGGACTAGTAGGGGGTCCTGAGAACAAACATTGAGAACCCCTGCCTTAGACACACCCGGGCAATCCCTAAATCCTGGACTGTTACATATGCCTTGAGGATCAGGTTGAGGAGCATTGGGTTAGGGTACAGCCACTAAATGTAGATTTGTTTAAGATCATGTGACAACTGGCAGTAAAATAGTCCATACTTCCAAGCAGGATTTTTCCATACAGTTTCTCTGCAGCATACAGAGGGAGACAAACCAGCAGTGAATAAAAACATTTTACATTACATTTCTCCTATTTACATTTCTTCGAATGCTGCTGCTTCACCTTTTTTCATTGTAGTGGTTTTGCCCTGGCTGAGTCTTACGGTGCTATTATACCTGTTGACTCTGCAGATGCAAATGGCAGAAACAGATAGGGCATTGTACTCTTTTTCTCACTGAATGACAGTCACATACACTATAGACTGAATTAGTGGAAAAGCTTTCTTCTTGTCAGGGTGGAAACGTGTAAGTGGGTGGACAATTGCACACTGACTTTTTTCTTTCATTTAGAGATGAACCTCCTATTTTCATTTTGAAATTATTCCTGCCCCCCAGTCCCCCATTTTTAAATAATTAAAGGTAGCAAAAGGAATAATCTTAAAACAAACATTATACAAGTAAGTTCTTCCTCTTATTTTTTTATCCTGATTTTTAATATTCTAATTTTGGCAACTCAGAATTGGCATTGAGGAATGGTTGATATTGCATTGCTATGATAGTTTTTAACAAAATTCAACCAAGCTGAACTAGGTATGAACTAAATACATTTGTTCCAGAATATTTTTTTGTTATGCAGAAGCTTACAAGGACCACTTTTTTTTTCTCTGCACAAGTCTAGAAACTTCTAAGTGAAATATGTGAACATTTATGCAAAGTCAACATGACATTTTATTTCAATAATCAAAAGCATTGCTAGGTTCCAAAAATACCAGGGTGTTGAACAGGGCTGGAATTATGTGGCAGGTCCCTGTAGGCACAAAAATCTAAGGCACCCTTGCTACCCCAATATAAAACAGATTAAGTAAATTTAATGATTTGTTAGCAGGAAATTTAGCCAAAAAAGGTTATAAACAGATGCATATTTGACAACTGCATATTTATAAATGTATCTGTGTGCAAATTTCTATATGTGAGTATAGTGAGTGTATGCAGCTGTGTAAATTCATGCAGGGTAAATATAATGTTAGAAGTGGTTAGGGCAAATGAAGGTTTAAGGTTAGAGAAGGGTAATTGTCAGAGTTACATTATTTAAGATGTTGAAATTGTAATATAAAGGCTGTTTTTAAGGAATAATTAGTTTAGGGTTAGAGTTGTATTCAAGTTAGTATTTGAGTACAAGCAGTATTTAGTTTTTAAGAGAAGTTAAAAATAGTATTAGGGTAAAGTTTTTTTTTCTCTCCAAGTTTAAGCTTTGAGTGCTAGAGTTTAAAGTGTTATTGTAAAAGTACTCACTCTCCTATACCCTCTGTAAACCATTGAGAAGGACAATATTAGAGCTGTATGTGTGGTTATACTGTGTGCATCATGGAGAGCTTCATCGGCTCCACCTACAATGTATTTCCTATATAAGTGGTTACTAGCGGGCAGATTGGAAATGATCCCTTCCACTTTCTTTCCAGCCTCTCACACAGACACTGGATGAACTGGGACAGCACTGAGCTTAACACCCTCTATAATTCTTTCTGCTATTAAGGTTGACTGGACCGTAGACGACACTGGCCAAGGCTGCTGGTACTTATCTCTCCCCAACAGCCTATTTAATTCAGAAAGCCACATTAAAAGTGGTCAAAACAGGTGCACCTTAGTGGTCAAGTAGACATGTGAAATCCATCCCTGAGCCTGAGCCTATGGAACTGTCAGGTTTCAAAACTGACATGTAAGACTTTTTCGTTTATTACTGGCCCTTTAAGTGAACTTCATGATTTTCTCCTCTAGTGGCCTCCCTAACCACTAATCTATTCACTCACCTTAACCCCTTAAGGACCGAGGACGGTTCAGGACCGTCATCGGCATTTTTGCGTTGCCGACCGATGACGGTCCTGAACCGTCCTAACGGTCAGAGCTACTTACCTGATCGCCGTCGTTCCCCCGGCGGTGATCAGCGTGGCTCCGGTTGTGGGGAGACTGCCTGCAGCCCAGGCAGTCTCCCCACGGCAGATTAGGACCCCTGTGGCCATGTGATCGCTTAACACAGCGATCACATGGTCACAATAGGTGTCCATGTGTCTGCCTGCAGGGGGACTGTCTGTGCTGACAGGCAGTCTCCCTGCTAGTGTAAAATCAAAAATAAATAAAGTTAGTGTTAATAAAAAATAAAAAAAATTATATATGTGTATATATGATATATAGACATATATTATATCTATATAATATATGTCTATATATCATATATATAATGCCATACTAAGTGTATTTTTATATTAATATGTACTTATATTAATATAAAAATACACTTATAATTAAATTACACACGTATATATATAATATATATAATAACTATATATATTGTATATATATATTATTATAAAATATAAATAATAAGTAATTTAAATTAAATAATTTTTTTTTAAATAATAATAAAAAATTAAAAAAAAATTATATAGCTATATGAAATTTTATTCTAACTGTATTTTAAAATTAATATATATATATTTATATCAAAATACACTTAGAATGAATTTGTATATATATCTATGTATATAAAAATAAATAAAAATAATAAGAAATATACATACGTCCATATACAAAATTACATAAATAATTATATAAATATACACGTAGACTTCAAATATATAAATATGCATATATATTTAAATTCTACGTGCGTATTTATGTAATATTTTTACATAATTCAGTAATTTTATTGATTGCAATTTGAGGGACCTGCCTGCCAACCCAGGCCGAAATTCCAGAGAATTTAATTTGCTAGCACTGTATTTTACCCTGTAACGTTCTACGACACCCTAAAACCTGTACATGGGGGGTACTGTTTTACTCGGGAGACTTCGCTGAACACAAATATTAGTGATTCAAAACAGTAAAACATATCACAGTGATGATATTGTCAGTGAAAGTTACTTTTTTTGCATTTTTCACACACAAACAGCACTTTTACTGATGATATAATTGTTGTGATACGTTTTCCAGTTTTTAAACACTAATATTTGTGTTCAGCGATGTCTCCCGAGTAAAACAGTACCCCCCATGTACAGGTTTTATAGCATTTTTGAAAGTTACAAGGTCAAATATATGGGTCAAATATTTTACATTGAAAATGGCCAGGTTGGTTACGTTGCCTTTGAGAGCGTATGGTAGCCCAGGAATGAGAATTACCCCCATGATGGCATACCATTTGCAAAAGAAGACAACCCAAGGTATTGCAAATGGGGTATGTCCAGTCTTTTTTAGTAACCACTTGGTCACAAACACTGGCCAAAATTAGCGTTCAATTTAGTTTTTTTACTTTTTTCACACACAAACAAATATGAATGCTTACTTTGGCCAGTGTTTTCGACTAAGTGGCTACTAAAAAAGACTGGACATACCCCATATTGAATACCCTGGGTTGTCTACTTTAAAAAAAATATGTACATGTGGGGTGTTATTCAGAGATTTATGACAGATAATAGTGTTACAATGTCACTATTGATAAATTTTAAAATGTATGTTTTGAAACCGCAATATCCTACTTGTACCTATAGCCCTATAACATGCAAAAAAAAGCAAAAAAGCACGTAAACACTAGGTATTTTTAAACTCAGGACAAAATTTTGAATCTATTTAGCAGTTTTTTTCATTCGCTTTTGTAGATGAGTAAAAGATTTTTCAAGTAAAAGTCAAAAAACATGTATTTTTTTCAATTTTTCATCAGATTTTTGTATTTTTTTTAAATTAAAATACATGAGATTATATAAATAATGGTATGTAAAGAAAGCCCCTTTTGTCCTGAAAAAAACAATATATAATTTGTATGGGAACAGTAAATGAGAAAGCGGAAAATTACAGCCAAACACAAACACCACAAAAGTGTAAAAATATGCCTGGTCGCAAATGTACAACATCGCAAAAACAGTCCAGTCCTTAAGGGGTTAATAACCTCACCTGGATTAACTAATTAGGAGGCTTGACATTGAAGTCTATGCTCTGATAAAGAATCTCTGTTCCTGGTAATATCCTGTATTTTATCTACATGATTTTATTCTGTAGAGAACTTACCTGCAGTGCCTCATCCTGTGATCATCTGCATTTCCTCATACTGAAAGGCACTAACCTGTATTACTTCATCCTGAATTTGCCTGAATTACATCTTACCGAAAGACTTTCCTTATCAGCTTCCAAGAATCCTGATTTGTGGCGTATTGCCTTCATTTAAGAATCTTAACTGCTTCAATTGCTGCATCACTGCATGATCTCGTAAGCAACATGCATTATATTATTTTGAAAAATACCTACCTGTTTCAACCTCTACAACTCTGCATGATCCTGTATTGCTTTATTCTAAAAGGTATTTACCTATAACTAGCTGCATTGCAAAGTATCCTGGAAATCCTTAACTACTTGGTATAACTTCAAGCATGCTTGGATAGAAAAGACTTTATTCATTTACTTTCTAAATATCTTGTTTTTGGCATATCGCCTAAACCCTGTTTTTCTCAAAGTATCCTGTTTGTGGCAGACTGCCCTTTATTCTTTATTTTCAGTAAACTTGTTATGTCTAATACGACAAATAAAGTTTTAATCAATAACCCTTGCAATCGTCTCCTCTCTGACCTGCTCAGGAGCATGACAGGAACCCAGCAATGGTCCCTCCCCTGACTACACCCTAATTGTGCATGTAGTTAGTTAGCTCAGACTTGACTCCTTTAAAACAGAACTGCCATATATGGGAAGAAAAAAAGCGTTGTACCATATTTATTTGATTATGGCACCTGTGGATGGTATTCCTCTTAAAGATCCTACAGAGGCAGAGCCAATATTCTGTAGCCGTCACTGGTGATGGCTAGGAGATTAAAACTTCTAGATAGCACTAGCTCAGACTAGTGTCTAGAAGTGTCAGGCGTTGGACAAATACTGAGAAAAACTACTTTCTATATGTTTATTTTAAGTGAAATTCAAACACAGCCAATGTAAGCATTTCATAAAGATGTTATCTTTAATCAATGCTCATTCTGTGGGGGTTACACTGCTGCTTTAAGTCTGCTGTCATCTACCAACTAGAATTCTTGTAAAAGTCTATTTTATTTAAATAAAAGAAGTTTGTAGTAACAAGTGTTCCTCCATTTATCAGTTGTTGATTAACATAGTGAAAATGAAAAAAAATAAACTGTAAATCTACCTTGGGATTGGAGAATTGAGAAAAGAAAGTTAAATGAAAAGATAAAAAGTTAGGGAGGGGAGAAAGGCAACTGTCAGAAACTAGTAAACAAGCCTGCGCCAAGAAGCCCCAATCCACTTTTAGTCTATTATCTTTAATGTTGAAGAAAATGATAAATTGGATTCAAATACATTTATATCCAATATCCTATTTTTGAAGTTCCTTTTAAATATCTTGATTTTCTTTTTTTTTTTCATGGCCCTGAATTGAATGGCGTTTCTGTGTGAAGTGGTGTCCAACTTGCATGCAGTAATGATCTTCTTCCTGTTGTGTTGTAGAGTATCTGTGTGTGCTAATTCTTTATTTTAACTGCTGGATGGTTTCACCATTGTGACATCTCTGATCAAATATTTTGCATTAATTCATGTATACAATATGATGTTTTGATGTACAGTAGAATGATCCTATAATGTTATGTTTTTCTGTTGTGAGTGGCTCCATTATTTGTGCAGATATGCTAACACTGTTTTAGCATGGTCAACGTCTATGTGTATATGTACAGAACACAGGCTTGTGTATTTGTTTCAGCCAAGTACCTCTCTCCCCTCTCTAATTTTTTTGTCTTTTCATTTCACTCTTTTGTTTTCCCAGTTCTCCAATCCTAGGGCAGATTTATGACACCCTGGAATAGTTATTTTTTTATTCTTTAACTTCTACATTACAGCTATCTTAGTTTGTATGTTTTACTGTGGGGATAAGTGTTTTATACTTTACAAAGGGCTAAACTCCTGAAAGCTTGTCACTACAAATTTATGGTAATCCAATAAAAAAAAACAAAAAAAAAAACTGTAATACTTCATTATTTTTCATCTGCAATACTGGACTAGAATGCCACCTCAAATAGCACAAAAACACTAGACGAGGCTGCTAGGAGCAATGTTAACATTAAACATTCATCAATGAATGAGAGTACTAAATAGGAGTCAACAGATCTCGTACATGTGATATTTCATATTAATTTATTACAGGATGGATTCTGTTAGATAAAATTAACTCCATAAATTAATAGCAATCCTTCCTCATTCAAAGCATGAGTAGCTTGTATTATAATCAGGCCTACTGCCCATTTAGTCTTTTAAAGCTATGTATACAGTAATACTTTAGCTACGTAATAATAAATAATGAAGTAGAAAGCAGGACATGAGACTGACGCCCTGTAACATAAAATATATAGCTCTGTATGTCTATGGGGAACATTTATCAAGCATTGCATAGGTAAAAAAATGTTTTTTCCAACTTACAGGAAAATTGATGTTTAATTAGCAGAGCAAATGCTTATCTTTTATAATAGAATCTAGCTGCACAAGAGGAAAAGGCTTAGAAGTGACAGCTGACGGGTGTGGCAAAGTAACACTACCTAAATTAATAAATATTCTTGTTTCACTGCTCTACTATTGTTTAAGACATATATGCGACAAAATCAACCCTTAGCCCAGGGGTAGGCAAAATGTGTCACTCCAGATGTTGTGGACTACATGCTGGATAACATTTCCACATAAGATATTTTGGAGTAAATGTTGCAATTATTATTATATTTTTTTAAATCTGCACAATTCCAATTTTAGTGAAAAACATACAAACATTTAAAGGGGCACTCCAGACCCCTAAATCATTTTAGCTTCCTTAAAATTTTAATGTGTAAAGAGTGGGTCCTCTTTTCCTAATTTTGGAAATTCACATTTTTATAAATTAACCTGATTACACCCGCTGACAGAAAACACATAGATCATTTAGGAGCTAAAGCACTTTTGTTTCTGTCGATGCTGTGACTTACTTTTGTTCCTACCCACTGGCTGTGACTCACATACGAAAGACATGGTTTAATTTTCAATCAGATGTTAACTTGATTTAGACGTTTTTATCTCCTGCTCTGTACATTTTACTTAAATCACACAGAGAAGGCTCCTACAAGGTCTAGCAAGCTATTAACAGTGCAGGATATATGGCATTCTGAATTAAACATTGTACAATAAAGGAAGTGTAAACATTAGCTATCACTTTATAGTAAGTGTTTAGAAAGGCTTAGTAAGTCACATGTAGGGAGGTGTGACTAGGACTGCATTAACAAACAATTAAACTCCTAAATGGCAGAGAATTAAGACTAAGACTGCAAACACATGATTTATACACCAAAATTGCCTAATTAAGCTAAAGTTGTTTTGAGGACTGTAGTGTCCCTTTAACCCCTTAAGTATAGGGAAGTAGATTGGTAGAATAGTATTCACGGAAGACTTAGTGTGTTTTTTTTTTTTTATTGTTTTTTTTTTTATGACCGTTGCAGGAGATGAATAAATTGGGAGCCATTAACAGTTTAATTGATATGCTTTTGTGAAAAAGTGAGTTTTTAAATGATATTTTGAAGGAGTGGAGACTGGGTCTAACAAAAAAGGAAAGTTCCACAGGAACGGTAGAGCCCTAGAGACTGTATCTATAAACTGTATCTATCACCAACAAATATCACGTAAGCAGTGGGACGACACAGAATATATAGAACTCAAAAAACAGTGTGATAAAAAAGTCTAACCTACAATAAAAAGGAAAAATAACAAACTTGCTGGAGAAAAAAGTTATATACAAACAATGTAGCCAGAATAACAGCAAACTCAGTACTTATCTGTGGGGGGCCCCTCCATAGTTCTAGAAGGATGCTGTAGCCTGGATCGATCCGGGATATTCCAAGAAAAAATGAAAAATTAGTAATGTGGTCAGCGAGCGCAACCCTTGCCTTGGACAAGCACTATTGATAACCATGCACTAGTGCATTGAGAAGTTCAATCTTGGACATACAAGCCACATCGCTTGACAGGACTGGAGCAGGGGAGCACACAAAGCTGGAGTAGCGTGGTGAGCTGCATCCGTTAACTTCAAAAAAAGCATTGGCCATCTTAAAGGAGCAGTGTCTGATGTATGTAAGAAATAAAAAAGGGAATTCCAATCTTATAGATTTTTGTTTCTTAACAGATAACCACATAAGAGAGAAACATACCCATAAGGAGAGGCAGAGAAGGGTTTTATACTCATCCAGTCCCAAGTTTGCTATCCATTGAACTACTTGCTTTACCACCACTACCTGAATCCATGCAACTAGGTGCTACCAAGTTAACCGAGGCAAACACAAGAAAAAAAAAAAAATCTTACGCCTTTTTTGTGGGCAGAAAGCGCATTTAAGAAAGGAGTGTCCTAGTCATCCAGAAAACTCCAGCACCTAAGGCCAAACAAGGGTTTGGTCTTGGGTGTAATAACTTTGTCCCCTTCCACATTAACAACCAGACTTTTTATACCAGCAATAATACATGTCAAATTAACATCCATATCTACCACTGCCTTGATTAATTATGAAGCTGCAGAAAATGTAATGGATTAAACTTTTGCTGATTCTACTGCATTGCCTCTAATCCAAAAGGCAACACCCTTGGCCATTAAGGCCATTGATGACAGACCTTAAACAAACCACTTGCTACCCATGAGACCCAGGTAATGCTTATGTCTGCTGGAGCATTACATAGAAAATATAACATTTCAGATCCTGTCTTCTCCTTCTTGTCCTAGTTTATTTTTTTTTTACCTGTTATTGATTGGGAAAGATCAGAGATACTGTCTGGGGAAAGAAATGCCATATACCTGTTCATTTTGTATTTGCTCTTTTTAAGTACCTCCAGCCTCTCCTTTGATTGCTTAACACACCTTTGCAATATGCTGATCTAGGTGGAGTACTTGAAAAGTGAGAGACTGACAGGTTACCTCCCCATCATCCTTATGACTGCACAATTGACTTGCTACTTAGCACTTTACCTCTTAAGGGCAGGGTCTATACACTATCAGAAATGGAAAATGTTCTAATGGAGGAATATATTCAGCAGTCACTTTTTCATGTCTAAAAAATAAGTTTTGAGACCATGCATAGATTACAGGGCCTGAAACTGTAAAAACTACCCATAATGCTTACCCTATCCCTTTCATTACTGAACTATTCGATCACATAAAGGGATCAACATTTTCCATGAAGTTGGATCTCAGAGGTGCATATAACCATGTAAGAATAAGAGAAGGAAACATTTGGAAGATTGCTTTTAACACCCACAGATGGCACTATGAGTATTTGGTCATGCCCTTTGGTTTATGTAATTCCCCTGCTGTCTTCCAGGATCTAAACAATGATGTAATATGTGACATTCTTCCTTTGGATCTGGATGATATACTAATCAATTCCACAGATCTTATAACACATCAACTCATCACCATGTTAGAATTGTAGCCCATGGATCAGCGCAGCTAAGAGGAATAGGCCTTGACAGAGCCAGGAGGTAGGCATAGCAGCCACAGGAATTGAGTGACAGCTAGCATGCTGGGTAGGGCGGAGCCATAAGGGGAGTATTTATACCGGCCATTATATGAAGTGGCCATTTTAACTGAACCTAAGCTTACCTGTCAGTTGTCCCTCCCACCCTCCCTGTATTTGGTTAGGTTAGTTGATTTCCCGTTTTTTCACAGCGGCGGGGAATGGCCTGGTTAAATCGGAGGGTAGATGGAGGAGAAAGTGGGCATCCTGAGGTTTAGTGTGGATTGGGCAGTGTTGCACGTGGTTGGTAGGTTCGAGCCCGTCGGTGGCTCCGAACCTGGGGGTGTGGTGGTGTCTTGGTACACCCTACACTGGAACTGGTGGGTAGCGGTGTCTTGGTACACCCCTACAATGGATATGGTGGGTAGCGGTGTCTTGGTACACCCCTACAATGGATATGGTGGGTAGCGGTGTCTCGGTACACCCCTACAATTTAACCTGGTGGAAATGTGGTCAAATTGGACGGCCAGTTTCTGTGTTAACATGTTATTTAGATTGTTATCTATTGTTATTATTGTGGGGTCATTGCTAGAGGTATGTTATGTATATGGGGGAGGTTAACATTATTAAGATTTGTTGGCAATGACCCCATTTGTTATTCCTTAATTATTTATTAATAATTTAATAAAGCTGTGGACAAATTATTTCCAACAGTATAACCTGTGTCCGTGTTTTAATGGGGGTTTGGGTAAGGTTAGCCCATATGCCGGCAAATCCGACTGTGCGCCTGTCAAGTATTACCTAGATCACTTCAATATCGTTTTTACTGCAAATTAGAAAAATGCCTTTTTGATCAAAAAACTGTACGGTTCCTGGGGTATATCATATTAGAAACAGGCTTTAGTAGGGATCTGACCAAACAAAGTTCAATTACTCAAATGGCTAAAAAAATAATCCTCATAAATTGCAAACAGAAGCACTAGATGCTTTCTAGACTTTGAAAAATGCTATTTCTAAAGCTCCTTTTTTTTGGTACATCCTAACATGACACTACCTTTTTTTTCCTAGAGGTGGGTGATTCTGAATCTGGAGCAGGAGCAGTCCTGTTTCAAAGAAAAACACCAGAAGCCTACTTGCATCCTGGTTGCTTTTATTCAAAGAAATTATCTGAGTCAGAGAAAAATTATGATATAGGGAACTTCTAGCTATAGTGTTAGCTTTTGATGAATGTAGGCATTTACTGGAAGTTTCTAAACATACTATATTGGTGATAACAGACCATAAAAATATGTCTTAAAAAGCTGAAGCTAAGCCTTTGTCTTCCAGACAAGCAATATGGTCTTTATTTCTGTCACATTTCCAATACACTTTAACATACAGGCTTGCTTATCCAACATTAAGTTAGACGCTATCTCCAGACAGTATAAACCTCTGGAGGTAATAGAGAAAACACCAGAAACTATTGTACCCCCTACCAATATAATCTCAGCTACTCATCTTACTGTTTCTCAGCAGTTGCTTGAAGGAATAAAATCATACAATACCAGAATCAGGCTTCCCTTGATATCTCTACTGATATATTATATGTTACGGACAGCTGGTCAACCAGGTATAAGGAAAATGTATATGTACATTGCACAGAAGCTCTGGTAGCCTTTCTTACAAAAGAAGATCAAAGAATATGTACAAACATGCAATATATGTACTCAATCCAAGTCTGTAACCGACACATTTGTCTATGGATTTCATTGTGGATTTACCTTCTTCTAAAAGTAATGCAGTCATTCTTATGGTTACTGACAGGTACTGTCAGGTTTGCTGCCCACTTATCTCCTTCCTCCAGCTTTCCGTGAGACACTGCAGGCTTGTGCACAGCGTGCCTTTATGTGTGATGGAATTTGGACCTGAATTCGGAGTTCGCCAAATTGAATTACGAATTCACCAAACGGGATTCACAGCAC
Organism: Pelobates cultripes; assembly: GCA_933207985.1. Lineage (NCBI taxonomy): Eukaryota > Metazoa > Chordata > Amphibia > Anura > Pelobatidae > Pelobates > Pelobates cultripes. The sequence continues at coordinate 102,456,506 of OW240916.1, forward strand.
AAAAATTATGTTAATGATCAAACTGGAAAGGTCAATTACCATCCACAAATTATATGCAATTCAAAGCTGACCTGGACCAATAGACCTGTGTGTGTGTGTGTGTATATATATATATATATATATATATATATATATATTACTAACCTCTCCCATTTCTTGTTAGCCCAATAGCACATTACCGCAGTAAGCTTCTTTGGCAATTGTTCTGGTTTATTGTTTTTCTTGTTTTCTTTAATCCTTTGACCTCGGGTTTTGTATTGTTTGTCCTGTATCCTATATCCCTTTGACCTCAGCAATCCTTATTGACACTTATTGCCCGACCATTCTTAGGACTGATATACAGGTTGCCTATTTGTTGTGATTTGGTATGTGTGTTTTACTTCCATCCAATACTAACAGTTCCATAATCAAGTTCTAATGCTCACATCCCTATTTTTCAGCAGTCAACATGGGCCATGAAGGCACTCTGAAGATCTGCGACTAATCAGCTATATACACAGCAAACTGCGATGCACTGTGTGTTCCTGATACCTTTCTATCATGGCCAGCACTACATTTTTTTAGCAATTTGAGCTACAAAAGCTCTTTTGTGTGATAGGACCAGACGAGTTAGCCTTCACTCCCCACATGCATCAATGAGCCTTGGGTGTCCATGACATTGACAGTTGACCTTCTTTGCACAACTTTGGAAGGTACTAACCATTGAATACCAGGAACACCCCACAAGACTTGCTGTTTGGAAGATGCTTTTACTCAGTCACCTAGCCATCACGGTTTAGTATATGAATGTATGGTTATTATAAATAACTGGATGGCAATAAGTGCAAGCTGGGGAGGATGGGGGGATTAGGTGACATGCTATGTGGCTAAGTGTATGAATGTGACAGGGTGAGTGGGTATGACTAGGAGGTGAGATGGGCTATCTGACTGTGTGGATAGGGGGATATGATTGGTTTGGAGAAGATGTTGGGTGAGTTAATGGCAACCTATATGTTCGAGCATATTTGTATGGAGTGTTAGTGAGTGCCTTTGAATGATGAGTGTATTTGTGTAGAGTGCTAGTTTGTAAATATAGTAGTGTGTTATAGAGCGCCAGTGCGTGCATGCCAGAGCATATGTGTGTGCAGTATTAGTTTGCATGTGAGGGTATTTGGAGTTCATGCATAGGTGTGTTTGTGTGCCGTATTTCCAATTACCATCTGCACCCCCTGTATTCATTTATCTCTTCCTCACTTGTTCCTCTCCCCCTTTCCTTTATTATGCTGTCTCCTCAAACTTCCTTCTCTTTCTCCTTTAGTTTGCCTTGGCAAAATTCAAGTAGATCTACTGCAACACCCTGATCTATACTTCTAATTACTTCTTCGTAGAATGCAATTAAATTAGTTTGACATGACCTATGTTTCATAAAACCATGTTGATTTTTGCTGATATGTTCTCACTAAATACCTGTTCTGCTCTTCTGTTCACCCCTGCACACAATTCTTCTTCTCTTTTCTTTCCTGTAGGTAGTCGGAGGTACAAGAGGTTGCACTGGGTTATGAAGCTACCTGTGGGTGTGGGAAAAGTCCATGACATTGGAAGCCTTATGGGAAATCTGTCTCTGAGTATATTTTTCAGTTACTCTACCGTTCTCCTTTTAAGTATACAAGGGGAAAAGTTAAAAAAAATGAGGAGAAGAGTCAATATATAATAAACATATTTTTTTCTGCAAGTATTTCAAAACAAATGAAAGGAAAGGAATTGTTTCCATTTCTACTTTTTTTTTTTTTTTTATTATCTTTGTTGGGAAGGTTAATACATCTTTATTTATGAATAACTTGAAGTGATTGCATAACAGTGCCTGTGGCAGGAGGATGGTCTGGGATTTCAAAGGCAGTAAGACAGCACTAATGTGTGAATGCACCACGTCAGGGTTTTCTATAACTTCTAAGTCCCATTTGCTGTTTATCATCCGGTCAATGCGAGACCCCAGCATATGCAAGAACAATGAACCGAAAGGATTTTTGAAGTTATAGAAATTTTTTGTTAAGCTGCTTTGACCTAACATGCAATTTCCTTGTTCTCCACAATTCGATTCTGAGTTTAGTAACTAAATCACATTGCTTTTTCTGAATAAAATATCAACATATAATTAATAGACTTGTGCATGGTGAGAAAATGTGGTTTATCTAAACCATTTTTCTGAGGACTTATATAAACACTTTTTGCACCATTTAGTTCACAGATAAGAAAAAATGAGCAATAGAGGTAAAAACAGGAGGAGCAGTAAAATAAAATCTACGTTTCTGTAATTATATATTAAATAATCTAGATTTTTTTTTTTTTTATTACATTTTTTTTTCTTAAACATTTAGTGGTTGTCTCCTAGCCATCAATCATCTTTTTTCCCATCAATTATCTATTTTGTTTAACACCGCAGGGGAAATGCAGAATCACAAATCAAAATGTATATGCTTGGCCATTGCACATTCGGTTTGTTCCTGATTCAGGTCCATTTTGGTTTGGAGTTCAGAAATTCAACCAAACACCTACTCGGCCAAAATTTGGACGAATTGCAGTTTGGAAAAAAACAAGTATCCAAGTCTAATAATTAATATGTAGACACTTACACAAGTTGGGCAATCCTCCTCAATTACACAGACATTATGTCTTTACTGACTGCACCTCAGTGTACAATACTAACTCTACAAATGTTGGAAATGTTTGATGGACTAGTAGTGCTGTGTCAGAGAGCACTGGATCCAGCTGTAAGAGCATTCTCCTGCTCTACACAGGGACATTAACAGGGTTAATGCCTAGGATTGGTTGACAGGTGAGAGAGGGGCCAAAGTTTTAAAGAGCATTCGTTTAAAATATTTTTTTAGCATTTCTGCTAGTACAATGTATAGATGAAATGTATTAACATTATTTGATTTAAAGGAACACTATAGCGCGGTGGTGTATTTTAGATCTGTGCTGACGTAGGCATTAAGGAACTCAGGCACCCCCTAATTTACATTTGCCCCACCCCTTCCTGTCAATGCCACACCTCTTCCTGTTAAAGACTAACACTCTTTGACTGACAGACACACACTCTCAGATACACTGACATAGACACACAGATTTGACATAATCTGACAGACACACACAATCACTGACTCACAGACAGACACACACTATCACTCAGACATACACATACACACACACTAAAAATGAAAAAATGAAAATCCAGTGCACTCACTTATCTACTAAACAGTTATTTTAGTGCTGAACAATTTTGTTAGTTTTATTAAAAACACCTAATCTAGGCAAAAAATAATGGGGGTTTAGTTACAGTATATCATCATACATTGCATAAGCCTGTCACAACTCCAATGTACCCCATCTTTGGCAGGTCCTACTCTGTCTGCTAAATGAGCTACTCACTTGGGGAAATCCTTCCATCTCAAGTTCTCTGCAGTACAAGTCTTAAATAGGGTCCTGAGATGAGGCACCTGTAACAGGGAGGGGTGCAAAACCAAGGAAATGGCTAGACTCTTAAATATATAAATAATTGTTCAGCACTAAAATAACTGTTTAATAGATAAGTGAGTATGCTGGATTTTCATTTTTACTGTACTTATTGGCTCCCAGCAGCACCCTATTTAAGTATGTTTAGGTGAGTGCAGCCAAACCCTTGTTTTCTCCTATATATACACACAAACACTGACATACATACACTCACTCACAGACACACACTGACAGACATACACACATTCGCTGACAGACACACAGACTGACAGATATACACACAGACACACTGACAGATTGACATACAACAGACACACACACTCACACACACTGACAGATATACACACACAGACACACTGATGGACTGACATACACACACACACACTGACAGCCACACACACACACAGTTACCCCCCAACACTCACAGATTATTTTTAAATGTAATTTAAATCCACCCAGCCTCCCTAGCTTTGGGAGAGCTGGGTGGATTTTTTACCTGGGATCCAGTGGGGCTGCTGGTTGGGCCGTTTAGACAGGGAGGGAGACAGTCGTGCAGGCAGTAGGGTGGCCAGTTGAGGTCCAGGCAGGTGGCAAGGGAGTGCTGATTTGTGAGCTCTCCCTGCTCAGCTCCCACGCATGCTGCAGAGTGATGCTGGGAGACGGAATGTGACCTTTTTTTCCGGCTCCCGGCATCACTCTGCAGCACGCGAGAAAGCTGAGCAGAGAGAGCTCAGAAATTAGCACTCCCTCACTGCCCGCCTGGAGTTCAGCTAGCCGCCTGCCAACAGACTAACAAGGTATTTGCCTGGGCATTAGGGGCCAAATTTTTTGCTGCCCCCCAGAAAGTGGTCTGATGGTCCTGGTCCCTTCCCCAATCTACATACTTGGCGGATGTCATCGTAATTGATGATTTCCACCAATCCAAATTCCAATAGGGAAAGCATTTGATTGGCTGAAATTGGCAAGGAGGCATGGTGGGGGTGGGGCCAAATGCTATCTTGGCCAATCGGTACCTCCTCAAAGAGATGCATTGAATCAATGCATCTATATGAGGAAAATTCAGCATCTCCATGTTAAGCATGGAAACACTGAACGGCAGTGACAAATGTGTTCCTTAGGTGCAATGTAAACACTGCTTTTTCTCTGAAATGGCAGTGTTTACATGAAAATGCCTGCAGGGACTGATTGTACTAACCAGAACAACTACATTAACCTGTAGTTGTTCTGGTGCCTATAGTGTCCCTTTAAGCATACATTTTGTGTACCGTGACAGAATATATATTGCAAGACTTGGTGAATACACCTCAACTTTATTTTTGTGAGTTTTAGAAACCGTATAATTTTCATCAGATGGAATTACATTGAATAATTCAAAGATTTTCCTAGCAGAGTGGCAAAAAAGTCAAGATTTTATTAAAAATGAGAGGCTTACTTTATTAACACCTATAGCAATAAAGTAAAAAAGAAAAAAAAAACATGAAAATTAAGTATTTTAAATATTAAACAATAAAAAATAGTCTTGCGTCCTGTATTCTATGTTCTTATTCATGCAACACTGTCACAAATAACCATGCTTAACATTATATTAGTTATTATTACTATTATTATCTTTGACATGTAATGATTATTTGGATATAGACATTTTCTAACCTATACAGTGTTTTATTAATAGTTATATTGCTCTTTTTTGTTTCTAGTAGTGACTTTGATCCATGAGACTCAGAGGATGAATACTATAATGTATAAAGTTTTCTTTTGTTTTACCAAAATAATATTAATACAAATGTATTCAGAAATGTGTAATGATTGTATAGTTTAAGCGTAACCCAAAATACCCTAAAGCAAAAGTCCTTTGGTTGTAGCAGTGTAGATTATCTGTAATGGTATAGGATAATGTAGCCATAGGTATGTTGCTATTAACCCCTTTTATTTCTACACATACCCCATGTTGGCTTAGCAAATAGTATAATATGTCACAATGATAAATTTTATCACATTTACTGAGGCGTTGTGCAGGCACAATCGTGTTAGCCTTCACAGAAACAAATTATGAATAAGTTTATAGGTTGGTATGAAACAACAAATGAGATGTCAGGTAGTAAAATACAATATTCAGTTTAACAAGAGCACACTTACAACTCAAGGCTTGGACAAAAAAGTAAACTTTTAATACATCAATATTAAGGACTTCATAAGTATTATGCCTATAGTTTCAATTAGAAGAGTTTCAGTAAGTTTTGTAATTTATTCATACATAGCCGGAAATAGAGTATCAGTCTTAAAAAGATGTATATAGGAGCCTGAAAATGGGAATATTGTTATGGGACAATATTTGAAACATTTGATACACATATTTATAGAAAAATGGCCTCTTAATTCTTGACTGTTATACAACAATTTCAATGTTTTTTCTACACCAGATGGAGTTAAACAGAGAAAAATGCATTACATACTTACTACATATTGTGACTGTGAGATTAGGTGTCAATCTCCCATGTATAGATCTATGCAGTCCTCCTTCAAATATCCAAGGTCACAGGAGTCATGTACAGATTCTATATTAATAACCTTATAGTGGCCTGTTTTTTAGAATGGATTAAAAGTATACTATAGACATCAAAAAATTATTAGCTTAATGAAGCAGTTTTAGTATATAAACCTCCTGTTAAAAATTAATCTATTTGCAATCCAGTGTCTGATAAACCTGTTGTGAGGCGGCATAATGTCTTGCAGATGCATTACTAGATCTTAGAACATGCACCCTCTACAAGATGATAAACAATTATGAAGATGAGCCCTATACCCCACCCATTTCTATGTTGCTTTCTTGTGTGAAGATCCTTGTAAGGAGGATAAACTCCTGTTCTTTCATCTTCTTTAAGTGAGCATCAGGATATTAAGCTCAGTAGTTAGACAGCTCTGTAACATCAGCAAACAGTAAAGGAACTATTCCAACCACTCTCTATTCCTACCACTACTTTGCAGAGTTAAAAAAAAAAGTGCATCTGGGCATGATTATTGCAGAGGTGCTGCAATGTTGATACCATATACCACTCACATGTCACACATTGTCCATCATATTCAGTGAGGAAAAAAAGTATTTGATCCCCTGCTGATTTTGAACGTTTTTCCACTGACAAAGAAATGTTAAGTTATTCTGTCTCTCACTGTTTAAAATGCACCAACCATTAAAATTATAGACTGATAATTTCTTTGTTAGTGGGCAAACGTTCAAAATCAGCAGGGGATCAAATACTTTTTTCCCTCACTATAATTGTAAATTCATGGTGGTATGCAAACCATATTCACTTGGCAGACCTCAGCTCATTTGTTAGCTCTTTTCTACTCTGAATGCCTCTCACTGCAATCTATACCAAATCTCCTCTAACCGTCTTGTGTGTGCACTGTTAGAATCTTTTATATTGTTCTGATTGAGTTGCTATGGTAATATAGGCGAAAAGACTTATGTTTCAAGACTTACGTTGAAGCCACAAATTGGTAATTGCTAAAATATGGATGGTGTCAGTGGAGGTAAAGTGATTAGTGTACAGACAATTAAAGCATGGTCGGAGCAAATATCCACCAGCTGTTGGTATTAAAAATGCGTAATGGCTTTTTCTTTTTTTTTTTTACTGAGAAGCATAGACACAATACCATAATGTTTTATTTAAACATAATACGGTTTTATTTTATATACTTTATAATATATTTAAATAAATCCAATAAGAATTTACACACTTTAAAATTGTATTTATGTTATTAAAATAGCTTTAATACTACTTGTAAAAATGACTCTTAAAGAAACTCATGGATTGATTAATGACACCTGTGTAACAATTTATCTCTCTATTCAATTTAGATACATGGAATTTGCTGATAACCATCTAATAAAAGTGAGATACAATATAAATGCACAATGTACAAGTATCATAGAAATGCAATGTATCCAGCATTTAATAATGATGAAACAAAACACAGTTTGAATGTTGTCAGAATAAAATTACACGGAGACCACACCATGCAAGACCCTAAGGAGTCAGGAAAGGCCTAGACTGAACAGGGACATGTGATTATGAGGGGGAGTGTATACAGGGAAATTTGGTAAGGAGGTCTTTTGGATGGTGGGAGGAGTAGTAAGTGGCAGATCGGTGGGTTAGTATAAATAGGTAGGCAGCTTATAGGATAGCAGCCATCTTAATTATCAGTTGGTAACAGCTTCCTTGTACCATCTTGCCAAGTGCTGTTTTCGGCTAGGTTCTGGTATGGATATCGAAGCTGCCCTTTCTACCCTCAGGCCTGAGGCCTTACAAGACGGATGACTGCACCTGCAGGCTCAGCTGGTTCATCTTCAGGCCTCTACGGCGATAGCCCAGGTTCTCGGAGGTGAGCTCGGCCACCGGAAGATTTTGCCTTTCTGGGGGAAGCTCTGGGCTCTCCTGGGCTCAGGAGTACTGGCCCGGCCTCGCGGATGTGCCGGTCTGCAGCCGCAAGGATTGCTTCACATCCCCTGCGGGCTCCTGTCACTACCCAGGTGGTGGGGAGGTCCGCTGCATCCCTTGCCCGCCTTCAATCCCCCTCTCCAGCCCCATGCAGCTACATCATACATCCCAGGCTGGCTGGTCCTGAATGTGCAAGAAATTGACAGGGGGGGGGGGGGAGATTGCACCCCTTACACACAGAAAAACACACAATGCATTACACACACAGACACACATACACAAGCAATGTAACCCTTACACACAATGCTTCCCTTACACACACAGAAACACACAAGGCATTCCTTACACACACTCAATGCATCCCTTACAGATGCACACACTGCATCCCGTACATACACAGAAACACACCTTGCAGCCCTTACACATACACAGATTCACACAATGCATTCCTTACACACATATCAGGACATCCCCTACACACTCCACCCCCTGTGAAAAAACTCATTGGTGGAACATGAAGGTGGACCCTGGGACCCAGACCTTGAGGTGTGTAAAGGGCCCCAAAAAAATGGAGCTGCTTCCCGTTCTCCCAGAAAATTGATTTTTGTGACCACAGTTACAAACCGCCTCCAGAGAGCCTGTTCTACACCAGACCAGTGGAGCCAGACTGCAGCTAGAGCCCATCATCATCCTCATCTGGTTGTAAGTAGGCAATCTAGTATATTATTCATGGCACTAATCTCTAATTTACCTCACATTAAAGAAACACTATAGTCCCCAAAACCACTGCAGCTTAATGTAGTGGTTCTGGTGTATATAGCCTGTCCCTGCAGGCCTTTTAATGTAAAAATGGCGGCACTGCAGCACTGGCGTTAGTTAACATGGCAGATCATATGGGTGGGGCATTGTGATGTCACATGGAGGGGCGGCAAACTTTACTTTTGCCTAGGGCGGCAAAAATCCTTGCATCGGCCCTTGATGGGGGGTATTCCACTGTGATAATATGGGGGTGGTGTTGGGTATTAACAATTTGTCAGCATCTTCCCCTCCCATGTTTTGGCTTCTGCAGCACCTGGTACAGCACTGCTTAATTTTGAATGTATATTGTAGGGCTGTGCATGTCCCCAGAGCTGCTAATGTTACAGTGGATGCTCTTTCTTGTTTTCAGAGGTGGGAGTTCAGGGCAGCGCCCAGGGCAGACGAGGTGGGCTTTCCATGCCCAATGGATCTCTGGGGTCTTGGGCTGACCGAATAATGTCCTGGATCCAGAGTTCGGTCTCAGAGTCTACTTGGCAGCATTATGGTAAGGCATGGGGTGAGTCAGTGGTGTATTCTGGTTTTGTGCTGCCCTAGACAGGACAAACTCAGGCGCTCCCCTCCCCCTCCACACCATCCTTACCCAGCTCTTCCCCCCTGCACCGCCCTGCCTTCTAAATACACACACACACATTCACTGACAGATGCGCATACACTAACAGAAACACACACTCACTAACAGAAACACACACACTCACTAACAAACACACTCACTAACAGACACACACTAACAGACACTCACTCACTAGCAGACACACACACACACTAACAGACACACACACACACACACACTAACAGACACATACACTAACAGGCACACACTCATTCACTAACAGACACACTCACTCACTAACAGACAAACACTAACAGACACACACACGAACAGATACACTTACACTCTCACTCACTAAAACACACTAACAGATACACTCACTCACTAACAGACACACAATAACAGACACACACACACACTAACATACACACACACACTAACACACTCACTCATACACTAGTTAACAGAAACACATACTCACTAACAGAAACACACACACTCACTAGCAGACACACACACACTAACACTAACAGACACACACACACTAACACTAACAGACACACACACAATAACAGACAAACACACTAACAGACACACTAACAGACACACACTCATTCACTAACAGACACACTCACTAACAGACACACTCTCACTCTAACACACACACACTAACAGACACACACACTCACACACACTAACAGACAGACTAACAGACACACACTCACTAGCACACCCTCACTAACAGACACACACTCACTCACTAACAGACACACTCTCACTAACAGACACACGCTAACAGACACACACTAACAGACACACCCACTCACTAACAGAAACACTCTCACTCACTAACACACACACATAGACAGACACACACACACACACACACACAGACAGACACACACACTAACAGACACACACACTAACAGACATACACACACTCACTCACATTAACACATTTTTTTTGATTTAACATTTTACTTTTGGGAATGCTGGGAGGGGTTCTCCAATTCCCTAGGGGTCCAGTGGCTGCTGGGTGGGCGGCGCTGGCTGGTGGATGGCGAGGGAGCACTTTCCCCTGAGCACTCTGCTCAGCTCCCTCGCGCGCCGTCCGCAGAGTGAGGCTGGGAGCCGGAATATGACATCATATTCCGGCTCCCAGCCTCACTCTGCGGCGCACGAGGGAGCTGAGCAGACAGCTCAGAGGAAAGTGCTCCCTCGCCAGCTGCCCGCCCAGCAGCCAGCCCAGCAGCCCGCCCAGCATGTCAGTTAACCGCATTTGGGGGCGGCTTTTTTTGCCGCCTCCTGGAAAATGCCGCCCAAGGCAAATGCCTTGTTTGCCTCATGGCTAAAATGTCCCTGGGGTGAGTGGGTAGAATTCGAAAGGCTCAGTGGTTTCTGGTGGGATGCTGAGCGTTTGCAAGGTTTGTTGCAGTTCATTTTTCTCTGGGAAGCCTTGGGCTGTTCTTCCCCTCTGTTTCGGGTAAGTTTTTCAGTTTCTGGGTTGAGCTTCTGGTTTAAGCTCACCAGGGTTCCGAACAACATTAAAGATGTTCTAGTTTCATTGAGGGGATGGTGCAGGGGGCCCAAGATTTCGGATTCCAGGAGGTCGGTTTCAGGCGCGCTTATATTGGGCCTGTTTACTGCCTTTTTCGGGGCCATGTAGGTGGGTGAGCTCGTGAGCCCATCCAACATGATCCCTGGGGGATTGTTATTTGGGGATGTTTCTTGTAAAGTAGGAGTGGTGTGATTTTTGTGTTTTCATGCTTTCTGTGAGGTTCGCCCAGCGAGCGTGGGTCCTTTGCTGGTTTACGGGAATGCCAGCTTCTTTTTTCGGTTCTAATTTATCAGGGTTTTGTGCATTGGTACTGGAGGCATTGGGTATGCCCAGTGCAGAATTTGGGGGGCACTTCTTACGGACAGTGGCTGCAACTGAGGCATCACTCCTGGGGTGCGCTGAGGAGGACGTTTCTCCTTTTTTCTTTGTAGGTACACGAAGGAGAGTATGGATCATTGGCCATTCCTACATTTACTGGGCAGTGGGCTGACGTTTGTCCCGGGGGACTTCAACTGGGTCTGTCTCCAGTGGTGGCAGAGGTTCATTGGTTCAGTTCCCAGGGGATGCGGTGGGAGCACCTGTTGCTTGAAATGGTCCGGTTGGCTCTCCTACATGGCGTTCTTGATGTAATATTGATCCATTGGAGGGAAACAATCTTGGCACTATTCTGGTGTGGGATCTGGGGGAAATGATCCAGAAGGATTTGGCTGAGTTATGTCTCAGATTCCCGAGGGTATGTTTTGTGTCGTCCGAGTTGTTTTCCCGGAACTATTGGAGAGGGGCAAGGGACCCCAGGGCTCTTGAACAGAGCAGGATCCAACTGAATACGTTTGTGAAAGGAATGGGGGGGAGGGGGGGCTCACAGTGCATCACCAGATCTTTGAGCAAAACACAGTGTTATACTTTAGGAGATATGAAGTCCACCAGGGAGCTATGACTGGATTTATTTATAGGATAGCAGCCATCTTAATTATCAGTTGGTAACACCTTCCCTTTATTTGTTTTCTCTATGTTTGTTTGTCTGTGTTTGTCACAGCTTGGGAGCCTGGCGGGCGTGTTGCAGTATATGGCTTTTGTCAACTGTGAGTTGGACCAGCTGTCTGTGGAAAGTGGATGGGTAGGGCTGTCCCTCCCCTACCCTCAGGTACAGTTATGGATAATGGATGTGCTCACTGAGTCAATAATCAGCTAGTGGTAAGCATTATGAGAGTGGAAGGCCCAAGAAAAGGCCTTGTGCTGGTTGGAACAAGGGGGTAGGGCTATTGCTCTAAGTTAGGTGTTTTGGTTGGCAAGGTGGTTCTCAGTGACAGATATTTATTTACTGATTAAATTATGTATATGGAATGTTTCATATTATAAAGTTGAAGTTTAAAGATTTATAGCAAAAAGAGAGAGAATCTGTCCCAAATAAATGATAAGAAAAAAATTAATGACTAAAAATCAATGAAATTCTTTATTGTAAGACAAAAAAACAAACATACATACACGTGCCACACTTATCACACATGTATAGTTTAGTGTGGTAGTGTGCTTTAATGGACTAAATTAACGTGTGTGTGAGGGTAATATACAATGGGATAGGGGAGTGAAAACAGATGAACTGACGGACACAATCTGGGTGGAGAAAAAAATCCAGGGTTTGGAAACACACCCCAGTGAGATAGCTGCCAAAGGCCCTGTGTACATAAACAGGGCATACACAGTAACAAAATAGATTCAGCCCAGTGGAGTAGTAATTAAGCAATATGCGAAATATGTGTCAGAGACTAATACAAAACAAATGTATCTGTCTAGTTTTGCCAGAATCTCAACTCACACTTCGCTGGGCAATAAATGCAGTGTAAAAGAAATTCACAGAACACTGCATTATACTCATCTAAATAAAAGTTGGAAAATGTCAGACGCAGCTATCTAGATCCACCATCCAGATTAATAAAACACCATTCTAAAAACTATAGGCAGTATATAGTGTAACCATGTCTCAAAGGAATATACTGCCTAAAACTATATAGATCCCTATTATTAGAGTCACTCTTATATAATGTAGTTGAGCGTAATGGTTTAACACAGAATGTGCTTGCCTACCTGTTAGTACCGTAAAACAGGACATGCTAGCATGAAGATTAAGTCTATTGTTAATGTCTGGCTGTAAGGGAGGGAGACTATCTCAAAGTGTCTAATGTCTACATATAGCTGTGATCAGCAGCAAAGTGACTCTCTCCACAGTTGAGCCTGATACCAACATTAATAAAATAGACAAATAAATGTGAATAATGATGGTGATGGATGGCCAGCGAAAGAAAAGCTAGTTTGTGCCTTCAAGGGCACCTGTCAGAGAAAAGCTAGTCTGTGCCTTCGAGGGTACCTGTCAGAGAATAAGATCTAGCTAACTGTCTCTATTAGAAGATCAGTACAGGTGCTTTGTGTCCTCCAAAGTTCAGGCTAAATACACCCTAGTCTGTGCCTTCAAGGGCACCTGTCTTTAGATCAATAATCATTTCACTGGCTAACTCCACTAAAAATATAATCCGCGTGCTGTTATTGTGTTACCCAGGATGCCGGTTATCAATCTAGGCAAATGGGAGTCTAAATCAAGTGCTACATGGAGCATGAAGGTAGCACAGGAGACGGCAGTGTGTGTGGAGCGCCGACGTGCGTTTCACCGGACTGCTGCTCATCAAGGGGAACTGAATCCATGTAGCACTTGATTCAGATGCCCATTTGCCTAGATCGATAACCAGCATCCTGGGTAACACAGTAACGGCACGCGGGTTATATTTTGTGTCATAAAATAAAATACAAAAGACAATAATTAAATAAACGATAATAAAAAATTGGGAAGGGGAAATTTGGGGGACGTATCCCTCCGAATTTACAATACTTATGTGCAATATTGATATGTCTATATTTATCAATGATAATAAAACATTGTGATAAGGTGAATGGGGTGGTCTGTGAGGGAGTTTATATTTCGACTGAATTGTTCAGAGAGGCATATGATTTTTAACCCCAGGGGGAGAGTGTGTTACGGTGTGTATATAACCGAAATTAATATTTAGTTATGGGTCCCTGGGGTGGAGCATTTGGAGAGCAGGGTGGGCCAGTGCTCCACTCCGCAGTTTAGCGGTTTTCTTGGGAGACATAGATCCAGGCCAGGGTTTTTGGACTGTCTCCAACCCACTGCTCAGCTGCAGGTAATCACCTGCAGCAGTGGGAATAAACCCCTCCCTGCTAGGCAGGTAAGGGGAGAATGTTTGTTTGTTTTCTCTCTTGAAGAGCTGGAAGCAGCAGGCTGACTAAACACTGGAGTGCTGAGAGCTGACAAAGACATTAGGTTGGTGAAACCAATATTATTTTGTTATAGTTTAACCCCTGAGAGATAGGGAACCTGAAGTTAGTTAGTGCTCAGACGAGCTAGGTTTTTGTTTATAGGGTGTGAAACACTAATTGAAATGATTCAATAACATATACAGGATTCAGTGGAAATGAAAATATACAAAGCACTTCACAATAAATGAAAATTAGTACTTGCTCTCTTATTTAAATACAAATGTGTCAGCTAGTCATATCATCACCTCCTATCAAATAAGGAAGGCAGAGTCTATGTACTGCTGAAAATAATCTAGTATAGGTTTAAACAGATTATGAAACCAATATACAGAACTGAATTAATAATGAATAGGATAAAATAGATCCCTCAAAGGGTTAAAATCTAATGCAGCAGACAGATACTGTTTAAAAAGTTTATTGATAAGTAAAAAAATGCTACAAATATATGTAGCTTTCAGTAGAACAGTCCCAAAAAAGAGTAGCAGATAAAGACAGCACCAGTACCAGGTATAACAGACCTCAAGTCCAAAGGATATTGAAATCACTTTCTTGCCAGACAGAAGTGAATGGGATTTTCCTCGTGCCGTGTACCACTGGTTTCTAGCCGCGTGCGTTCCACTGCGGCTCAGGATGCGTGTCAGAATCACTTCATCGGAAATCATGAAACGCGTAAGGCGGCATCTGCACATTAACACGTATCGGTCCCTGAGAGTGAGCACTTCTGACACGCATCCTGAGCCGCAGTGGAACGCACGCGGCTAGAAACCAGTGGTACACAGCACGAGGAAAATCCCATTCACTTCTGTCCGGCTTCAGTGATCACTTCAGTGATTGGAAATCACAAAACGCGTAAGGCGGCATCTGCACATTAACACGTATCGGTCCCTGAGAGTGAGCACTTCTGACACGCATCCTGAGCCGCAGTGGAACGCACGCGGCTAGAAACCAGTGGTACACAGCACGAGGAAAATCCCATTCACTTCTGTCCGGCTTCAGTGATCACTTCAGTGATTGGAAATCACAAAACGCGTAAGGCGGCATCTGCACATTAACACGTATCGGTCCCTGAGAGTGAGCACTTCTGACACGCATCCTGAGCCGCAGTGGAACGCACGCGGCTAGAAACCAGTGGTACACGGCACGAGGAAAATCCCATTCACTTCTGTCTGGCAAGAAAGTGATTTCAATATCCTTTGGACTTGAGGTCTGTTATACCTGGTACTGGTGCTGTCTTTATCTGCTACTCTTTTTTGGGACTGTTCTACTGAAAGCTACATATATTTGTAGCATTTTTTTACTTATCAATAAACTTTTTAAACAGTATCTGTCTGCTGCATTAGATTTTAACCCTTTGAGGGATCTATTTTATCCTATTCATTATTAATTCAGTTCTGTATATTGGTTTCATAATCTGTTTAAACCTATACTAGATTATTTTCAGTAGTACATAGACTCTGCCTTCCTTATTTGATAGGAGGTGATGATATGACTAGCTGACACATTTGTATTTAAATAAGAGATCAAGTACTAATTTTCAATTATTGTGAAGTGCTTTGTATATTTTCATTTCCACTGAATCCTGTATATGTTATTGAATCATTTCAATTAGTGTTTTACATTCTTTTCGTTTAACCCTTGGTGGTGGTTATTTTATACGAGTGATACAGTGGTTATGGTAGCCATATCCAATCTTTACATTTAACTTTAGAAGGATATTCTACCATCTTGTTTGGTGCTTATCCATCATTAAGTTTTAATACATTTTGTTTTGTTTATAGGGATTTGTGTTATATTTATGTTTTCATTTACTGCTGTCTCTGTGGTGAAGCTCAACAATAAAGTACCTGGAATTAAGTCACTTTTAAAGACTGTGCATGTTTGTACCCAAAAGGACCGTGCTACCTGCAGACAAGGATCACAACATTTATAATATATCTATGTAAAACGAATAAAACAAGTTTGTACAACTAATAATTTACAGTTTGAATATCTTGAATTATAAATAATACAATTTTTTAACGTTATTTTCCCACTCAGTTCAGAAATAATGAAGCTGATCCCATAGTAAAGATGGCTGTCTAATAGCCATCTCATATGATTTGTTTTCTAATGCTAACTTTAGTATATCAACTATAGAGGGTATAGCAGGGTAAATAGGATGTGGCAGCTGTAAGCGAGGATATGGCAATGTAGAGATGGTAATATTTGGGTCAACAGTTTTATGAATATCACTCCAGAATCTAGCGAGTTTAGGGCAATACCACCAACTGTGTGACATAGTACCATCTCACCACATTCCCTCCAACATCTTTCTGAAACTTTAGGAATTATTTTGTGAAAGCGTGATGGAACCAGGTACCAACGATAGAGAATTTTGAAATGATTCTCATGATGACTAGCACACTGCGGGATACCTCTCAAGGCAAGAATAAAACTTACCCGATCCTCCAGTTCATATTGAACTCCCAAATCTCTTTCCCAAGTTTCCATAAAAGATCATTTAGATTTGGGTCTAGGAGAAATACAGGAATAGCAAAATGAGATTATGCCTTTACGATTTGGATTGAGGAGATATAGGTTTTCTAAATTTGAAATTTTTAATGAGTTATCTCTGTTACCCAATTCCAATATTTCAAATTTTTCTTTCAATTTGTCTGTTATAAGAGTATATTTTGGTAGTATAGAATAATGCCAACAAATTCAGCAGCACTTTACAATGGGTGGACGAACAGACATGTAGTTGTAACCAGACATGTTGGACATACAGTAACAGAGGGGTTGAGGGCCCTGCTCCATGAGCTTACATGCTAGAGGGAGTGGGGTAAAGTGACACAAAAGGTAAGAATAGTATTAGACTAGTGACAGTTGCAAGAGAGGAATCAGTCGGGAGCTATTAATAGTTTTATATATACGCTTTTATGATACCTTTAAAGGTTACGTAGTTATCAATTTAATCCTACTCGGTTTATTATTCCAGATGTATTTGATCAATGTTGAGTTTATCTTGTTAAAAAAGGACAATGGAATGGACAAAGGAATTGTTCTAAAGGTAATATATCTTGGGCAGAATAGTAATCCTAATAGATGTTAATCTGCCCATCTACGATAACTCCATACCACACCACCTTTCCATCTCTTTTTGTAAGTCAAGCCACACTTTTTCTTAAATTTTGGTTGTGCATTTTAAACAAATTTTTGCATAAATGTATGCTTTAATATTCAATATATGAATCTCTCCATTGAAAAAGATATTCTTCTTTCAGTTTATCAAAATCGAACCATGGGATATTAAATGGGAGTGCTTGGGTCTTAAGAGTATTAAGTTTGTGATATTATATTTCTCCAAACTCTTTTAAGATAATAAGGGGTGTTCTGCAAATAGTCCTATCTTATGACTTGTATCACCAATATTAATGCCTTCAATTTCCGGTGTTTTCCTAATTATTTCTGTTAGGTGTTCCATGGCCAACAAAAATAACAATGGGATAATGGACACCTCTGCCTTGTCCCATTTGTCAAAGGAAAGCTATCAGATAGGAAACCAGATCCAGAGACCCTTGATGTGGGATGACCATACAAAGCAAATATAGCCAAAATAAACAGTGTAGGGATATTATATTTTTTCATAACATTTCTCAAAAAGCCCAAGTGGATCCTATCGAATGCCTTCTTTGCATCTTAAGAAAGGAGCAGAGAAGGCACCCATGAATCTTTAATTTGATGTATTAAGTTGTTGAATTGCCTGGTTCCATCTGGGGCTTGTCTACCATGTACAAATCCGACTTAAAGAGGATAATCTTTGCTAACCTATTAGCCAGAATCTTAGCATATAATTTGGTGTCGTTGCCAATTTAATTGATTAACAGACAGTGTTTTTTTTGCATAGTAAAGACAAAAAGGGAATTAGGGGCACACCCGGAACATGAATTTCTCAGGAATAGTACTGCTGTAGACACCAGCATCTACACATAATGCAGAGTAAGGAACAGTTCACAAATACAAATACAGTTTTACATTTTATAATTTCAAACGGTATTTACAATGACCTATCTCAGCAAACAAATATGGGGATTCAATTCCAAAAAATTATTAAAATACACATTAGCTCATTTAGCACTAGCACTATTTAATTTGTTTCCCATGTTGGAATTCGTGTAGGACCCACCAATATTGAGGTACTGTGAAGTAATGGTGGGCTTAACACAATATGGTTGTATGGTGGAACTGAATACTCATATTTGTTTGCTGAGATAGGTGATTTTAGGTGTTCTTCTGCATACTGTAAAAATCGCTGGAAATTCTAGGATGACGGCATCAGACTTTTCGCCTTTCTGACTGGATGGGTTTAAGCATAGGTGTGGGCACACAGCACCTTCAAATTCATGCACTTTTATTAGCTCATAAAATAAAAGGACATCATTCAGTCTCACCATGAGACCTTTGTCAAGTCAATTACACATAAAAAGAGCAAAATCAATCAAGATAATTGTAATAATAATTATTAAAAAATACTTACAGAAGTCCTAAAAAAGCCCAAGACATCTTACGATGGGGAGGGGGAAGTGACTGTTATCATAAAATCCCATAAGCCACAATCACGTGGAGTGTAGCATCCCAAGAACTATAAATATGCTTAGGCCAAGAGGGTTAAATTGTAAATATGATGTTACCCCAGTTATTAGAATTGGTTTTGTTTTTAATACTAATGAGATGATTTTATTTTGTTTGTTTTTATTTTGGATCTTTTCAGATTGATTTTGTGCTGGTTCGTGATTTGCACTCTTACCTTTATACAGCACCCCTTCAATCAGTCGTTTGATTGCCCCTTGTGATTTTTTTTAAATGTACTGTGTAATTAAATAGTGCCACGGACATTAGTTAATTTTCACTGTCACTTTCTTGCATCATTATTAATTTACATTCTTATCTGATAAGCACTGTTATGTTGAAACCTGTATAATTTTGTCATGCGTTATCTCAACTGAACTGAAATAACTTTTCGCACTTTTTTTTTTCACTTTTGCCATTTTTACCAGTTAATTTATAAGGACTTGCACATACGTTATTAATTATAATTGTATTAATGTTTGGGGGACTCCAAATTTATAATATTCTGGTTATTTGTCTGGTTTTATGCATTTTTCTTTTTATTTTAAATCCGATTTTATTGAGATTTTGTCAAAGATGTAATAAAGAACAGTGGGACATACAGGTGCAGCAATATGTTGAGATAATGTGTAAGTAGGCAAAATATCCATATGTTGCAATTATAGATAAACAGTTACAGGGCATATGATGGATCATATATTGAAATCAAAAGCTGTAGGGTATCCTGGGAAACACCTATCAGCCATAGATAATTCCCCAAATGGGAGTCTATTGCCCTTTGTCCTATTTCTGCCCTGAGCTCCAGTTATGTCTTACTCTTTCCTAAGGAAGAGACATAAGGTTAACAGCAACAGCAACCTCAAAAGTGGGGGAATGGGCTAAAAGACCAAAGCATTATTAGGTGGCACCAACAAAGCAACTGTACCTAGGCATTTCAAACAACATGGTCATAGTGTCAACCAATTACGTGTTTAGGTTATAGATGGTGTCCCTTTTTATAGGCAGCGTCTATTGCTACGAAAGGATCAGCAGTGGATCAGCACATTGGAAACCCTACATCCTTTGGGGCTCAATGAGTATTATGACCTCAAACACTATTTATAAAACTATAGTTTGACAAGGCTGGTCTTTAGAGGACAACACACACTGCATTTTCTCAAATATTATATTGCCTATAACCTATTTTTCTGGTTATTTAATGCACACAGGTTACTTACTTATTTCATTTTTTACCCTCTTCCGTTTTGGCACCCTTTGGGTTGAGTTGCCTCATACGCTCCCTCTGCTACTTATGTCTAATTGACCAGGTTTGGTCCGATGCCTGCTACACATCCAGGTTCCCACATGGGTTCCCATGGGCAGTTTATACACAACACTGCTGGTGAGTACTTGTATTAGCTTCCTCTGTGAATAACTGTAAAATTGATCTAAGTTAATTTTATTTTTTTCAATTTTTATTTTTTCACTTTTTTTTCCTGATTCATGTTTCTTTTTTCTAAACAATAAGGAAAGGAGACAGGAGAAGGAACAGGATAAATGATAGAGTGTCCTGCAGAGTGGTAGTTGCCTCGTTATAGAGGGGTGACCTTAGGATAGGTTGGGCTCGGGGCAATCACGAAAGAGGAAAGATAATTAAAACTTCACTTTTAATGTAAATAGTTATATCTCTAGATGCTATTTCTCACGTTCTTTAACACAGGACCCTGTCATCATTTCTGAGATGCTCTTTTCTGCAGTATACTGGCACTCTCAAGCTTGTTTTGGAGTCCAGAAAATGCAGTTTCGGTAAACATTATTATCAGCTTTGTTAACAGCTTCAGTGCAGCCCACTGGGACTTGGCTATTTTTCCTTGAGCCCGGGTACTGGTATATAGAAACATTATTGACACTACTAATTTGTAGCTGTTGTTCCCACAGTGGCATTTCACTCTGTTAACAGACAGTGTAACTGCATCACTTGAGGATTTCTTACAACAGTTATTTGAACTAAAATTTAACCATTTACATTAAAAGTGAAGTTTTAATTATCTTTCCTCTTTTGTGATCGCCCCGAGCCCAACCTATCCTAAGGTCACCCCTGTATAACGAGGCAACTATCACTCTGCAGGACACTCTATCATTTATCCTGTCCCTTCTCCTGTCTCCCTTCCTTATTGTTTAGTTTTATAGTGAATTTTGTTGCACTAGGGGTTAACCCCCGCTCAGAAGTAAGATTAATGTACTATCTTCCTTCCCCTTGTTTTTTGTATGTTTCTTTTTTCTGTTTGATTTTCCTTTTTTAAAATACTATTTTTTATCATTTATATTTTTCTTTTCCATTTAAAAATAATTTTTTTGCCATTTTTTTTGTTTTTTTGTTTTTTTATGTTAATTATATTTTCATCCCCCGTTTTTGGGGGGCTTTCTATTCACGTCTTGTTTTTTATAAACAAGTTCTGTTTTATTTACCATGGAGAAATGTCATACGAGTTACGAGGTGCCGGGGGCGTGACCTCCTGTGAATAGCGGGCGCGCCCCTTGGATCAGCTTTAAACAGCCTCATGATGATCCCAAGCCCGGTGGACTGAATCCTGAATGCTGTAAAATGGTGGTCCATGAAGACTGGGTTGGGGAACACTAACAGTCCAGGTTTTGTCAGTATCACCATTCGAATAAAACAGGAAAATACATAAATCCTGGACTGTTGGTGATCCCTAAGGACTGGGTTGGGGAACACTGTGGTAAAAGACACAGCGGTAAAAGGCACAGCACCATTGACACTGCAACCCCTGCAATCAGCCATTCTTTGGGACAAGAAAGCTTAAATTTTTAGTAGTAAACTACAAAGTGGTGCCTCTGTACCTGATACCACCAACCTGCATCCCAGCTAAAGGACCATGTTTTCTCTGCACTATTACTGCTTACCTGAGTACTCAGAGAACATCACATACAGAGACTTTGTTTTTGTTTTTTTTACTTCTTTTATCCGGTTTTCTGGTTTTGTTTTTCTTACAATCTCATATTTTCTAGTACTTCAAGTGTGCAATACACTATTTTACAAATATAGTGTGGACTGTGGTAAGAGGTACCTCAGCATATCTACTTAATAGTCATGCTTGATGCAGGCAGGATTCAGGACATCTGATTGTTTTCAATTAATTTTTTCAATGAACTTTTTCAATACATTTTTCTAATATTCTTCTGATATCAGATACACAGATATTAGATGGACATGTTTTTTTCTGGTATATGAATTTAGTTCACTGAAATAATTTGTGTACATAATATAAATTCAGATTTCTTTGTAAATATTGATGTACATAATCAGTGATGTATCCTGGTTTTGTGCTGCCCTAGGCAAGACAAAACTAAAGCGCTCCCTTCCCCCAACCCCCACGCCACTCCCACCCAACCATTCCCCCCCGCCCCGCCTTTTAAATACACACACATTCACTGACAGATACGCATACACTAGCTAACAGAAACACACTTACACTCACTAACAGACACACACACTCACAGGCAAACACACTCACACTAACAGACACACACTGACACACACTAACAGACAGACACACACTAACAGACAGACACACTGACACACACACTAACAGACACACACACAGACACACTCACATACTAACAGACACACTTACATACTAACAGACACACACACTAACAGACATACACACACACACTCACTCACATTAACACATTTTTTTATTTTTTATTTAACCCCCCAGCCGCCTTACCTTTGGGAATGCTGGGGGGGGGGTTCCCTCTCTCCCTGGTGGTTCAGTGGCTGCTGGGCGGGCGGCGCTGGCGGGCGGCTGGCGAGGGAGCACTTCCTCTGAGCACTCTGCTCAGCTCCCTCGCGCGCCGCAGACGAGGCTGTGAGCCGGAATATAACGTCATCAACCCGGCTCCCAGCCTCACAAAGCGGCGCGCGAGGGAGCTGAGCAGACCGCTCAGAGGAAGTGCTCCCTCGCCAGCCGCCCGCCTGATCGGCATGTCAGTTAGCCGCAAGGCTAACAAGGCATTTGCCCTGGGCATTTGGGGGCTGCTTTTTTTGCCGCCCCCTGGAAAATGCTGCCCAAGGCAAATGCCTTGTTTGCCTCACGGCTTAAACGTCCCTGTACATAATATGAATTCTTTTTTTTTTTTTTTTATTGTAGAATTGATTGAAGTTATGCACTAATGAATTTCCTTGCATAGAACATGAATTAAAACCCTTCTTGATTTTTCGAGCAACTAATTTGGTGTGCGGTATCAATATTTTATATTTAGTGTAAAAGACCCTTTGGCAATTAAAGTATATACATTTTCTAGTGGACAAATTAGTACTATCAATGCCACGACTCCCATCGTACGCTTGTATGTTTCCCAGGGCAGTGGTGTATCCTGGTTTTGTGCTGCCCTAAGCAGGACAAAACTCAGGCACCCCCACCCCACCTTCTAAATACACACACTGTCAGACACATACACAGACAGAAACACACAAACACACACATAGTCACACACAAACACAGACACAAACACAGTCACACACACACAGTCAGACACAAACACACACACACAATAACTCACATTAACTTTTTTTTAAAATTTAACCCCCCCCCAACCTCCTTAACGTTGGGAGTGCTGGGGGGAGTCTCTCTCTCCCTGGTGGTCCAGTGGCTGCCGGTCGGACTGGGCGGCGCTGGCTGCTGGGCGGGCAGCTGGCGAGGGAACACTTCCTCTGAGCGGTCTGCTCAGCTCCCTCGTGCGCCGCAGAGTTTTGCTGGGAGCCGGAAGATGACGTCATATTCTGGCTCCCCGCCTCACTCTGTGGCGCGCGAGGGAGCTGAGCAGAGTGCTCAGAGGAAGAGCTCCCTCGCCAACGCCGGCCGCCCAGCAGCCAGCACTGTCTGCCCAGCCCGGCATGTCTGTTAGCCGCGAGGCTAACTAGGCATTTGCCCTGGGCATTTGGGGGCAGCGTTTTTTGCCGCCCCCTGAAAAATGCCGCCCAAGGCAAATGCCTTGTTTGGCTCGCGGCTAAAACGCCCCTTGTTAGCCTCGCGGCTAAAACCTGTGGAATGGTGTGTTTGCAAATGTCTCCATTTCCACAAGAAGAGAAGGAGAAGAAGTATTCTGGTAATGTTACTTCAGTCCCATATTTCAGGGTGCAAATGTAATTGAATTACTTCTATTAGTATTATGCTATTATGTTTTGATATGTAAACCCATAGAATTCAAAGAGGGTGTACTTTGTTTTTCCTTTATGTTACTGTAACTTGAATTTACTTTGATAAACAAAACAAAAAAGCCTTGTGTCGGTGTCCTAATATTTCTGGACCTAACTTACCAATAGAGATGTCGCGAACCGTCCGCGAACATCTCGCAAACGGTTCGCCACGGTTCGCCACGAGCTGTTCGTGGCGAACTCCGGTCAGCTGACACGTCCCGGCCAATCTCCAGCAGACCCTCCCTCCCAGACCCTCCTACTTCCTGGACAGCATCCATGTTTCAACATGAGGGACATCGGCGCTGGACTCCGGTAAGTCACTGAAGGGGTTTTAACCTCTTCAGTAACTTGGGATGGAAGGTGGGTGGGAGAGGGGCACTACAAGATCATGGCACTGGAGAATCTCTTTAATAAGGATTGTATATACACAATTGAAAATATGATTAGATTGACTATAATGCTAGCAGTATATTCAATTTAATGTTACCATATGTTTATAATAGAAAATGAATTATTCCCTTTAGTGGTTGTTCATTCATTATTGTATTAGTGTTGGTTTGTATGCTTCACTTTTTTCTTAGTTTATCCTTGAGAATTCTGTAGTTAGTAGGGATTTAACCCTGCTCTCACCTGGATCTCTTGAAAGGCATGTAAATAAATGTTTGCAGTTCTGACTTCCAGCACTGCAAACAGCTCATCAAAAATTATGGAGCTACTAAAAATGTCCCCAGCTGACAGAGGGAAGAACCTGGTGAGTGCATGAAGTTAAAGCTGCTCACACCAAATCTGCAGGACATAAAGGCATAAAGGCAATAAAGTCCAGCATAGGTAGGACATAATGACACTTATTAACTTTGTTAAGTCGTGAAGTGTTTAAAAAATTAACCAAATAATGTCTATGCATTTACATTGATAGTCCAACCAAGTGTTTTGTCCCGCCATTATGCTGCTCCTTGTATGCCAGTATTTTCCTACACAAGATTTTTGCATTAGCAAGCAGACACTTAAAACCACCATCTGTTTCTTGAACAACATATATTTGATACCTTGCTCTATCTGCTAATCTTACGACTCTCCCCATCTCCACCTTCCTGGACTTCACCTGAATTCCATCTCCTTTCTATACTATCTACCGTATATACCATTCTTTGACCGTCTCTACCTACTCCTAATTTAAAGCCTCTCCCCCAGCAGATTCATGTGCTATCATGTCCTATGATGAACATTCAGTTATTGCTCATTTCATTGAAAAGCAGTTCTATGATAAGCTACATTTCAATAAATTTACTTATTAACAATTGAAAATAAATAATGTTTTTTATAAAGATTATGATGAGAAACCCCTAAGCCAGTAAACCCTTTATCTTTCCTTTTATTTCTGCATGTGTCATAAAACAAAAGAGAGAGTAGATAGTAAGAGCAACAAGATGAATAATAATAACATAACCATTGTATCTCAAACAGATTGTTTTGCCAGAAGTGTTAATACGCATGATAAACACGATAAGCTCTTTGTGGCTTTTGCTAGGTAGACTTCATTATTCCCTGCAAAGCAAATTATACAACACATTTTAGGATAATTCAAGCTAATACTAAATTTGCTAGATATAAAGCCTTTAGGTTATATTCTAGAACATATTCTATTTTTTTATAGAACATCATTAATGGTAAAGAAAAGTTATCTCCAAATAATACATGATCTGTTTGATGCATTATGTTAAATATTAAGTTCTGTCATCTATTTTCACAGCTTGAGTTGTAGGATATATTTGTTTTAATTTTTTTTTACAAATTACACCAAATTTCAATATTTTTAGGCAGAAAGATATTCAGGTTGCTTTAATTATGGTAGTATATCTCCTAAAATGTAAAAATGTAGATTTCTGGTAGATACTCTGTTGACATTTCCCAGCTAAAAAAAAGTTATAAATTAAGGTTTTGTTCCCTTGGTTATGATTATTGAAATAAATGAGCTAAATGGCAGCATTAAATGCCAACATTCTACAGGTGTGCTAAGACATTAGTGCTTAAAAAAAAAATGAAATGTCATCTCTCTGTCGAGGACTAACGCACTATATGTAAGAGCATTAAAATAAAACACCTTATGATATAAAAAATATTTTGTAGTTGGGAGGGAAATAACTAGCACCAATGGAATTAAGATTATAAACTCTGCCAAACAAGGACATTTTCAAAACCATTGCACTAGTTTATGGTTGTAGCAGTAAGACTGAGTTTTCATGCGGGCTTGTGTCATTTAGCTTTGTCAATTTACTTTGCCTGTTTCTTAGGAAATACAATTAGTTTATATTGCTTTAGAAATAGGAATTCTCTTCAGGTCAAGGAGTAAACTACACCCCACAGGTCTATTTTGCCAAATGCCATGTGCAGAGATGACATTGTATAGGTTTTGACTAAAGACCTATGACTAAATAAAAACAAAGCTTTACAAGTTGTATATCCTGTTATTAGAAATGCATTTAAGTGCTTGTTATTGTTGCGTTCATTTTTAAAGAAATTCCTAAAACGATTGCTAATTGTAAGTTTAGAGCATTGCAGCAAAACTTTGGTTGATTAAATAATTCCATCAGAATCAGTTTGTTTAGATAACAGTTTTGTTAAAGTGGCTCTGTGACCCTCCCCCCACCCAGGGGCGGACTGACCACTCGGGCACTTCGGTCATGGACCGAGAGCCCGAGGCAGTCAGGGGCCCGGCAGCACAGCCATGCTCCAGCTGGAGAGATCAGAGATCTCTCCAACTGGAACGGCAAAATAATAAAAAACTATTTAATCGATAGGTTGTGGGGCCCCTGATGCAGCGCGGGGCCCCCACAACCTACCGCTCTGCTAGTCATCCCCCCCCCCAATGAGACCTGGCAGCTTCACCTCCTCCCTGCCAGGTCTCCTGCTTCCTCTCCCATGAGGCTCTGTGTGATGGGAGAGGCGGGGCCAGGAAGTGACATCACTTCCTGTTTACTCCTCTCACACAGAGCCAAGGAGGGGAAGGAGCAGCAGCCTGGGACAGAAGAGGAAGCAGAGAGACAGGTAGGCACCAACCACCCCCTCCCCCCCCCCTCACTGTCACTAGTCACCCCCCTCACTGTCACCAGTCACCCCCCCACTGTCACTAGTCACCCCCCACTGTCACTAGTCACCCCCCCACTCTGTCACCCCCTCACTGTCACTAGTCACCCCCCCACTGTCACTAGTCATCCCCCCTCACTGTCACTAGTCACCCCCTCACTAGTCACCCCCCCATTACTGTCACCAGTCACCCCCCCTCTCTGTCACCAGTCACCCACTCCCTCACTCTGTCACTACTCACACCCTCCCTCACTCTGTCACTAGAGTGAGGGGATGACTGGTGACAGAGTGAGGGGATGACTGGTGACAGAGTGAGTTAGGGGGTGACTAGTGACAGAAGGAGGGATGGAGTAGTGACAGAGGGAGGTGGTGACTAATGACAGTCACCACCTCCCTCACTCTGTCACTAGTCACCCCTTCCCTCACTCTGTCACTAGTCACCCCCTCACTCTAGTGACAGTGAGGGAGGGTGTGACTAGTGACAGTGAGGGAGGGAAGTGGTGACTAGTTGACAGCGTTAGGGAGGGAAGGGGGTGACTAGTGACAGAGGGAGGGGTGACTAGGGACAGAGTGAGGGAGGTGGTGACTAGTGACAGTCACCACCTCCCTCACTCTGTCACTAGTCACCACCTCCCTCACTGTGTCACCCACTCCCTCCCTCACTCTGTCACCAGTCACCCCTTCCTTCCCTCTGTCACCAGTCACCCCTTCCTTCCCTCTGTCACCAGTCACCCCTTCCCTCACTCTGTCACTAGTCACCCCTTCCCTCACTCTGTCACTAGTCACCCCCCTCACTCTGTCACTGGTCACCCCCCTCACTCTGTCACTAGTCACCCCCTCACTCTAGTGAAAGAGTGAGGGAGGGTGTGACTAGTGACAGAGAGAGGGAGGGTGTGACTAGTGACAGAGTGAGAGGGAGGGGGTGACTAGTGACAGTCACCACCTCCTTCACTCTGTCACTAGTCACCCCCTCCCTCACTCTGTCACTAGTCACCCTCTCTCTCACTCTGTCACTAGTCACCCCCTCCCTCACTCTGTCACTAGAGTGAGGGGGTGACTAGTGACAGAGTGAGGGGGTGACAGAGTGAGGGAAGGGGATGACTGGTGACAGAGTGAGGGAGGGGGTGACTAGTGACAGAAGAAGGGAGGGAGTAGTGACAGAGGGAGGTGGTGACTAGTGACAGAGTGAGGGAGGTGGTGACTAGTAACAGTCACCACCTCCCTCACTCTGTCACTGGTCACCCCTTCCTTCCCTCACTCTGCCACTAGTCACCCCTTCCCTCACTCTGTCACTAGTAACCCCCTCACACTAGTGACAGATTGAGGGAGTGACAGAGAGAGGGAAGGGGGTGACTAGTGACAGAGTGAGGGAGGGGGTGACTGTCACTAGTCACCCCATCCCTCTCTCTGTCACTAATCACTCCCTCCTAACTCTGTCACTGTGTCACCCCCTCCCTCACTCTGTCACTAATCACCCCTCTGTCCTTAGTGACAGAGTGAGAGAGGGGGTGACTAGTGACAGAGTGAGGAAGGGGGTGACATAGTGAGGGAGGGGGTGACTAGTGACATAGTGATAGAGGTGGTGACTAGTGACAGAGTGAGGGAGGGGGTGACACAGTGACAGAGTTAGGGAGGGAGTGACTAGTGACAGAGAGAGGGATGGAGTGACTAGTGACAGTCACCCCCTCTCTCACTCTGTCACTAGTCACACCCTCTCTCACTCTGTCATTAGTCACCCCCTCTCTCACTCTGTCACCAGTCATGCCTTCCTTCCCTCACTCTGTCACCAGTCACCCCTTCCTTCCTTCACAATGACAGAGATAGGGAGGGAGTGACTAGTGACAGAGAGAGGGATGGGGTGACTAGTGACAGAGAGAAGGATGGGGTGACTAGTGACAGAGTGAGGAAGGGGGTGACTAGGGAGAGAGGGGGTGATTAGTGACAGAGGGAGGGGGTAACACAGTGACAGAGTAATGGGGTGACTAGTGACAGAGTGAGGGAGCGGGTGACACAGTGACAGAGTTAGGGAGGGAGTAACTAGTGACAGAGAGAGGGATGGGGTGACTAGTGACAGTCACCCCCCCCTCACTCTGTCACCAGTCATCCCCTCACTCTGTCACTAGTCACCCCTTCCCTCCCCCACTCTGCCACTAGTCACCCATTCCCTCACTCTGTCACTAGTCTCCCCCTCTCCTTCCCTCTGTCACTAGTCACCCACTCCCTCACTCTGTCACCAGTCACCCCCACTCAGTGTGTCTCCCCCTCACTCTGCCACCACTCAACCCCTCCCTCCCTCACTCTGCCACCAGGTACCCCCTCACTCTGCCACCTGTCACAACCTCCCACACTCTTCCACCTGTCACCTTCTCCCTCATACACTCTGTCACCTGTCACATATGCATTCACACAGACACTATATACAAAAAGCACATGTAGTCATCCAGACATGCACAAGTGCATTCACACAGACTCAAATACAAACATGCATTGATACACAGGTCTTCACAATACACACATCCAAAGGAATGCCGTATTATGAATTATATTTAACATTTATTAAAATGCACATATATTTGGCCTTCAAAGGGCCTGGGATCTAATTTTGCCCGGGGGCCCCAAAGGCTCTCAGTCCGCCCCTGCCCCCACCCCAATTAAAAAACAAAAACAAAAAAACACCCAATACAAATATCAGCATATAATAAAAGCCTTTATGGCATACTCATAAAGACTGTGTTGAAATGTTTTTGAAGATCTAATGCAAAGTATATCACAAGACAAAATAAGGACTACTTAGTCTTATGCTAAATGGCTAACTTGACAGAACTGGACAAAAGTCATTACTGTTAAGTTTCATCACCTCCCACAGCTGTGTGAATAAGGCATTGTCTCACTCACTACAAGACAAAATCTATGGAGGTTGCAGTACCTTCCACAGGTAAGTGCAACTCACCTCTGCAGAACTCCTTGGCCATCACTCCTTAACAGTGATGTCACCATCAGGGGTCTTTGCAAAATATATTTTGCTTCCTTAGGAAAAAAAAAAAAATATATATATATATATATATATATATATATATATATATATATATATATATGAATAACTTTACCATTTAACAGGTAAAACTGTTTACCTGAACATCTAAAATATCACTATAGAAATATTTTATGTACATTAGCATAATTTACAACAATAGCAATACATATTAAGATTCAAAAACTTTGCATATGGTAGGTGATGGGTTCTTGAGATAAACTTGTCTGATGATCTATAGAATGTTATGGTGGTAATAACCTCAATAATTTAAAAGCATATGGAATTATTCATCTGAAAGCATTTTAACACATCTTGAAAAGTCAAATGAAAAACAGTAAAGACTGGCAATTATAATGGCAAGTTTGCTGATTCATTCTTTCTTTGTGAATTTTGGAATAATTTATTCTGTAGAATTATGATGATAATACCTTAATAAAGCTATTTTATCAGGGTTTTTTGCAAGCTTGTCTCTATATCATTACTGATTGAGGTTGTTAATTGAAGAGAATTGCTGGTGTTCTGTGTCAAATAAGTTATGAGATTTGCATAAGGAGAAAGAGCCAGGTTACACCCACAAGTGCTGTTAACGTGCGTAGTGGAACTCTATGATGAACATACTACACTAATACAGATAATATAATAGGATAATATAAAACACTTTACTGCTTCATTTAACACACTGCTATATATGATTATTAAGGAATATTACATTCCAAATACTGGGAGTGAATAATTGATTTTAGCTAAAGCTTATCTCTTCTTTTGAAATATTCAAAACATTAAATTACCACGTATGAAATTTTGTAATTGGAAATATAAAAAAAGATAATGCAGAGTGAAAAGAAGTTGTTAAACACCATTCGATAGAGAAAACAAA
Organism: Pelobates cultripes; assembly: GCA_933207985.1. Classification (NCBI taxonomy): domain Eukaryota; kingdom Metazoa; phylum Chordata; class Amphibia; order Anura; family Pelobatidae; genus Pelobates; species Pelobates cultripes. The sequence continues at coordinate 102,487,497 of OW240916.1, forward strand.
AATTAAACAGGAAAGAAAGTAAAAGGCTATTGAAAACAAGAAATGTGAAAAATGAACCAGCTAAAGTAGAAAGTATGTAGAAGAAAGTTTAAGGAATGTCTGATTTAAAAAATTTCTAAATATATCTGACAGATTATTAAGGATATGAAAGGAAGTGTCAGGATCACCGCAGAATGAACAGTTCCCAGGTCACTTCTGTCTAGTGCAATGCCACCACTTGCTGTGATGCTTTTACAGGCTTTCACTCTTAGACTGAAGAGATCTAATTTTGCAGTCACCTGGTACTTACTGGCTAATTATCTAAACTCTACCAATTCTGTTTGCTTTAGCACTGTTCGTTGCATGTCAGCATTGTTCCACCATAAACATTGGAAACCAGTATCCAAATCACATCATTATAGAAATACCAGCAGCAACCCAGGTTATATGTATAAAAGACAATAGAACTATGATTTAGTAAGATAGAGAAAGACATTATTTTGTTGGACCCATGGAAAGCAGAAGAATTAGAGATTTATGCTGACATTATGTATTATAGCACAAATGCACCCTTAGTCATGATTGTCAGGATCATATCCCTTGCCTCTGGTTCTGAAACTTACCTTCATCATCCTCACCTGCCTGGATTAATTACAATTTTATAACATGACAGGAGCAGGGGTGGACTGACCAGTCTGGCACTTCGGACATAGTCCGAGGGCCCAGCCGGGAGGGGGGCCCACCGCCAGGGATGCCATTAGGGGGCCCGGCGGCAGGGCCGGATCGGCCCACTGGGGCCGCAGCATCTGGGGGCTAAGCAAGTAGGTGCCACCGGGTGGCCGGTCCAGTAGCAAACTCTGAGGGGGCCGGCCGCGTTCCACGCTGGAGCCGCGGGGCCAGGTAGCAGCCTCGCCGATCCAGCGGCACTCCTGTCCTCTCACTAACGCTGAGAGCTGAAGGAGGGAGGAGCATGTCTCTCTTTCATGCTCCCTTGCGGTTCCCACAATTCCCAGCACAGGATGCACAGTAGGCTGTGCTGGGAATTGTGGGAACCGCAAAGGAGCATGAGAGAGTGACATGCTCCTCCCTCCTTCCGTCCTCAGCCTTAGTGACAGGACAGGAGTGCCACTGGTCCGGTGAGGCTGCCACACGGCCCGGCGGCTCCAGCGTGGAAAGCGGCCGGCCCCCTCTTACTTCTGTCTGTAAATGGGAGGGGGGGGGAATAAAACAGAGAGGGGGAATAGATAAACGCATGAGAAGAAAGAGACAGTGGGAGAATAGAGAGACACAGGGGGAGGAGGGAGAAAGAGACAGAGGGGGAAGAATGAGACACAGGGGGAGAAAGAGGGGGAATAGAGAGGAGGGGAGACATGGACACAGAGGAGCAGTGAGGGGGAGAAAGAAACATACAGAGGGACTGGAGGGGAGACAAAAAGGCACACAGAGGGGTTGTATATAGGATCCAGGGGTGCAACATGGTAATTGTCTCCCCCCTCCCCTGCCGGACGATCTCTCTCCCCAGTCCGCAGGCAGCTGGCAGGGGAGGAAGGAAGAGAGGACCCGGGAGCTCAGCCTGCAGCTCCTCTTGGTCCTTCTTGAGCGAGCAAAGAGCTGCGGGCTAGAGTTCACTCTCAACACTGTGACCACCAGGGATTCCTGGTGAACTCTAGCCCCATAAACACACTGCCCCCACACACACACCATACACATTCACACACTGACCCCATACACACACACACTGGCCCTACACACACCATACACATTTACACACATTGTCTCACACCCACACATACACTGCCCACCCATACACACACAGACCCAGTGGTGTATCCTGGTTTTGTGCTGCCCTAGGCAGGACAAAACTCAGGCGCCCCCCTCCCCACCTTATAAATACACACACACAGTCAGACACAAACACACACACACAGTCAGACACAAACACACATACACACAGTCAGACACAAACACACACCTCAGTCACAAACACACACACAAACACACACACACACAGTCAGACACAAACACACACACACACAGTCAGACACACACACACACACACAGTCAGACACAAACACACACACACACACACACAAACACACACACACAGTCAGACACAAACACACAGTCAGACACAAACACACACACGGTCAGACACAAACACACACACATATAGTCAGACACAAACACACACAGAGTCAGACACAAACACACACACACACACAGTCAGACACAAACACACACAGTCAGACACAAACACACACAGTCAGACACAAACAATCACTCACATTAACTTTTTTTAATCCTCCTCCCCCCACCTCCTTACCTTTGGGAGTGCTGGGGGGGGGTCTCTCTCTCCCTGGTGGTCCAGTGGCTGCTGGGCAGCGCTGGCTGCTGTGCAGGCGGCTGGCGAGGGAGCTCTTCCTCTGAGCTGACTGCTCAGCTCCCTCGCGCGCCGCAGAGTGAGGGTGGGAGCTTGGTTGATGACGTCATATTCCGGCTCCCAGCCTCACTCGGCGCGCGAGGTAGCTGAGCAGTCAGCTCAGAGGAAGACCCCCCTCGCCACCGCCCGCACAGCGCCGCCCGCCCGGCATGTCAGTTAGCCGCAAGGCTAACAAGGCATTTGCCCTGGGCATTTGGGGGCGGCGTTTTTTGCCGCCCCCTTAAAAATGCCGCCCAAGGCAAATGCCTTGTTTGCCTCGCGGCTAATACTCCCCTGCACAGACCCCCATCCTAACATTGCCACACACATACACAGCCCCCTCATACACACATTGCCCCACACACCCTACACATTCACACACTACACCCCCCACAGACACTGAATCTTTCACACACACTGCACCCCTCACACATTGCACCACTGCTCCTATACCCTACTACAGCCCCATATCCCAGCAGACCCCAGGTAAGTTGTCAAACTGTTCTTAACTGGTTTCACTACTTACTATGGGAGGGGTCCCGGCCCTCCTGGCACCATAACCACTACACAGAGCAGTAGTTATTGTGCATAGATTATTTCTTTAAATAATCTACATGTGCCCCAGTAGCCAGCAAGCCAGCCAGCCCACAGTCCTGCCAGCCAGCCCACAGGCCAGCCAGCCAACCCACAGGCCGGCCAGCCAGCCGGCCAGCCCATAGTCCACCAGCTAGCCAGCCCACAGGCCAGCCAGTCAGCCCACAAGCCAGCCAGTCAGCCCACAGGCCAGCCAGGCCAGCAGCCAGTCACAGGCCACTAGCCAGCCCACAGGCTTACAGCAAGCCACAGGCTTACAGCCAGCAATCCCACAGCCTGCCAGTCATAGCCAGCAAGCCACAGCCTGCCAGCAGCAGCCAGCAAGCCACAAACACAGCCTGCCAGCAAGCCACAGCCAGCAAGCCGCAGCCTGCCCGCCGCAGCCAGCAAGCCCACAGCCTTCCAGCAAGCCCACAGACTGCCAGCCAACAACAGTAATTAAGGTAAGAGGAGCCAACTTGGCCTAGGTATCAGCGAGCTATGTTGTGTTGTTATATTGTGAATAGGAACCAGAGTGTTGGAGAGACCCCCCTCCAGGCCCCATTAGACTCCATTGTAGTCTCTACTGGGGCCTGGAGGTGACTATTTCCAGCAGAGGCTATCTAATGGACGCTGAGATGGCCTCTGTTAGAAAGACCCCCTTCCAAGCCTTTTAGACTCTATTGTAGTCTCTAATGGGGCCTGGAGGGGATTCTTTTTAACACATTCTCTAAAGGACACTGAGATCTCTGCTAGAAAGACCCCCCTCCATGGCCCATTAGCCCTCAATTGTAGTCTCTACTGGGGCCTCGAAGGGATTATTACACTTTTGTTCCCTGTGTCTAAAGATTGTGTAGGGTGTGGCTGGAGGCGGGGCATGGAGGCGGGACAAGGGTGGCGCTTTCTGCGGAGCATGGGTGGGGCCTGTAAGGGGGCCCTTGATTTATTTTGCCTGGGGGCCCTGAGGGTTCTCAGTCCGCCCCTGGACAGGAGGCTTCCTATTTTGCATTAACTCTCTTTACTCCCTCTTTCTTTACTGGTCCATCGCAGACAGGTCAGACCTGGGTGCCATTACTATAGTGCCTATCAGTGACGTGTATCACAAGCCTACTCTATACTATGGAAGACTCCCAGAGTACCCCCGTGGACTTCCAGTCTATGATTAATGCAGCTGCCGCTGCTTCTGTGGAGAAGGCACTTTCCCATGTGCGAGCTACGGCTCCTGATTTACCCAATTCTTCCCGCAGACACCCACACCACAAGTCAGACTCTGACGTCTCAGACTACCATACCAGAGAGGATTCATGCCCAAGTAAACGCCACTGGAAAGGCGAGGGCAATACACCTAAACCATCCAAGGTTAAGGCACCTGCCAAACATAAAAAATCCTCCAAATTCAGTACCCCGACCCCGCGTCAGGATAACTCTTCTGAAGAAGACCAAGCATTGTCAAATTCCATGTCAGTTCTGGACGAGTGGCAGGCAGACCTATCCAACTCGGACTATGACGCTTGTGGTTCGGATGATAAGTCTATCTCCGCTTTTATACGTGAGACCCTCCTGGGTGCGGCACAGATGGAGAGGAGCGAGGGTCCTGCGCATGCAGACCGCCCACTTGACTCAGACAACATATTGGACCCTATGGGTCAGGCTATGTTTGATCCTCGCAACATACGCCACCCCAGATCAGGGGACTGGTCACCACCGTAGCACCTCTCTAGGTTCATGCACCTGTGGCTCCGCAAACCTCTGGACAATGAGGTACGTAGCCGACTTAGGTCGGAATGCCCATGCCCTTCCCTTACAGACAAGGTGGCTCAAACCCCTGAGTTTGACAAAGTTATGAAAACCTTCATGATGCGGAGTGGACGTGACCCTTGCAGAGGGGTGGAGAATTCTGCTAGATTCCGTAGGCCCCCTTTCCTGCATCATGTACTTGGCGGACGACTATGCCAAGGCCGATTCCTTTGCGGCCGACAACATCAGAGAATGGGCACATGACGTACGTGAGTGGGCACAGCGATGCTTTTGTTTAATTGGAAACACTAATATTACACTCTCTTCTGAGAGACGAAAAGCAGAACTATACCGTATTAACCCCTTAAGGACTGGACTGTTTTTGCGATGTTGTACATTTGCGACCAGGCATATTTTTACACTTTTGTGGTGTTTGTGTTTGGCTGTAATTTTCCGCTCCCTCATTTACTGTTCCCATACAAATTATATATTGTTTTTTTCAGGACAAAAGGGGCTTTCTTTACATACCATTATTTATATAATCTCATGTATTTTAATTTAAAAAAAATAAAAAAATCTGATGAAAAATTGAAAAAATACATGTTTTTTGACTTTTACTTGAAAAATCTTTTACTCATCTACAAAAGCAAATGAAAAAAACTGCTAAATAGATTCAAAATTTTGTCCTGAGTTTAAAAATACCTAGTGTTTACGTGCTTTTTTGCTTTTTTTGCATGTTATAGGGCTATAGGTACAAGTAGGATATTGCGGTTTCAAAACATACATTTTAAAAATTTATCAATAGTGACATTGTAACACTATTATCTGTCATAAATCTCTGAATAACACCCCACATGTACATATTTTTTTTAAAGTAGATAACCCAGGGTATTCAATATGGGGTATGTCCAGTCTTTTTTAGTAGCCACTTAGTCGAAAACACTGGCCAAAGTAAGCATTCATATTTGTGTGTGAAAAAAGTAAAAAAACTAAATTGAACGCTAATTTTGGCCAGTGTTTGTGACCAAGTGGTTACTAAAAAAGACTGGACATACCCCATTTGTAATACCTTGGGTTGTCTTCTTTTGCAAATGGTATGCCATCCTGGGGGTAATTCTCATTCCTGGGCTACCATACGCTCTCAAAGGCAACGTAACCAACCTGGCCATTTTCAATGTAAAAATATTTGACCCATATATTTAGCCTTGTAACTTTCAAAAATGCTATAAAACCTGTACATGGGGGGGTACTGTTTTACTCGGGAGACATCGCTGAACACAAATATTAGTGTTTAAAAACTGGAAAACGTATCACAACAATTATATCATCAGTAAAAGTGCTGTTTGTGTGTGAAAATGCAAAAAAAGTCACTTTCACTGACAATATCATCGCTGTGATATGTTTTACTGTTTTGAATCACTAATATTTGTGTTCAGCGAAGTCTCCCGAGTAAAACAGTACCCCCCATGTACAGGTTTTAGGGTGTCGTAGAACGTTACAGGGTAAAATACAGTGCTAGCAAATTAAATTCTCTGGAATTTCGGCCTGGGTTGGCAGGCAGGTCCCTCAAATTGCAATCAATAATATTACTGAATTATGTAAAAATATTACATAAATACGCACGTAGAATTTAAATATATATGCATATTTATATCTTTGAAGTCTACATGTATATTTATATAATAATTTATGTAATTTTGTATATAGACATATGTATATTTCTTATAATTTTTATTTATTTTTATATACATAGATATATATACAAATTCATTCTAAGTGTATTTTGATATAAATATATATATATATTAATTTTAAAATACAGTTAGAATAAAATTTCATATAGCTATATAATTTTTTTAAAAAATTTTATTATTATTTTAAAATTTTTTTATTTAATTTAAATTACTTATTATTTATATTTTATAATAACATATATATATATATATATATATACAATATATATAGTTATTATATATATTATATATACGTGTGTAATTTAATTAGAAGTGTATTTTTATATTAATATAAGTACATATTAATATAAAAATATACTTAGTATGACATTATATATATATGATATATAGACATATTATATAGATATAATATATGTCTATATATCATATATACACATATATAAGTATTTTTTTTTATTAACACTAACTTTATTTATTTATTTTTTACTGATTTTACACATGCAGGGAGACTGCCTGTCAGCACAGACAGTCCCCCTGCAGGCAGACACATGGACACCTATTGTGACCATGTGATCGCTGTGTTAAGCGATCACATGGCCACAGGGGTCCTAATTCAGTGTGGGGAGACTGTCTGGGCTGCAGGCAGTCTCCCCACAACCGGAGCAACACTGATCGCCGCCGGGGGAACGACGGCGATCAGGTAAGTAGCTCAGACCGTTAGGACGATTCAGGACCGTCATCGGTCGGAAAGCCAAAAATGCCAATGACGGTCCTGAACCGTCCTGGGTCGGGAAGGGGTTAATGGTAAGTTGGCAGAGCTTGGCACAAAGGAAATAGGGCCCCAGGGACAAGGGAAACTGTTTGGCGAACCGTACCTCAAGGAACTCAACAAACACGTGAATGTGTTTACCTCACTCAACAAAGCACGCTAGCTATGCGTAGAGTCTTCAGGGGAAACCCCATGAGAAGGGTTTTTGGAAGGGCTGGCCAGCAACGGGGCCGTGCAGCCAGCCGATTTTGGCCTTCAGGCCCCCGCACCCAGCCAACACCGTTCTTCCCATCCAGAGATTACAGGCTACCGCCCTCCTACTCCAGAGGTTCGGACAGAAACCGTGGACCACGTGGACGCGGACGTTCCTGCTTCGCTGCAGGTAGGCATCCTTATTCTCCCTCTCTTACCAAGCACCCGCACTTTGAGCCCTTATTTCCCTTTCTTTCCAGAATTGGGCCGCGCTGTCGTCAGACACGTGGATTCTGCAAATGGTGCAGGGCTACATCATGGATCTGGTGGGGACCCCCATTCAGGAGTACCTCCTGCGCCCCATCCATCTGTCATCTCATGATCACTATCTTGTCGACACGGAACTGCACGAACTACGAGACAAAGGAGCCATCCAGCTGGCCGACGGCTTTGGAGGCTTTTTCAGCAATATCTTTCTGGTCCAAAAAGACAGGAGAATTCCGTCCAGTCATTAACCTGCACGACCTCAACGCGTACATCTCCTCAAGATGGAAGGCATCCACCTTTTGCGAGATCTCCTGTGAGACAACGATTGGTTTACCAGGCTTGACCTAAAAGACGCATACCTTTCTGTCCCAGTGCACCCAGACTGCCGACCTCTCCTTCGATTCCTCTGGCACGACCATCCTTGGCAGTTCACCTGCCTCTCTTTTGGGCTCAGCATCGGCCCCATGGTGTTTCACCAAACACCTGAAACCAGTGATAGCCCACCTGCAGACAAGGGGCATCCAGTGCATCATTTACCAGGACGACATCCTTCTCTTCTGCTCCCAGGAATTCAGGCTACATCAACACACTCGTCTCACAGTGGTGCTATTGGAATTCCTGGGTTTCATGGTGAACTGCCAGAAATCGGAAATGTCTCCCTCTCAGACTATACAATTCCTGGTGTTCGAGATCGACTCCACATCATGCACTCTGAGACTACCATCATCAAAGATCTCGTCTATTCAGAAGGAAATCCGCAGAGTTCTTCGTTATGACACCATCCCGTTACGCAACTTAACCAGAATTGTGGGACTCCTTTCCGCTTCCATACAGGCCATATTTCCGGGCCCCCTCCATTCCAGGGCCATGCAACGGCTCAAGGCAAGATTCCTGCGCCGCAGGCCTACGTACGATCAACCCATCCCGGTGACGGCAGAGGTTTGCGAGAACTGTCATGGTGGCTGGACAGCATGCAGGCCTGGAATGGCAGGGCCATACTCGGAGACACCACGGATTTTATACTGGAGTCCGACGCCAGCTTGTGGGGCTGGGGCGCTACCAGCGGAACCACTTCCATGGGGGGAACTTGGACGACACAGGAGCTCTCCATGCTCATAAATTGTTTGCCACTTGTGGCTTGGACTCTTTCAGGGGCTCCTGGCAGGTCAGCGGACTATCGCAGGCTGCTAGAGACCTCTTATGGGATTCATGGGCCCACGGAACTAGACGCTGCTACCTTTCAGCTTGGGTCTCCTGGTCTCCAAACCATTTACAGCACCTATACCCATGATTCTTAATTTTCTATCATCCTTGTTTTCGACGGGACGATCTTACCGCTCCATTAACTATGTTCGGCCTGCGATTTCTGCAGCCCACACTCCCGTCGGGGACCTCCCTGTTGGCAAGGATCCGCTAGTTTGCCGCCTCCTCCACGGTATGCGGCTTCGCTGCCCTCCAGGCCCCAAGTACACACGTCTCTGGGACGTCAGGCTGGTTCTCTGCTTCATCCGGGATTGGCACCCCAACGAACAATTTACTCTCTGACAATTGTCAGCTAAGTTCGCTTTCCTGCTTTGCCTGGTGTCTTTCTGTCGAGTGTCTGATGTGTGAGCTTTCGATGTCGCACATTCCGTATCTCCCGACATATCAAGTCAGATTCAACGTCAGTTTTTTTTATCCCTTTTTCACGGACGACCCGCAGCTTTGTATGGTATCTACTCTTCGCAGATACGTCGCGGTTATCTCCCCTCTTCGAAACTCGGCGTCGGGCCAACTCTTTGTGTCCTACGTTTGGCCCTACACTCCGGTCTTGGTCACCACGCTAGCTCGATGGATTTGCTGGATCCTTTCTCTTGCCTGTATAGACCCCTCATTCGGCGCCCATTCCGTACGCGGGGCGGTGGCCTCCTCAGCTTTCTTGGCGGGGGCGTCATTGCCAAATATTCGGCAGGCGGCGGATTGGTCTAGGGAATCTACCTTTTGTACCTTCTATTTCAGCACTCCTCCTTCTGCTGGGTTATCTCTACTTCAGCGTTAAAAGTGCAAAATAGGAAGCTTCATGTCACGTTATAAAATTGAAGATTATGCTAGCTTTAGTGTACTAATAATCTTAATTTTTATAAGGACAGGTGGCAAGTATTTTCCCTCCCTTGTGTTCCCTCCCCTGGCACACCTCGGGGGGGTGGATCTCGAGGTGACTGGGTGGATCTCGAGATGTTAGTTACCACAGGTAAGATTTTTTTATTTTATTTTTATTTTACCAAATGGGGTTTACTCTGGTTCCCGTTTTCAGTGCGGGTTGTAGGGACCTGACATTATATTGTTTTCAGGAGCATGGTTTAGTGCATAATATCATTATTGTGGTCTGCTCTGTATTATATCCATATACAAAGCATGCTTATAAAGGCTTATCTGTTTGACCAGTTACGGTTCAGTACCTAACCTGTTTTATACTCTCCTTTTCAGTGTAACTCTCTTCAGGACCTCCACTGGATGTCATTTCGGGATAACCCACTACTCCGCCTGATTGGTTGATGACTTCGTTTGTCTGTCATGTTCTTCGTTTCAATGATCGGGAGTCTCCTCAAGTTCAGCACTTCCCAGAGGATGCTCATACTGGTTTTGTTTGGATTTGTTGGTTTCGGGTTCGGTCAGGACTTGGATGTCGCTTAAAGAGGAAGTGTTCAGGCAGCATGCTGCTCATTGATTTATTGTTATTCTTTACGTTTTTCTTTACTGATGTGGAGTTTAGTAAAGAGAGTTAATGCAAAATACTCGCCTCCTGTCCTTATTAAAATTAAGATTATTAGTACACTAAAGCTAGCATAATCTTCAGTTCCTACAAAAGGTTACACGCTGCTCACAACAGGGCCTTTAAAAGGAAATTGATGGTCATCCAGAAAGACTTCTGTTCATGGCTCCTGTAATCTTTCCTATGGACTTACCTTCTTGCTACCTTTCTATTTGAAAACCAACCTGATCAATATGATTAACCTTTTAATACCAACCAACTCCATACCAGCTTGAACCACTCTTCAATCCTGCTTTATTCCCAAACCTGCTCAATTTCAAACTGGACTATGCAACTATCTTGCCAACCTTATTTATCCCACCCTGATCCACACAACTATCTGCATTATACCAACCTGCATACCATCAATCTGGACTTTGCTACAAAGTAATATTGCAATGTGTTATTTTCCTACTTGATCAGTATTCCTTCCAATAGGGGGCTGATTCACTAACGTTCTTCTTTTTCTGTAATCCTGAAACATTATTGTTCTGTTTTATTTGTCCTTCTATTTCAACCTATACTTATATCTTTAGGTTTTCTTTTTATTTACTTACATTCTGTTTATAACCTATTTGGGGCATATTGCCTAAACCCCTTTATTTCTGCTCTCTCCAATAATTTAATTTATAGGATTTCCAGTTACTTTATGTCCAAACTTACAAAGATCCTGATGTTATCTCTGGCCAAAGTCTCATAACTGACCTGCTCAAGATCATGACATTGATGGTGCTAGATAGTCCATCAGCAAATAAATTCCTTTGCAATTCCAGGTGCCATGTTTGCTAAATGACTGAGAAGAGAAGCAGGAGAAAGATATATTAACTTGAAGCTGTACCTTGTAGGCATCGTCGTCTTTCAGCTCATATCCATTATAAGCTTTTGGTGCTATATCCACTCGGACCCTGTGTCACTTCACGCATGCACAATAAAGCAACATTTGGAGGATCCAGGAATAGTGCATGATCTTGCGATGTAGGTGAAGGAGCCTTATTCCTCACAAGGGTCACTAGCAAGAATTGCTTGCCAGTGCTAGCTTGGGGTGTCAAATTTTAACAACTTTGCATAACAAATGTAGCATATGACGGTGTAACCCAAACTTTGCTTTACAATATCTTTTGATTGCATTGGAAATTTAATGAAATTATAATGCAATCAATATGAGTATTCCACATAGATTGTATCTTTATGAAATACTTCTCTCTTCTTTGAATGTGAGCTAGATGAGACAATGCCAGTAAGATACAGGGCTCAATTTAAGATTTTGGTGCTTGCTTACAAGTCTCTACATAATGCTGCTCCAACCTACCTATCCTTCCTTATACATAAGTATCTCCCGTCTAGGCCCCTGCCCTCTGTTGAAGACCTACGTCTATCCTCTGTTCTGGTGCTATATCCACTCGGACCCTGTGTCACTTCACGCATGCACAATAAAGCAACATTTGGAGGATCCAGGAATAGTGCATGATCTTGCGATGTAGGTGAAGGAGCCTTATTCCTCACAAGGGTCACTAGCAAGAATTGCTTGCCAGTGCTAGCTTGGGGTGTCAAATTTTAACAACTTTGCATAACAAATGTAGCATATGACGGTGTAACCCAAACTTTGCTTTACAATATCTTTTGATTGCATTGGAAATTTAATGAAATTATAATGCAATCAATATGAGTATTTCACATAGATTGTATCTTTATGAAATACTTCTCTCTTCTTTGAATGTGAGCTAGATGAGACAATGCCAGTAAGATACAGGGCTCAATTTAAGATTCTGGTGCTTGCTTACAAGTCTCTACATAATGCTGCTCCAACCTACCTATCCTTCCTTATACATAAGTATCTCCCGTCTAGGCCCCTGCCCTCTGTTGAAGACCTACGTCTATCCTCTGTCCGTATTACCACCTCTGATGCTCACCTTCAAGACATCTCCAGGGCAGCACCTTTTCTGTGGAACTCCCTTCCCTCTGTTAGACTTTCACCCAGTATCCCTTCCTTCATAAAATCATTGAAAAACTAATTTCTTGAGGAAAGCTTATCAATTACTCTTTTAACCCTGCACCCTGACTACTCTCCTGCAGTTGTCAAAAATAACCTTAGTCTTCAGTGAATACTTTTCTAGCAACCTACTTTGATACTCCTACTTTTACCATTTGTGTCTGTATACCCAACTCCCTCCAGCATGTAAGCTCATTGAGCAGGGCCGACAACTCTCTGTTCCTGTGCATCCAACTTGTCTGGTTACAATTCTGTGTCTATTAGTCCACCCATTGTACAGAGAAACAGAATTTGCTGGAGCTATGTAAATAATAAAATAATAATAAGAATAGTAAAATGTGAAAGAGGACATATCACAATTGCATGGTCTATGTATAGTTAGCAGGGTTAGCTCATTAGCTGAGAGTGTTCCCTGATCGCTCTTAGCCAAAAAGCCACTGAGTTAAGTCCTGCACAGCTGGACTTAGTTCAAACTCGGAGTTCCAGACTTGTGCTTTCAGTGTTCATTTGATGAGTCATATGTCTTCCCATACTCCACCTCTTGCCTTTTTTCTTTTTTAATTTCTATCCTGACCCAACTTTATTAACCTGTAAGTCTAAAATCCCTTATATATTTATATAGAGAGCACCTAATTCAAATCAAAAGCAGAGAATCAGGCTCCTTCATAGGTGGCAGGTTCTGTTATGCCATTTGTTTGAAGGACCACTCTAGGCACCCAGACCACTTCAGCTTAATGAAGTGGTCTGGGTGCCAGGTCCTTCTAGGGTTAACCCATTTTTTATAAACATAGCAGTTTCAGAGAAACTGCTATGTTTATGAATGGGTTAAGCCTTCCCCCTAATCCTCTAGTGGCTGTCTCATTGACAGCCACTAGAGGCGCTTGCGTGCTTCTCACTGTGATTGTAAATGCTTTCCTATGCGACGGGCTGAATGCGCGCCCAGCTCTTGCCGCGCGTGCGCATTCAGCCCAGGAAGAGGAACGGAGGAGGATCGGAGGAGGAGAGCTCCCCGCCCAGCGCTGGAAAAAGGTAAGTTTAAATCCCTTTCCCCTTTCCAGAGCCGGGCGGGAGTGGGACCCTGAGGGTGGGGGCACCCTCAGGGCACTATAGTGCCAGGAAAACGAATATGTTTTCCTGGCACTATAGTGGGCCTTTAAGTTATGTTTCCTCTCTTGAGGATACTGTAGTCATGACACAGACCCTGCATACATGCACATTGAAAGAAGTTTGAATCAGGCAACACAAGCTCTCAAGTGCCATTTTGTGTCCTGAGACTTCAAATCTAGGGACCTTTCTTATCGAATACTATATTCGAACTCAAGTGTGCTGTGTTTAAAGTTTTAGATGAAGGGTACACAAAAGGTAGATCCCCAGATGTTGGAGAAATACAACTCCTATGATGTTTTACATGCATCATGTAAGTTGTAGTTTTAAAACAGCTGGGGACATACATTTTGGGCCCCTTGTTCTAGATACTACCTCCATGATTCTCTTGCCTCTATGGTTAGTGAACTATATGTTAACACTTGGTTGCTGTGAAAAACTTAGGATACCGTGAAGAGAAGTATATTCTTATATTTTATTGACAGGTTTGTGTTTGGCACTTGTTGAAGAAGAAAAAAATAAGCTATTTATTCTTGTTAAGCAAAACATTCAAGTTTGAGCCAGAAACTAGAGGTTAAGCAAAACTGGATTTGTTGTTTGAAGGAATAATGAAAATCAATATATGTTCATTGTGATACTCTGCATCAGCAGTAATACACCTGCTGGCATTGAGTTAAGCTACTAAAACGGTGAAGAACCATATTTCCTGGTGTTTTTAAACTTTAAGAACAGGCAGCATATTAATCATGGCTGCAATCTACCTTATGCAATGTGGTTACCTTAAGTAATACACTTTTCATGCATTCAAATCAGTGCCTTATTTTATGATTTTACCTTAGTGGTGGTGTGTGCTGTACAAACATGCTTATACTAAGAATACTTTGATTTGGTATATATTGAAATATGAAGTTTTGGAAAATGTTTTTGCATAACTTACAAAAAAACATTTCATGTATGGTTTACAAAAATATATATGTTGGAAGGCCATTTGACCTTAATTTGTGGGAGGAGTTATGATCTTGCCGCGCGTGCGCATTCAGCCCAGGAAGAGGAACGGAGGAGGATCGGAGGAGGAGAGCTTCCCGCCCAGCGCTGGAAAAAGGTAAGTTTAAATCCCTTTCCCCTTTCCCTAAACCCTACCCCCCTACTTACCTTTGTCATGCAAGCTGTTAGTCTCCATAGTTACCTGCACTTCCAGTTCATCGTTCCTGCCAAGTCCTGTCTCAAGCAGTCCCCAGCAAGCAGTCCGTCGCCAGCAGCTACTGCTTCCGTCTTCCGTGCCCATCCACCGGCTTCTACCTGACCTCGCCGCTCGCTACCCGGCTTCCGGTCACAAGACCGGCACGTCCACATAAGCATAAATGTGGGAAATGGCGTTCAGCTATTTCCCTTGTTTGGGCCTAAAAATGTGGGGAAAGGCTCCCTTCATTATTTACCCATTCGTGCTCTTACTCAGTTCGTGTACTTCTGCGTTCGTGTGGATAACAGCCGACTGCAGAGTACACACTCCTGTCGCTTACATTTTCGTATAAATGAACTACCGACCGCACTAAACAAACTTACGTTTGACTATTTTCATCCATTTGATCGGTCATCCAGCCGAACACATATACCTTGGATTTCATTTAAATTTTGTTTGTATGCTCCATTTAACCGAAAACAGGAGTTCTTTCTCATTACGGTTCTCCTGTTCATTCATTTACCGAAAGCAAGAGGCTACAATGTTTTAATTCTCAAATCTACTGTAATTGTACATAGTTTGCTTTCACGTAACTAAGCACTTGCATTATTTATCCTATTTGGATTTATGTGTATTTATTACATGGCTCTTAAAGTCACCATTGGTTAAATAATATGTGTTTCTAATTTTCCCACCCATGGTCACATAATGATGGGACTCCTATCTTTTACAGGGTAAATCTTCTTAAAGGGACACTATAGTCACCTGAACAACTTAAGCTTAATGAGGTTGTTCATGTGAGAACTATAGCTCCCTGTAGCCTTTCTCATGTAAACACTGTATTTTTCAGCTAGGAACACCTCCAGTTGCAGTCACTCAGAATGCCACCAGAGGGACTTCTGAGTTGATTGAGGCATAAAACTCCTCAATACACTCAGATCTGCTGTCAGCAGAGCACAGGGCAGCATGCAGACACTCCCACTGCATGCAGACACAGAACTTTCCTCATAGAGATTCATTAATTCAATTCCTCTCTATGAGGAGATGCTGATTGGCCAGGACTGTGTTTGAATCATGCTGGCTCTGCCCCTGATCTGCCTCTTTGTTAGTCTCAGGCAATCCTATGGGGAAGCACTATGATTGGATCAGGCTACCACTTCTGATGATGTCAGCAGATTGTTTTTTTTATTTTTTTAGGCAAACAGCATGCAGAGTTACAGCTTCCGGCTTTAATACAAGTAAGAATTTTACTATATTTATGGAGACATGAGGGGCCCAGGGGGGCTAGATGGTGGTGTTAAAACTATAGGATCAGGAATACATGTAGTTGCACTGGTGACTAAAGTGTCCCTTTAAAACACAGTTTGACCACTTTTCTCTTATCAGTTACGTTTAAAAAAAAACCCAAAAAAACACCGCCAGGCATTATCATACCCTGCCGGGACTTAGGCTATTGTACTTTTCCTTATGTATTAGTTTTCTATGCAAGGTCTCTCTGCTCATAGGTTAAGCCTTACGGTCCTTTTTTACCAGGCTCTTTACAGACCATTAGCACAATTTAAAACCTCCGTTCCTTAAAAGTCCTCATATACTGGTTCCTTAAACTTAGACTGCATATGTTTTTTGGGTTTTACTACTTATATTTTTCTTCCTACAAAGCTCCAAGAAGAGGTACCCAGTATCCCGCATTTCTGTAACAGGTAAGAAGGTTTACCATTTTACGTTCACCCTTGAGGCCTCATTCAGCCTCCACAGCCTCATACAGCCCTCACCTCCCAAAGTGGGTTCTAAACTTCAAATGGGCCAGATCTGAGATTCCTCATGGCGAGTAAACATCAATCACACAAACCTACACCACCTTGCTACCACTTATACTTTTCTTCAAACAAAGCTCCAATAAGAGGTACTCAGTATCCCGCATTTTGGTAACAGGTAAGAAGGTTTACCATTTTACGTTTTCCCCTTGAGGCCTCATTCAGCCTCCACGGCCTCATACAGCCCCCCCACCTCTCAAAGTGGGTTCTAAACTTCGAGACGTACCTGGTCTAAGATTCCTCACAAATGTCAACAACAATCTCATAATCATAATCCACCGTTTTACTACTATATTTAACGGTACATGTTTTGTCATTCATTTCTACATATTATTACTTAGACCTGTGTCATTACCGCAGCTTACCAAGTCCTATGCCATCGACAACCTACAGGCTACCTGGTTCCTTCTTTGCAATATCAGGTATTGATAATCTTACTCACTACGATTACGTTTCTCCTTAAGGCCTCACTTTGCCTTCGTATCATTCAAATAAAATTCACATTGTGGGACCCCAATGGCTTGTTTCTAATTGACAGACCAATGTTCAGGTCCCTCAGCTTACCCGAGTTCTTACGTTACGGTATCTCTGATACACACCTACCCATATGTTCAACATTTTTACACTTTTATACCAGTGGCATGCCTCAGGCCCACTAGTATCTTTTTCCCTAAGGTTTCCCAGACTGGGCCCATTCCCTGCAGAAGCAAGAATATATGGTAATTGTAACAGATCACCTGGCACCCCGACTGGGTACCTCCGTTAAAGGATGCTCCTAGCACTTCCTGAGGAGTCCAAGCACTGCAGCAGACACCAAAACCACCGAACCGTAGGAGCATATGAATGCTCTCAAGCATATGAATGCTGTAGACAGTTGAATAGGAACCATATGAATAGGTTTACTCTCCTAGCAGTCAAACTGGAACAGCATACAATAAATCCTTCCCCCAATAATGAGACGACACTTCACTTTGAGGGTTAAAACAGGAACTCCTGTACTGTCACATACAGTCTCTTTTATTCCCAATCCACAAACATAGTACAGCCCACAGGGCGTTACAAAACAACCAATCACATATCAGTTACATCCCACATATTCCCTCCCCTTATCCTGAGAGGAAACTCAATTACACATACAGTTAAAAACATACTTTCTACCCAACTTTCATAACTCTAAAACCATACATCACATTCACATAAAATTACATATTCACAATCAATCCATTCAGGGGAACAACATATTCAAAAATGGCACAAATCAGACAAGGGGTTCAAAAGTTAGTAAAAGTCCTTTGTGACTAAATGAAGCATGGCTTTCTGGCCCAAACCAGTTTCAGAGTCTTCTATCCTGGAGAGTAATTCAATTATCTCCCAGGATAGACACAAGACTCCATTAAGCACATGGTTGCAAAAAGACACAAAACACTTTAAAATACATAAAGCCACATTTACACATAACACACAGACATTTCACATATCCCGAGATAGCTGGGATCTGAGTGCACATTATTAGATGAATGGCACTCAGATCACACAAATAAGCCTTTCTGCAGGGGAAATAAACAGTTTAACCTGCAGGGCCATAGTCCAAAGGGAGCAGGCGAGCAACCAGGCTTCTCCAGTTCACAGTGGCGAGGTTGGTTTCGCCACACTTCTCCCCTTTACCAACTAGACTAACAGGGTATCTGACCTCGTGCCGGTCAGTGCCCTGGTTAGTCCAGCAACCCACCCACAAAACAGAAACAGCAGTACAGCCCACCCACAATAACTGGTTACTACACCTGGGTAGAGGAAAACTTTGTCCATGTCCAGGTGCCTCACCACGACTGTGTGGGCAACTGTTAGGCTGCCTTGGTGGGTTGCTGAGTGGGCAGAGACCAGCAGTACTCTGCCCTGATGCCAGTGCTACCACGGAAGTAGCCTGGTGGGAGCCTGGTTGTGGGAGGGAGAGACCGACTGTCTCCCCTCTGGATACACCGCTCTGTGGCTGGGGAACAGGACCGACTGTCCTTTCCCCTTGTGCTGTAAGTGCAGAGACTACAGTCCAATCTGCACTGTTGGGGGGTGTAACATCTCCCCTTGCTGGGTTAGGCTGCCGCTGGAGAGAGGGTGTAACAAGCTCCTCTCTCTGAACTGTAAAATGCCGCTGGGGAGAGGGGGTATCAGGCTCCTCTCCCTGACACTCTCTCTGCTGGTGGAGAGGGGGACCAGCTGTCTCCCCTTTCATTATTTTGTCCTGTGGTTGGGGTGCGAGACTGATGGTCTCTGCTCCCTGCAGGACACTCTGCCGCTGGGGAGGAAGGACGGCACCTTCAGCTCCCTGGGGTACACACTGCCGCTGGGGAGGAAGGACTGCACCTTCAGCTCCCTGGGGTGCACACTGCTGCTGGGGAGGAAGGACTGCACCTTCAGCTTCCTGGGGTACATACTGCCGCTGGAGATCTGGGCCGACCGCCCAGCATCCCTGTAGGGCCGGTTGAGAGACCGCCGTCCCATCTCCACCTGCCATCTGTGGGTCTGCCCAGGACCAGTCTGTGAGGTCCCTCAACATTTGCGAGTAAGGACCACCTGCTTCCGCACCTGGCAACTCCGGCTGCTGCTGGGGATCTGGGCCGGTTCCATCTCCACATGCCTGTTGTGGTTCCTCACAGGACCAGTCTATGAGGACCCCTACTTCGGGTTCCTGCGGCCGCCTCAGGGGGAGACGGCTAGCCTCCTCGGATGCAGCCTCTACTCGGCTGCTGTAATACTCCTTCCGCTGAGCATACTCTCTCTCTTTCGCCAGCCGGAATTCTCGGGCCAGCCTTGTGTTTCGCTCGGCCGTGACCTGGTTCCAGATCACCCGGCGTACCTCCATGGGTAAATCATCCCCATACTGGGCCACTCGCTGCCTCACCGCGGCCATCCAATCATCGCCAGAGCCTTCCATACTTGTCTGCTCCAAGTCGCTGGATACCTCTGCTCCCAGGGTCGCTGCACGTGTGCTAGCGTTGCCCTCAATTTGTAAATCCAAACGAACTGTGTCTCTGAGCTGCTTTACCTCGCACTAGGACGCCATCCCACCGCTGCCACCAATGTAACGGATCGCCCGGCACCCCGACTGGGTACCTCCGTTGAAGGATGCTCCTAGCGCTTCCTGAGGACTCCAAGCACTGCAGCAGACACCAAACCACCGAACCGGGAGCATATGAATGCTCTCAAGCATATGAATGCTGTAGACAGTTGAATAGGAACCATACGAATAGGTTTACTCTCCTAGCAGTCAAACTGGAACAGCATACAATAAATCCTTCCCCCAATAATGAGACGACACTTCACTTTGAGGGTTAAAACAGGAACTCCCTGTACTGTCACATACAGTCTCTTTTATTCCCAATCCACAAACATAGTACAGCCCACAGGGCGTTACAAAACAACCAATCACATCACAGTTACATCCCACATATTCCCTCCCCTTATCCTGAGAGGAAACTCAATTATACATACAGTTAAAACATACTTTCTACCCAACTTTCATAACTCCAAAACCATACATCACATTCACATAAAATTACATATTCACAATCAATCCATTCAGGGGAACAACATATTAAAAATGGCACAAATCAGACAAGGGGTTCAAAAGTTAGTAAAAAGTCCTTTGTGACTAAATGAAGCATGGCTTTCTGGCCCAAACCAGTTTCAGAGTCTTCTATCCTGGAGATAAGTAATTCAATTATCTCCCAGGACAGACACAAGACTCCATTAAGCACATGGTTGCAAAAAGACACAAAACACTTTAAAATACATAAAGTCACATTTACACATAACACACAGACATTTCACATATCCCCAGATAGCTGGGATCTGAGTGCACATTATTAGATGAATGGCACTCAGATCACACAAATAAGCCTTTCTGCAGGGGAAATAAACAGTTTAACCTGCAGGGCCATAGTCCAAAGGGAGCAGGCGAGCAACCAGGCTTCTCCAGTTCACAGTGGCGAGGTTGGTTTCGCCACAGTAATCTTCCTGCGCATCAAAGAAAGAGGACAAACACTCAACGTTTAAGTATCTACATTTGTTATATCACCTCACCTGGCGATCTCGGTCATACAGTCTGGCTTACCTCTCATTTCCCTCCCCGTCCCCCACCACCCACTATCACTACTCCATCCGTCTCACCGGCCCACTCTGTTCCAATTTCCATGGAGAAGGTCATTCTCGATGGAAAGGGCGTTAAACTAACATCACTACTTCGAGCTGAAGTGGTAGAGGTTAACACAGTAAAGGAGTTTAAGCATGCATGGGATAGGCATAAGGCTATCCTAACTATAAGATAAGGCTAGGGACTAATGAAAGTTTTTAGAAAATTGGGCAGACTAGATGGGCCGAATGGTTCTTATCTGCCGTCACTTTCTATGTTTCTATATCATTCTAAGAGACAAGCCCCATCAGGCTAGAGAAGTGGCATTGAGGCTTGGGTGCTGGCCTTAGCTATCGTAAGTAATACTACTGTCCCGCGAGGTCTACACCCCACCTCATACATGGAGGGTTCAGCCCCACGACCAAATCATAGTTAGCCACCTTGCTCGCCCTTCTTTAAGGCTAGAGTTAGGGCCTCCCAAGTTACGGCCACACGTTTTGAATCTCTTACAGTCACCGAGAGGCTGACATCCTGCCACCACGTTCTAGTGGCCACAAAATTCGCTCGGCCCAAATCAGAGGTAGAGCCTCTTTCCGCCACTTGGCACTAGGTTCTTGGTAAATTCTTCGCCTCGGCACTAGGTAGCAGGCCAGTTCTCCGAAGGTCTCATCCACACCTCTATCATCATTTATTTTTCAGAATGTCACAAGTATCCATCGAAGTAATCGGTCTGCTGTTGGACGAAATACCCAGCACGCCAGTCTGGCCTGGGTCTCCAAAGGAATCCCTCACCCCTTCTACCCTCAGTTACCTGGGATTCTGGTACATTCCAAAAAATATCAGCAGAGCTCAGACAGAGGGGTATCCCCTCCCCAGTCACTGCCAGTAAGACAGAACTACACAGGCTCACGACGGCTCAGACCAACGTTCCCAAGCCCGGCTCTAGTTCACAAGGGCCGTCAGCTTTCTCCTCAGATTCCAATCAGAAGACTCTGGTTGCTATCCTGGCCTCCAAATGATTAACAGGCTGATAAATTGTATCGGCTATAGCCACACCAGGTGTCTCTTTAAGCCCGGCAGGCCCTCACCTCACCTGGCGATCTCGGTCATACAGTCTGGCTTACCTCTCATTTCCCTCCCCGTCCCCCACCACCCACTATCACTACTCCATCCGTCTCACCGGCCCACTCTGTTCCAATTTCCATGGAGAAGGTCATTCTCGATGGAAAGGGCGTTAAACTAACATCACTACTTAACTTCACAAGACACCCTTCAGTACTAAAGTTACATTCATGGTGACATTTCAGTAGTCCTAAACAGCCAGAACACAACTTAACAAAGCTTTCCATTTCTCTGTTTATCATTGCCTCTCTTCCACTTCTCACCACTCCTTCACCCCTCGCACTAGTCAAGGAGGCGACCAGAGGGACTAGCCGGGCTGACTATTTCATTTCTGGGGAAGGTTCGGGTGCACTATTCTTTGATACAGGGGTATGCTATTTCACAACATGCAGGGTTTTGCACATCTGTTCCAGAACCCACACCTAATCCACATATGCAGACCATCTGTCACCTAAGATACACCCAACTAAGGTTAACATTGATATCCTGGAATACTATCTGCATTTACACCAAGCTAGGCATCTGGTAGATTCTGGTGCCGGGTTTCTCACAGGGGTTCACACAGGCCTTATCGCCATACCCACAGGTACACTCGTATGCCCTAACCTATTATCTGCACCCATTGATCCTCTTACGGTGGACCACCTTCTGTCCACAGCAGTCATACGCTCGCTTCCTTCCCTCTCATCTTGGCGTACCCCATCGAGGTAGCCATTCACTATACCCTATAATACTGATCACAGACCTCTTCCACACCGCACTCTACATCCATTCCCAGCATCAAACTCCCTCATTCCTGCTATGAAGTTCTCACTGCACTACGAAAATCGACCATGCCATACAAGCTATCACTTCAGTAAGTAGTAAGGCTTGGTTAAGCAAGATGGACTTATCCAACGCCTTTAATCTACTACCTATTCCCCCTTCACTATGGCACTTGGCCTACGTTCAGGCGGCCATCCTCACTAACCATTTTGTGGCTAATTTACAGGCTGACTTGGCTGGCAGCAACCTCTCAGCTCTTTTGTGCTGCCTTTACTGTGACGAGACCAATCTCGCCACTGTGCATTGGAGGAGCCTGGTTGCCTGCCTGCTGCCTTTTGACTATGGATTATGGACTGGCATTTAAATACTTTATTTTCCTATGCAGAAAGGTCTATTCATGTATTTCTGCCCGGGCGTTCGGTAGATTCTAATTACCGAACAAACAGCCGTCCCAGGAGCCGCGGTTATCTGGCAGGCGCTGTTAATTGGCCACACAGAAGCCGGCGAGCACCGCCAATTGACCGCCCAGAAGCCGTGGTTAGCCGCGACTTAACGAGCGTGTGCCGTCAATTGACCACCCAGTAGATGCGATTAACCGCAGCTTAATTGACTATACCGGATGGCCGCGGCTACGCATACTGAACACTGGATGGCAACAGTCTGCAGTTCACACGCGGCCAGTTAATTCACGGATTTACTGAATGAACTCATTTAACCCAGATAGCTATGCCATCGAGCCTATTCGTGTAATAAAAGACTTTGGCTCCATGGCAATTGAACTGTATGTGTGTGGTCTGAGCGCTATTCAGTAGTAATGTGTGCTCAGACCTAGGCTATTTGGGGATATGTTATATGTCTGTATTTTATGTAATAAATGTAACCTTGTGTATTTTATTGTATTTTACTGTCTTTTTACTGCCATGTGCTTAATGGAGATTTGCCTCTGTCCTTGGAGATAATTGGATTACTTCCCAGTTATCTCCAGGATAGAGAGGAGGGATTGTGATGTCATTGTTGGAGTGTTTATCTGTGTTGTATGTTTTGATTGGATGTTCCACAAAACCCTGTGGGTGGGATTTTGTCTGTAAAATGTGAATATAAGGCCAATAAAGATACAGCTCAGTCTGTTCCTGCTTGACCCTCAACACAGAGCTTTGTCTCGTTCTTGGGGGGATTTATTGTATGCTGTTCCAGTTAGACTGCTAGAAGTGTAAACCTTTCGTATGGTTTTTCCTATTCGGCTGTTTACAGCATTCGTATGTTTGAGAGCATTCATTTGCTTCTCCGGTTCGGTGGATTGCTGTCTACAGTAGCTGCCTGTATATCTGGAAGGGAATATCTCCTAAACGGCTGTTAACCCCTTGTGGCAAAACCGACCTCGCCACTGGGCATTGGAGAAGACTGATTGCCAGCCTCCTGCCATGTGACTATGGCCCCTGGGATGTATTGCCCTTTAAAGACATGATTTGGGAATAATGGATTTGTGTTGTGCTGTTGCTGGCCCTTTAAGAACCATCTGGGGACATACTGTGGAGTTACTGGGCCACCATTTCATGTATCAGAGGCACATGGTGAGAACAATAGATGAAGCACATGGTGAGAACAATGGATGGCGGCCATTTTAACTCACAGACACTGTTTGGACTTTTCTACACGGTGCCATCTCACCAGTATTTGGTGCACAAAGACATGCAGTAGTTTTAAACTATACAACAGGGGAAACATTATACAGTAATCATTTTTCATATAGCTTGTATATGTTCTGTAGAATCTGCATTAAACTGTATCTTCCAAACTACTGAATGGATCTGGGTGAATTTTGGATATGGGGGTATTGCATGTTTTGGGGTCCCTTATAATACTGTATTTCTCTGCCTGTGATAATTAGATTAACCATTGTGTTCAGTAATCATATCACAGGCAGAGGGGAGGATTTTGTGTGAGAGTGTCTGTGTGTATTGTACGGATTGAATGGCTTGTATTTCAAAGCCCTGTGGGCAGTGCTATGTTTGTGGATTGTGAATAAAAGAGGCTGCATGTGCCAGTACCGTCAATTCTGCTTGACCTCAAAACGAAGTGTTGTCTCGTAATTGGGGGAATTGGATTGTATGCTGATTTCCAGGAGTGTAAGCTGATTGTATGCTTTTCCTGTTCAGCTGCTTACAGCATTCATATGCTTGAGAGCATTCGTATGCTTCTCCTGTTCGGTGGTTGTGGTGTCTGCTGCAGTGCTTGGAGTCCTCAGGAAGCGCTAGGAGCATCCTTCAACGGAGGTACCCAGTCGGGGTGCCAGGTGATCCGTTACACCTCTTTAATGCCTGGGGGTGCCATTACATTTACATTCCTGGCATCCACAACACAGCCGCTGACGCTCTTTCACGCTCAGTTCAAGGTCTTCTTTCAGGCACCCCCTACGACCCACTACGTACCATCCAGGATACCACCATTCCATGAGCTAATCTTGGACTGAGCACACAATTACACCTCGTACAGTTACGCACGCTTCACACAGTTTCATGACTACCTGCGACATGGTACAATATACAAAGCTCTAGCGTGAGTGATAGAGTAGAGTTTGCTTGATTCATGACTCTTGCAGTTAAACTATTGTAATTTTTGCCTCTTCCTCTAAACCTACAAATCAAGCATCTTATTTATACCTCCTATGCTGTCACTCCGTTTTTTACGAATCCAAGGTCAGCCACACACTATCAGTACTAATCCATTACTTCACGTCTAAACCTTCCATTAAGGTAAGCTACATCATGGTCTCTCTTTTTCGCAGAAGCGCTGCATCAGCAGCTTCAAGCTCTTACACCCCAGTCTACATCACTAAGTGATGGGGCCACAGGTAATCCTCAGCTCAGTTACATATATACCTCAATCAGAGTAAAACTCCTTACAAGCTTTCAGTACACAAGCTGTATAAACTTGCAATAAAGTATGTTTTTCTTTGAATCCTCTTTTGCCCTCTTTTACAGGCCTACTCGTACGTTGGTTTTGGCACACCTCAACCAACTTTGCTTCTCCTTCTACATTCCATTACGTATTAGATAAATTCTGAGCACAAGTTGGAAGGCCATTTGGCCTGAATTCGTGGGAGGAGTTATGATCCTATATAAATCCTACCCCCCTACTTACCTTTGTCCTGCAAACTGTTTGTCCCCACCCACCTACACCCATATTTATTAACAATTTACCTTGTGGGCCATCTTTTACAGGCCTACTCGTACGTTGCTTTCAGCACACCTCAACCAACTTTGCTTCTCCTTCTACATTCCATTACGTATTAGATAAATTATGTATTCAGGCAATTTGGCCTGTATTTGTGGGAGGTGCTTGGTATCCACTCCTAGCCTACTTAAGGCACACCCCTTACCTTGCTCCTTACTGTTCGAGGTCAGCGTTGAATGAGGATCCACTTCCGGGTTCTCTCAGACGCCATCTTGGTTTTCAGTATCCACGAGTTTTTCCGCGGCAAGCTGTGTCCAGGAATCCTGTTCCAGGTCTTTCCGTCCATCCAGCCTCTTCTGACCCTGGTCATCATCGTAGATTGCGTCCCAGGGACTCCTAAACCGTAAGTTAGACCTACCTGTCATGCCAGGATCGGTTCCCACGGTGTCCGGTACAGCACGGGTCCTCGCTTTACGTTTTTTCCCTGTTATGTGGCAATTGAACAAGCCGTTCGCGGTTTCATTTCGTGCGATATTCGGCTAATCAGTATATTAGTTAAAGGTTGTCATTTTGCATAAAACTGTTCCGTGTTGCAGTAAAACAAGTTATCCTTTCGGTTGTTTCGCCGTTCGGCACTTATTCATGATATGCTTAAACACACTTGCATGTTCGCATAAAATTTCATGTGTATAAACTGTTCGTTTCAGTTTCTGTTTCCTTTGCCATAGGGTTCGGTTTTTCTTGCTAAATGTATTTCGCATAAATCCTTTCGTGGATTACATTCATCATTTCATGTATATACCATTCGGTTAACGATTTGCCTTGCTTAAATATATATAGGTTGTTATTATTATTATTATTATTATTATTGCCATTTATATAGCGCCAACAGATTCCGTAGCGCTTTACAATATTTTGAGAGGGGGGATGTAACAATAAATAGGACAATTACAAGAAAACTTACAGGAACAATAGGTTGAAGAGGACCCTGCTCAAACGAGCTTACAGACTATAGGAGGTGGGGTATTTGAAACATTAGGACAAGAAATATCAAGTAGGAGTGAAGCGGAGCTGGAGGAGAAAGCAAAGCACTGTCCCATAGGAGAGAGCAGGAGACAGGTATGTAAGGTAGAGATTACTCTGGGAGGCCATAAGCTTTCCTGAAGAGATGGGTTTTAAGGCCCTTCTTAAATGATTGAAGACTAGGGGAGAGTCTGATGGCAGTAGGCAAGCTATTCCATAGGAGAGGAGCCGCCCGCGAGAGGTCCTGCAAGCGCGAGTTGGCCGTACGGGTGCGAGCAGCGGTCAGGAGGTGGTCACGGGCAGAGCGGAGGGTACGAGGAGGGGCATATCTATGGATCAGTGAAGAGATATAAGTGGGGCTAGAATTGTTCAGTGCTTTAAATGTATGGGTTAGCACTTTGAATTGACTCCTATAGCATACAGGGAGCCAATGTAAGGACCTGCAGAGGGGTGAGGTGTGAGAGGACCGACTAGAGAGGAAAATCAGTCTAGCTGCAGCATTCATTACAGACTGTAGCGGGGCAATACGGCTTTTGGGGAGACCAATCAGGAGAGGGTTACAGTAATCCATGCGGGAAATTACTAGAGCATGGACAAGCTCCTTGGTAGCATCTTGCGTAAGAAAGGGGCGAATGCGGGCTATGTTTTTGAGTTGGAACCTACAGGACTTGGCAACAAACTGGATGTGAGACTCAAAGGTGAGACCAGAGTCAAGTATGACGCCAAGACAGCGTGCTTGCAGGGATGGACTTATGTGGATATCACTGACTTGAAGGGAGAGCGAGAGAGGAGGATCAGTATTAGGAGGAGGAAAGACAAGGAGTTCAGTTTTAGAGAGGTTAAGTTTCAGAAAGCGTGAGGACATCCAGTCAGAGATGGAAGAAAGGCAAGCAGTGACACGTTGCAGGACGGCAGGGGAGAGGTCCGGGGAGGAGAGGTATATCTGAGTGTCATCAGCGTACAGGTGGTAGTGGAATCCAAAAGAGGCAATAAGTTTACCAAGAGAGGCAGTATAAAGAGAAAATAGAAGGGGACCAAGGACAGACCCTTGGGGAACTCCAACCGAGACAGGACGAGGGGAGGAGGTATCCTTGGAAAAGGAGACACTGAATGAGCGTTGGGAGAGATAGGAGGAAAACCAAGAGAGGACAGAGTCACAGAGACCGAGCGATTGAAGAGTTTGAAGGAGGAGAGCATGATCAACGGTGTCAAAGGCAGCAGAGAGGTCAAGGAGAATTAATATGGAGTAATGACCTTTGGATTTAGCGGAGATTAGGTCATTAGTCACTTTGATAAGAGCAGTCTCAGTAGAGTGGAGAGGGCGGAAGCCAGACTGAAGAGGGTCAAGGAGAGAGTTGGAATTAAGGAAGTGGGACACACGGGTAAAGACAAGTCTTTCCAAAAGCTTTGATGAGAAAGGGAGCAGGGATATGGGACGATAGTTAGAAGGGGAGGATGGGTCAAGAGATGTTTTTTTCAGGATAGGTATTACAGTGGCATGTTTAAGGTCAGCAGGAACAGTGCCAGAAGAGAGCGAGCAGTTAAAGATGTGTGTTAGGGTAGGCACAAGACAAGGGGAGAGAGATCTGATGAGGTGAGATGGGATAGGATCGAGCGGGCAAGTGGTGGGGCGAGAGGAATGGAGAAGCGCAGCCACCTCTTGTTCAGTAGCTGGGTAGAAAGTCTGGAGGGTAGGGAAAGCAAGATTTACATGTGGTTGCGAAAGAGAACGGCAAGGAGGGGAGAATTGTTTCCTTAGCTGTTCAATCTTGTCGGTAAAGTAGCATGCAAAGCTATCAGCTGTAAGGTTAGTTTAGGGGGTGGCCACAGCAGGGCGGAGAAGGGAATTAAAGGTGTCAAAGAGGCGTCTGGGATTGCGGGAGCATGAACTAATGAGAGAGGAAAAGTATGACTGTTTGGCGAGGGCGAGGGCTGGGCTGTATGAAAGCAACATGAATCTATAATGGAGAAAGTTATTTCTATTACTATTTAGAGGTATCAGTATTGTATTGGTTTCCATAACAAATCAGCTCACATATCTGTATGGATCATTTTGACTCCCACGCTTTCAGGGGTTTTCCACACTTATCCATTTCAGTCAAATTGGTTCAGCCTACAATTACAGGCCTCATTTCTGTGTTTTAAACTACAACATAACATATACATAAGGATACAGTTTCCTTTTCCAAGTCATGAAGTTTCTGGTTGAATCACACGTACTGATCCAACCAATCATACGTCTTTTACATTACAGTAATATTATATACAGCTTTACATAACTTCAAAGAATTGTTTTCATCCCTGCCCTTTTGTTATTGTCAATTATATTTTAGCACAGCACATTTACATATAGGCCACGGCCTCCTCCACCCCATCCTCTTTTTCACTTGACACCCATCATACATCCCACCCTGTTTCTAGCCAGAATTTTGGCATTAAAGACACGGCATCACTTGGCCTTTGTAACACATTTATATTGTCATGGTATATCACTACATTTAATTTACCATTAAAACTCCAATCAAGCCGTTAAAAAACACTGCTGGTACGGGCTACACAGTCTACATCATTCCCACACAGTCCACACTCACTATATTACCCTTTTCTTTCTCTTTTACCCGTTTCAGGCTGTCCAGGTTTATATATATTTCACCACACAAATTCGCTGTGAGATATTCATACTACCAGGTACGTACGCCTGCTCACATGGTATTCTGCCATACATTTCATTTCTCCCCCCTAGGTTAGAGTACTGGCAATAGGATCAAAGGCTCCCCAATAGGTATTTACCCCTTCTTGGCATTTACCATCAGTTAGTGGTCCCGCGAGGCAAACACCCATCGGGCCACACGTGAGCTAGTCGCCTCGCATGTCTCATAGAGAGCGCCTCACCTGTCACTCCCTTTCCCTGTTTTTCTGTGTTACAGTCACCGAGAGGTCTACAATCCTGCCACTACGAGTGGCCTCAAATCCCCTCACGCCAACACATAGAGAGAGCCTCTCAAGCCACTTGGCAACTAGTAGGGCCTCACCTGTCACCAAACAAGTGTAATGTTTCGCCATCCAGCTTAGTTAGCCTGCCAGTACGATCTTGGTAGTTTTCATACACTAATTAATTGTTTTATTTTTAGTATGTCTCAGGAAGGAGTAGAGGATTTCTCCCTGCCTAGCACTCCGGCTAGAGCTATCACTCCTACACAAGGAGGAGAGGTAACTAGTCCAGCATCGATCAGATCCTGGACGATCCCTTGTATAACTACGGAATTGAGGAGAAGGCAAATCCCCTACCCCTCTACAGCAAGCAAAGCAGAACTTTTCAAACTGCTATGTACTTCAACTAACAACATGGATGCCGGGGAAGGATCTAGCCAATCCAACCCAGGAGACATACATTCCATGTTGTCATCACTCATGGCGTCCATGAGCAAGGTCAACTCCAACTCCAGGCTGGAGAAACTTGAGTCAGTCACCACGGCCCTTACTCTAGCAGGGCCACCCGCTGCTGCTTCACAAGCACCAGCCGACTTACTATTAGTTGCTCCAGCCATCACACAGGTTGACCAGGAAGTTAGCCCTGCTCATATGATCCCTGAGCACATAAAAAGATATATCCTGGAAGGTAAAGACGTCAACCTGGCTTCTCTACTGATTGCCTCCCAGGATATTGTGGAGAATAAGACTTATGCTTATGATGATGTGTCTGTTGTTGTCAGATCTATGGACGCCCGCCTAAACAGGAAACTGACTATTCCCGAGTTTGTAATGGCTTTTGGTATTTACCGGGATGTCATCTGTGCGGTCTATCTCAATAGACGAGAGGAGTTTGATCTTTATATGCACAAGCTGGTAGACCTGGGCAACAAATATAGTGGATCAGCCTTTTATGACTACCATAGGTCTTTTTCTGCAAAAGTGTCTGGAGCCTTCTCCCAGTATGGAACAAGATCAAACTGGGGAAGGATTGATACCGTCATATTTTGCAGACACTTTGCAGGTCTAAGAACACCGGCTTGTGCATATTGCTCCTCTAAGGCACACACAACAAAGTTCTGTCCCAACACGGCGGACGAACATGCTTCCACGCAATGAGCTAGTTCCTCTGGTGTTCCAGAGAAATTGACCCGATCAAGTTTCTGGGCAAGTCCCAGATATGTAATAATTTCAATGTTGGATCTTGTAATTATAGCAGTTGCAGATTATTGCATATTTGTTTAAAATGTTTTATGGCACATGCTAAAACCATGTGTCCAAATAAAATGTACTCTAAGCCTTACCTAACGTCCATAAATATTTCGGTATTTACAGCATTTCTGTCACATCACCCGTCTAAACACTTGGTTGACTTTCTTATTTCTGGTTTAACAGAAGGCTTCCATACGGTTATTCTACACATACCGTCCGGGATTCTGGTATGCCCTAATCTATAATCAGCACAACACAACCACACATCTGTTGACACTCTCATAGCCCAAGAAGTTGCTGAGGGTTTCTTATTGGGGCCTTTCAAGGCTCCTCCGTTCAAAGAATGGCGCACTAACCCCATTGGTATTGTCACAGGGAAATCTTCCCTTAAACAGAGACTCATCATTGACCTATCTGCACCACACTCATCGGCTAACCCCAGTCTTAATTCCCTCATACCCTCCGAAGAATTCTCCCTGCAATACACAACCATAGATCAAGCCATTAAAGCTATCATACAAGCAGGGGTCGGAGCATGGCTTAGTAAGACCGATATTACTAATGCCTTTAAATTGCTGCCAATCAACCCCACACTGTGGCACCTGTATGGCATCAAGTGGTCCGGGAACTATTTTTTCTCCCGTTTAACTTTTGGGTCCAAAAGTAGCCCAGCTATTTTTGACACATTTGCCGAAGCATTGTGCTGGTTACTTTTGAACATAGCCAGATGCCCTACTGTATTACACTACCTGGATGATTTCTTACTGGTCGAGGAGAATACTTCCCTTCCCAGTAGCCTCAAAGCTACCACCAAGCTATTTGAGCAGCTAGGTGTCCCAATCTCCCCTAAGAAAACGGAGGGGCCAGACACGATTATCACATTCCTGGGTATTCAATTAGACTCAACCACAATGCAAGCAAGCCTGCCACACGACAAGACAGAGAACATTCTTACCTACATCAACCACTACCTTCACCTCGGTACTTGCAACCGCAAAGAACTACAGTCCCTGCTGGGTTCACTAAATTTTGCCATGCATATCATACCTCAAGGCTGCTCCTTCATATCACAACTCCTGTATCTTTTTCCACTCTTCCTACACGACACACACAGGTTGTCCTTAGATACTCAAGCTATGGCAGAATTACGCATGTGGAAGGAATTTTTAACCACTTGGAATGGTAAAAGTATGTTCCTCCCTCAACTGACTGACTCATCACTTACCATTTGGTCAGATGCGGCATCTACCACAGGTTTTGCAGCAATTTTTGTGAACAAACGGCTTTGGGGCAGCTGGCCTACAGCAGTTCAGGATTTGGAAGGTTTTTCCACTACCTCAGCTCTCTTTGAGATCTATCCCATCGTGGCAGCTAACGTAGCATGGGGTCATTTATGGGCAAACATGCCAGTACGTTGCTACTCAGATAACCAGGCAACCTGTCACATCATCAACAAAGGTCGTTCCAAATCCCTTACGATCATGAGATTTCTGAGGAAAAACCTAGTCTGATGCGCTTTCAATTTTGCAACAAATTAGGAAAAAATTTCTTCTTGACCCCAAAATAGCAGTCAGATGTCTCCTTGGATCAAGCAGCTATTACCCCATTACTTAGAAACTATACCCCTGTTTGTTATGTTTTTGCAACTATTTATCCAATGTCAATTTAAACATCTGTATGGACTCTGATAAAACCACCTCTTCAGGCAGAGAATTCCATATCATTATTGCTCTTACTGTAAAAAAATTTTCATTGCCTTAGATGAAATCTCCTTTCTTCCAGCCTAAATGTGTGACCTCATGTCCTATGTATAGCCCTGTTTATTACTAATCTATTTTTGTGTGTACTCTATGCAGATGTACATTTGGTCTTGATGAGGTGCAACTGTCTTCGATATAACATCATGTTTCAGGGTAAGAAACAAGTGGTAATAGTTTTTTCTAGATTGAAGCTTGAATATTTCACCATTTTCAAAATGTTGTAAATTGGTTTAATAATAACAAAATGTTGGGGAAAAAAAACATATTTAAGCAAAATGAGATTGAATGAGATTTTTATTTCTGACTTATATTTTTTGTTTAATTATTGCAAAATAATTCACCATTGCTATGCTTTTTGAATAGCTGTGGGCAAATCACTGCTGATGGTCTCTCCTAGTCAGATATCACAAGTAGTCTGCACTTAGCCAGAGAAGCAGTTAACAGAGCCAGTACAACAGCATGACCA
Organism: Pelobates cultripes; assembly: GCA_933207985.1. Lineage (NCBI taxonomy): Eukaryota > Metazoa > Chordata > Amphibia > Anura > Pelobatidae > Pelobates > Pelobates cultripes. The sequence goes on from OW240916.1 coordinate 102,520,624, forward strand.
CCAGGGAAGAGATGTTTTGCTTCACCAATCATAACAGTTAAGCAGAAGAGAAGCAACACTAAAATAAAAATAAAACTGGACTATAGTTCATGCAATATAACTGGACATAGATACATAGTCTTCCCTACAACACTAGCTGTTGTTGTAATCACAATAAATATTTGAATTTGGTTGAAAAGTCTAATGAGAGTTCTCATTCGTGATCATTACATATTTTAAAGCTGGGCCTGTGGGTTTGTCGCCTCAGTCACATCGTTTGGCATTATCCCAGTTTGGGTCTATTCCACTACTTACTATTTTGTACGTTTTCGCATGTGTTCAGCTGTTTTCGTACAGGCTCGCATGTATGCATACTTTCATTGCTAGCTGTAGTGGCTTTAGGGTCTTTCACCAGCATTAACAGGGACCCTCTTTTTGCTCCATTAGATATACCTGCCGATACATGCTATTTTAGGCATTCGTATCAATTTGTGCAAACTCTTTGGGTTAACGGAAAAGCACGAACACCTGTTTAAAGTATAGGATGTTCGTATGATTACTCCTGAGTGCTACACAGAGACTACTCAAATTGAAACAAATTTGTCGTATATTTTGACTATTCCTGGTTAAGGTTTCCCCTACTGGTTAAATATGATATGGCAATTTAATTTTATATTTGGTATGTTGTAGTATTATCTTGGCAGGAGGTTGAAGTTATGTTTAATGCTGAAACCTGCTATTTGATTGACATCTATATGTTGTTATATTATACCCAAAGGTTCATTCAAGAACTGTTATTCAGGGGCATTTGATCCTGTCTTTTGGCAGCATATCAAAGTTGTCACTTCTTGGTTGGTCACATTTTGTTCAGTAATTATGCTATACCTTCAACCCTACTCAGTTTGCTTTAATGGTCATGCTTCACTTTATTTAGGTGACACTATCTGTCCAGCTTGTTCAAGTCACGAGGTGCTCATCATTTCGTGGCAGTATTTGCCTTTTTAACCTCGTACTTAGCAAATCCAGTAGGTTACCTTAAATTACATGGGTCCATGATCTGACCCACACGTATTTTTCATTCATAGAAACTATCCTATGTTTTCACCTTTAGTTTGCTGTAGTTTACTACTCTTCCCTCCCTCCCTCCCCACCTCCCTCCCCCTTACTCTACTTTTACTGTGAATCCACCTTTAAGATCCTTACAGTCTCCGGTACGACATTTATGTGTTACTTAAATTTTGTAGTCCCCTACTAGCAGATGTTACTGGCTTTTAGGGTTCCAGGTGTCCAAATAGTGTATATTTTCTGGCATCTATGCCATAGGCTAGTGGTCCCATGAGGCAAACACCCATACTCATACTCTGAGGTATACGCCATTTTGTCCAACGCATAAATATTCGCCTGGCATGGTTGCATAGAGAGGGCCTCACCTGTCACTCCCATACTATCTTCCGCTCACCAAGAGGTGAGCCACAATATCCCCTTGGGCCAGCGAATAGTTAGAGCCTCTCATGTCACTTGGCAACTAGCAGGGCCTCACCTGTCACCCTTTAAGTGGAATTATTTGACGCTTGGCAATAGCTAGTAAGTCAGTACCAATTAGGTTTCACAATAATGGTAATAGTACTTAAAGGGGGGTGTTTTACGCTGTCTATCCTGAGAATCGAGAGGAACTGGATGTGTATATGCAAAAGCTAGTGGATCTGGGGCACAAATACGGTGGTACGGCCTTCTATGATTAACCGTTCATTTTCAGCAAAAGTGGCTGCAGCTCTGATTCGGTTTAACTTCAATATGGATTGAATATGGATGGATGGATTAGACTAGATACTGAGTTATTCTGCAGACACTTGGCAGGTTTCATTACTCCGGCTTGTGCAGTTTGCTCGTCCACATCACTCTTGACGAACTTATTACCAACACGGTAGAAGTTTCTCAGGGCCACTCGGTTCCTTCCAAATCTACGAAATCTGATAAGGTAATTAAAGATAAGCTGGGATGAGACATTGTCTTTCTGTGCAAGTCAAAAGTTGCAATAAATCCAATGCTGGTACTTGTGATTTCTGTTCTTGCAGGTTATTACACGTTTGTTCCTACTGTTTACAGGCTCATGCCAAAACCATGTGCACGAATTAAATGTTTCCTAAATCCTACCTCACATGTATAACTGTTATATATTTTGCTGAACTATTAAGATACCACCCTCACAACACTTGGTTAACTGTCTCATTGATGGGTTATCACAGGTGTTTCACATGGATATCAAACACTTGCTGGTACGCTGGAATGCAATAATTTGCAGATTGCACTAGCAGGTCCAGATTTGATTGATAAACTAAGACTAGATTGAGAAAGGGATTTGTGTTTGGGCCTTTTAGGTCCCCTCCCTTCACTTATTGGAGGACAAATCCTATTGGTATAGTAACTGGTAAATCTTCACATAAACACAGGTTGATCTTTGACCTATCAGAAACACATTCCTCAACATTTCCTAGCCTTACTCTCTCATATCCTCAGAGGAATTCTCCTTGCAATACTCCACCATTGACAACGCCTATAGGGTTCCCGCCTCCCAGTGCCAGGACTGCCATCACTTACACATCTACAGGGTTCCTGCCTCCCAGTGCCAGGACTGCCACCACAACCACTTACACATCTACAGGGCTCCCACCTCCCAGTGCCAGGACTGTCACCACAACCACTTACACATCTATAGGGCTCCCGCCTCCCAGTGCCCAGGCTGCCATCACAACCCCATACACATCTATTGGGCTCCCAGTGCCAGGACTGCCACCACAACCACTTGCATATCTATAGGGCTCCCAGTGCCAGGAAGTAGCTTATTGGTCAAGATCCCTGTCAACATTCACATAATTTTCCCTCCCTTTCACTTGTTTTGCCACTTTTCAGAAATATGTAGCACTTTGTAACTTCGGGACTTCATACATCCGTAAGCGTCCGAATGTCTATAATTCAGGCCCCCCTACTTTGTTGTCTCAGCAAGACCTTTGAACATCTTCTGTTTTATCTGGCACCATAACATGAAAAGCAGCAGACCGCTTAAGTTGCGAGGTGGGGCTTCCATTGCTTATATTTGCTGTTCCAGCACATCCCACAGATGCTCAATTGGATTGAAATCCTGAGAATCTGGTAACACTTTTTACTCTTTCTCTTGTTCCTTAAACCAGTCTTGAACAGTTTTTGCAGTGTGTCAAGGTGTATGCTACATGAAGCCCCATACACTGCAAATTACAATGCAATGTGTTTTGAATCCTTTCAGTCAAGACTAGCATTACATTTTTTAACAATTTGAGTTACAATAGCTCTTCTGTGTGATTAAACATGCATCAACGAGCCTTGGGCAGCCATGACCTTGACGCCAGTTCACCAGTTTTCCTTTCTTGCACCACTCTTAGAAAGTACCAATGATTATAGCCCACAAGACTCTCCATTTTGGAGATGCTCTTACCAAGTCATCTAGTCTTCACTATTTAACACTTACCAAAGTCACTCAGATCTTTGTGCTTGCCTATTTTCCTGCTTCCAACACTTGAAATGTAAAAATTGACTGTTCACTTGTTTCCTGTTGGTGTGGGGGACTAGTGTGGGTATGGTGGGAGTTATCATGGGTCTGTGGGGGTAGGAGGGCACATAAATATATTTCTATGTGCCCTCCCTTAAAAAAAAAATGTCATGTCCCTCCTCCCTTCTTACTTTTGCCTGGAAGGGGGACTGTACTAAGCCCTAGTGGTTCGTTAGGGAAGCCCTGGTGGTCCATCTGGTGAGAGTAAACTCTAGCAGCTCCTGAGTGTAGATTTCACTCTCTCGTGAAATTCCGAGCTTGCAAGAGTAGAACCTGTCAGGAACTGCAGGTTAGACTTCCCCTGAGTCCTCTCTCCCTCCCCTGCCAGCTACCAGCATTTCAGTGCAGAGCTGTCAGGGGAGATCGAGGCACAGTCATATTTATAGCACTGGGACAATTATAGCACCGGGGATACATTCCACAGCACACAGTTTGGGAACCACTGGCCTAATATATCCCACCCCTTAACAGGTGTCATTATAACAATGAAAATAAAAGCTACAAATGTGGAATCAAATTTACACTGTTGCCAGAAAATGAGTCACAGAGGTAGAATGGGCATAACTCAGAATATGAAGAGAACTCTGAATGAGGTTAGGATTCCACCTACAAGGATGGAAAACCCCCACCCCACTGAAATTACCTCCAATTAAAATATCCAATTAACAGAGCCAACACACAAAATTAAACAAAAGCACACACAAAGAGAAGAAGTGAAATGTGCTACCAAAAGTGAAAATAAATTAGATAAAGGAATGGAGTAAAAGAGGATCTACATAAGTAGATCAAATATAGTCAAAAGTATCAAGTAATCCTCTTAGTTTAAACTTGGTGTAAGTGTCTAGTTTTCGCCAAATTATGCAATGTATCTAATGGTCATTTGTCTCCATCTATAGAATGGGGATACATATGCAGGGATGTATTAGCCGCGAGGCAAACAAGGCATTTGCCTTTGGCGAAATTTTTCAGGGGGCAGCAAAAAACACCGCCCCCCAAATGCCCAGGGCAAATGTCTTGTTAGCCTCGCGGCTAACTGACATGCTGGTCGGGCGGGCGGCTGGCGAGGGAGCTCTTCCTCTGACGTCATATTCCGGCTCCCAGCCTCACTCTGCGGCACGCGAGGGAGCTGAGCAGAGTGCTCAGAGGAAGAGCTCCCTCACCAGCCGCCCGCCCAGCAGCCACTGGACCCCCAGGGAGAGAGAGAGGAACCCCTCCCCCCAGCATTCCCAAAGGTAAGGTAAAAAAAAGTGTTAATGTGAGTGATTGTGTGTGTAGAGAAGTATACACTTAAATACCCTAACGGGGGGCTGCCTCGAAGCAGCAAGCTGGGAATAGCTTTTAGCAAGACGAGGTAGAAGCGACTATCTCCTCCTCCCATATCTGTGCATTGTGTGTACGAATGTCTCTCTCCTCGTTGCTGACTTTACCTTCCTCTGATAGAATTTATATAGATGGTATCTCTTAACCAGTGGTGGGCGGGGGGAGGGGCTGTCTCTAAGCAGCAAACTGGAAATAGTACTCAAATAGACAGACTGGAAGTGTTTAGCTTTCCCCCTAATCATGCCTTTTGATTTTTTTCCTCCATCCTTGCTGATATGTTCCCTAATTTCAGTATATATGCACTTTTATACTCAAGTGCTTAATGTCTTATATATAGATATAACAAAGATGTCCATTTAGCACAATTTCTTCTCTCTCAAAAATACTTACTCTATCTATTTAAGATTTTTTTTTGTGATTGGTTTAAGTGTATACTTCTCTACTTTTCTCTAATAGGTCTATCCATTGAATGCCATTTCTAATTGTCTGATTTATACCTTGTCTCTACAGACATGTGTATCCCCATTTCATATATGGAGACAATTGACCGTTAGATACATGATATAATTTGGAGAAATTTAGACACTTACACCAACTAAGTTTAATCAGAAAGGATTATTTGATACTTTTGACTATATTTGATCTTCTCACAGAGATCCTCTTTAACTCCATTCCTTTTTTAACTAATTTTTCTTTCACTTTTGGTAGCACATTTCACTTCCTCTTTTTGTGTGTTGGCTCTGTTAATAAAATGTATTACCAATAAGGATATTTTAATTGGAGGTAATTTCAGTGGGGTGGGGTTTCGTCATTGTAATAATTTAATCAATGTTATTTACTTCACCTGTCACTTGTTTAAATATTGTTGCTGAACTAATGTTTCTTTAGATCTCAGTGTTCTTTTGGTTGATTTAAATTAAATGTTTGTCTGAACATCATATTTTTATTTTTATTTTTGTACTATATAGATCTGTGAAAACTCTTGATATTTGTTCCCTACACATTGTGGTTTCCCTGAACCATTCACACTGTGCCCGGGTTACTAGTTCCTTGCCCGTTCATACATTCCAAATAATTTTGTCCCGTATATTTCCTGGAAAAAAAAAAATTGATTCAAAAATACTTGAGGATGGAAACATCTTTCCAGTAGTAAATGTTTCTATACATAAAAAACACATATTTTTTTTTTTAGAATTTAAATACACACATATATATTTACAAAAATGTATGTGTGTGTGTGTGTATGTGTGTATATATATATATATATGGAATGAGGTGATTCTTTGTTAAACTAATTTGCATAATACACTCAGAATCCTTTGAGGTAGTAACATCACTGTAAATTTGTGATTTCTGTGGGAAAAGCAAGTCTTATGGCTGAAGTGGTGTGCATATTTTTGTTTAACATTGTATTATCCACAGACTTCAGGTGGAAGGGGTTTTCAATCACAATTTTTTTTTTCCCACCATAACCTGTTTGGTTTTTGCTTCCCAAGCACTACCAAGCCTCAATAGCAAACCAGTAACCAACCTCATGCTGATGATTTGCATTAACAATGAAATAGCTGTCCATGAGTGGTTCACTGGCTTTGCATCTTTTCCTAAGTTGCGTTTCAAAGCTGTTGTATAAAGCAAACACAGACTCAAAAGAAACCATGTTTAAAATGGAATGAGGCAAAAATGTGATTCTTTGTTAAACTAATTTGAGTATGCCCAGTCACAATCACTTGTGATAGTAACATTACTGCAAATGTGTGATATATATATATATATATATATATATATATATATGTGTGTGTATAAAAACTGGGTAAGGATAGCACTCTCAGGTCTATGTAATAAAGCTTTTAATGTCTTACATGAAAAAAATCAATGTTTCAGCTTGATATACTAAAGCTTTCATTAGGTTTTGTCCAAATCTATTAAACATTTGGTCCTCAATTTATCATAAAATATATAATTTATATAAATATATGTGACAAACCCATCTGTATAACTATTATTTGTCGGTTCGTCTAGTTTGCCTTTCTTTCGTGGGAATTGCCTGTTCCTATACCCCCATGCATATGTTTGACTTTTTGCCGAATGAACCTACCGAACGGACGGCCACCCAGAATAGAAGTGTGCTGCTGGTTAACCTCTTGATCCCAATTAGAACGTTGTGGTTAACCGCAGACACCTCTTAATTGTAACCGAATACAGGGTGGTCGTCGTTCGTATGTCGACCACGAGGCGGCGGCCATTTTAAACCAGGCGAAAGACCAGTGGTGCTAAAAGCACAGACCGTCCTTCTCAATCGACAAAGGCATGCGAACACCGGCCGTTTGGGGGTTTTGGATTACACAAAGGGACTTAGCCCAGATAGCCCTCCCATGGAGTCGATTGCATACCGAAAGACTTAAAGACTTTGACTCCATGGCGATTGAACTATGCGTATGGGATCTGAGCGTTATTCGCTAAGAATATGCCCTCAGATCCAGGCTATCTGAGGATATGTTGCACGAATGTAAAATGTTCGGTAAATGTATAATTATTTATTTTCATGGTGTCTTACTTAAAATGGCGATTTGCCGCTGTCCTGGAGATAATTGAATTACTTCTCAATTATCTCCAGGGCAGAGGGGAGGAAACCATGATGCATTGTGGGAATCTTTTGTGCCTGTGTGTCTGAAATAGCCATATGTCTGTCTGTCATTACAGTCTCCCATTTGGTCCCCTAGGGGAGTGTCCACTAAGTGGGAGACCTGCATAAATACGGCCGGGTAGCCCACAGTAAACCCAGTTCTTGTTTTACCCTCAATGCGGAGCTTGGTCTCATTATTGGGGGGTTTACTACACACGGTTAGCGACTGATTTCTGGAAACGTAAGCCGCTTGGAGGATTTATTTGTTCGGCGGTTAGCGACGATTCGTGGATTATTATTCAGGAGTTTGAAGTACCCGTACGGATCCCGTTCGGGAGATTGATGCCTTCCCCTGGTTACGGTTCGTACGCTGAATTATATACGAACGGAGATTGCAAGATTGCGAAGGGGGAAGCTTAACTAAATGGCGGTTTCACTCCTGGTTACCAGGGGTGTCTTAACAATATATAATAAAAATATCAAAATATAAAACAATAATAAAATATTTTTTTTCAAAATATGAAATCATTCGACAAGAATATCCAAAATAACATTTAAAACCATAAAACATTTAAAAAGTGTATGGAAAAAATTATAAAAATAAGCCATAGATATATGATTTTGCAAGGCACTACTATGGTCAATGATTTGGGACTATTTATCTATCAATACACTGGAAACGTGGGTTTCTAATGGATTTTGACTGTCCTTCTAATTAATTACAGGAGAACTTAATGATTTTTTTTCTTTAATCGACTATTCATCCATCAATGTTAAACTTGTGTCAACACACCTTGATGTTCACTTTAGATATGTCAATATCTGTCTGAATTTTTCCAGTTACAAAGAGAGCTTTTTCAATAATTAATCAAATATTAAGCTTAACTTCTCTAAGGATTTTGATCATCAAAGGCATTGAGCACAGAAAGAAAATAAGAGATTATTTAAATTTATGCGTAACCTTCAGTGCCACAGTTTGTATGTAAAATATAAAGAAAATATATTTACAATGATCCTGATATAAGTTGTATTGATGTATACAATTACATAATTTTTATGTATGTGCAGCTGTTCTGTTTAATGTTCTTGGACCCATTCTCTTTAATATTTATATTAGTGATATTGCAGAATGTCTTGATGGTAAGGTATGTTCCAGGAGGGATAAGCCAAATGGCAAATGATTTAGGTAAACTAGAAAAATGGTCAGAGTTGTGGCAACTGACATTTAATGTGGATAAGTGCAAGATAATGCATCTTGGATGTAAAAACCCAAGGGCAGAGTACATAATATTTGATAGAGTCCTAACCTCAACATCTGAGGAAAAGGATTTAGGGGTAATTAGTTCTGATGACTTAAAGGTAGGCAGACAATGTAATAGAGCAGCTGGAAATTCTAGCAGAATGCTTGGTTGTATAGGAAGAGGAATTAGCAGTAGAAAGAGGGAAGTGCTCATGCCATTGTACAGAACACTGGTGAGACCTCACTTGGAGTATTGTAAGCAGTACTGGAGACCGTATCTTCAGAAGGATATTGATACTCTAGAAAGAATTCAGAGAAGGGGTATTAAGCTAGTTCATGGATTGCAGGATAAAACTTACAAGGAAAGGTTAAAGGATCTTAACATGTATAGCTTGGAGGAAAGACGAGACAGGGGAATATGATAGAAACATTTAAATACATAAAGGGAATCAACACAGTAAAGGAGGAAACTATATTTAAAAGAAGAAAAACTACCACAACAAGAGGACACAGTCTTAAATTAGAGGGGCAAAGGTTTAAAAATAACATCAGGAAGTATTACTTTACTGAGATGGTAGTGAATGCATGGAATAGCCTTCCACCGGAAGTGGTAGTTTAACACAGTGAGGGAGTTTAAGCATGCGTGGGATAGGCATAAGGCTATCCTAGACTTAAGACAAGGCCAGGGACTAATTAAAAGTATTTCAAAATATTGGGCAGACTAGATGGGCCGAATGGTTCTTATCTGACGTCACATTATATGTTTCTAGTGTCTGACTTTTTGGTTTAATATAGATTATTCAATGAAGTAACTTCCTTTTAAATGTACTGGATTCTTTTCCAGGCACAGACATTTTTTGGGATATGTCTGTCTAAACTTCCCTAGCTATCAAGAATGGAGATATATGGTTGCAAAAACAAAAAAACAGATTATTCATTCTACAGGAATTGTGGAAAATCAAGAAGGGAACTGTTCATTTCCGGCAAACTTAGTCAAGTTTAAAGAAACTTAGCTGAGGTGAAGATTATTTTAAATATATCAGTTTGGCCTATACCTCTAATGGTTGAGTGCAGTAAGAACTACAGCTGACATCAGAGACCTTTACAATCTCACACCTCCATGTTTATTAGAGTCTGTATTAAACATGGTACGTATCTAGAACACTTACTGAATTGCGGTCTATAAAAAATAAATAAAAATTGAACTAAACAGCAACATGGCAGGGAAGTAGGACTGCTGAACATATAGTGAAAAAGCTTAAAATTTAAAAAAGGGCAAAAACAGAACACAGTTTAAGTAGAATAAGCATCACATCAGGAATGCAAGCTTTATTTACAGTATTTTGGAATCAAATAGTAGAGTTTGTATAAACTATAAATGTAATTTTCTTAAGCACACCATATCAGTTATGATAATCCCGCTTGGCAAACAAAATATGAAAAACGCAAAAATTATTTATCTGTGTCTATACCCTACATGGATATTTTGCTTTTCCAAAGAACGATTCAGAGATTCATTGTGGAATAAAACAGATGTGTAAATATTTGTAGCTCAGTGATGCATGCAGTATTATTTTCTTTTTTAGTATTTGAAATGAAACATAAATGTTTTAAAATATCCAGTTATGTTTTATAGATGGTATGAAACATTACATCTATTCAAAAAGAACATTATGGATGTGTGTGATTGATTGGATATCTTTGAATTGTATATGCAATGTAATATGTAGTTCAATTAAATTAGATATTCTTTAGCAGACTTCAGTAATAGAGAAAACTCTGATGCCATTTATGGGCATTCATAACTGGTCTCAACCAAGGGCTTATGCTGTCCAAAGGAAATAGCTGACTACTACTGTTTACTGTCTTATAACTGAATTTTTTGTGTTGTTTTTTTGACACACATGCAAATTTTTCTAACAATTTTGCATGAAGTTAGTGTTAGTAGTGGTTTTCACATGCATTTTAAAATGAGAACGTTCTCAATTTTCCCTCTGGCATTCTTTCAGCCATTTCCATCCCAAGGATTTAATGTGAAGAATGATTAAGATATAAAGAATTAATTTGAGACATAATGAAAGCGTTTCAAAGCCACCATACTGAAGGTAAAATCTATTAAAATCCTGTAGAATTATATTTTCTGACATCTAGAAAAGTGCACCCTGGCAATCAGTTCTATTTGTAACTGTGTTTATGTATCACTTTAAACCCATCCAAATATGTGTGCACGTGGGTGCTTTTGTATGTGCACATGCGGGTGCCTGTTTGTGTGTGCACATGTGAGTATCTGTATGTGTGCACATATGTGTATGTACAAATGTAAATGTCTGTATGTGGGCACATATGTGTTCACATGTGGGTGTCTTTGTGTTTGGGTCATGACATTGAATGTAAGTAAATGCAAAGTTATTCACTTCAGTGTGAGGAATGCACAAACAACTTGCACCCTAAATGGAAGTTTGGTAGGAAAAATAACACATTGAAAGGATTTGTAAATAATTATAGACTTGAAACTAAGCATCAATATCCAATATTAATCAGCAGTTGCTAAAGCCGGAGTGGATATTGTCATGCCTAAAAAGGTGCATTTATTCTTTGAATGAAAAAAAACAATGGTAAGACCTCATCTTGAATATGCCATTTAATTTTGGACATCTGTCCTAAAGAAGGATATTATGGAACTAAATAATAGCTCTTTTTAGATATAGCTCTTTTTAATGGGTACATGTTACATGTTCTTTTTCCAGAGAGTAAATAAAATGTATCTTATTGCATGTCATAGTATATCACATTATATTCTACAAGGAACCTTTTTGTGCCCATTGTGACTTTGTCCTTTGGACATATATATTTTCTCTTTATAACGCTCATATTTGTGGCGGATGTATTAAGTTCGTCCACGGTCCTTGTAACGGCTACCCAGGTAGTAAGGGGGTATCAGCCGTTGGAGACGTCCTTTTCCTGGCAAGCTGCTGTGTAGTAATGGAGTTTTTTATTCCCATCCACGAGATCTAAGAGTAAAGCCAGGCATAGCTGTAAAATGGAGCAGGATAATTGTGCAGTAAATCCCCTTCCAAGAACGAGACGAGGCTACGTTTTGAAGGGTCAAGCAGAACTGGCTTTTAATGACAGGCACTCTCTATTTATGTGATTCTGCCCATGCAAGGGTGATGCCTACATAATTAACAGAACAACCAATAAACATGAGGTGCATCCCACACATCTCCTCCCCTCAGATAAGCTACTAACATAATTAAAACGAACATATTTTTCCCCAAAGATTGGATGTGCCCCAGATAGCCCTATTCTGGGGGACCAACATAGCCAAAATTCAGCCCATTTGGTTCAGCTGTTCAGGAGATATGGGACTTTAAAGTTTTGACCAACCGCACAGGCAAAGTAGCAGAAAATAGTTCCATGAATTTTGGCCTTGCGGTCGGTCTTTGTTTGTGCATTAAAAGTCACAAAAGGCTTGCCATCCATGCGTAACTCGACATTCGCTAGAATCCCCATATGTTATTAAGTCTTTCTACCAAACAGCCGGGTGTTCGGTAGTTTTGGCACGAATTTCCGGTGTTATGGAGGTTTCAGAGGTGTTCGCCTACTCGAGTGTCCGATTTTAGTTCCAGACACTCGACGGCAAATCACCACTGTTCGTGCGTTAAGATGGCCGCAAACACGTGCAAAGTCCCGAAATGGCGGCCACCTAAGATCTAAAACAAAGGATTCGTGCATTTATCATTCGAACGGTATATGCCGGTCTGGGAGGTAAAATACCACTTAATTGAACAGCAGGGTGGTCCGGTGTTTGGCAGTTTGTATTCGTCTTTGTACCTCCTGGGTCTCTACCGCATGGATTGCACAAATAGACAAATGCTGGCAACATAAATCTCGAACTGGGCTATAATAATTCACATAACCAGGTAAGTATATTCCCTTGTATTATTAGGCGTAGTTATTGTTAAATATGTCCAGGCAGAAAGTACAGTTCTGTTACAGTCCTTTAGGACCGTTTTTTGTCGGACGTACCTAGTATGTCCGCGGTCCTTAAGAGGTTAATAAGGGTAATGAAAGATTTCAGTTATTAAGAAAGGCTTTTTAGTTTAGAAAAACATCACTTTAACAAGGATATGATGGTGTTATATAAATATATTCAAGACCAATACAATTGTCTGAAAATCGATTAATGAATACATGTATACGAAGGGCACAAGGTCGCCTATTTAGACTAGAAGTAAGGAAAGATATTCTAAGGCACAGTAAATGGTTCTTTACTGTAAGGTCTTTAAATATGTAAAATTTTCGGTATGAATAGGGGGTTTTATCAGTCTCTTGAATTTCTTGGAAAAACATAATATTCAGTGATGTAATATTTAAAATTTTGGGGAACAGCTTCTTGATCCAAGGAGAAATCCGACTGCCATTCTGGGGTCAAGAAGAATGTTTTCCTAGTTTGTAGCAACATTGGAAATCACATATTGTCTTATTTTGGATCAATAGCAGAAACAGATGTGAGAAATGCTGATCTTTATGGACGCAGGTTTTTTCAGCCTATGTAACTACGTGTGTATGTGTGCACTTGTGTTTGTCTGTTTATGCCTGTGCATGCAAATGTGTGGACCTGTTAAATAATAAAATAAACATTTTACAGTATGCATTAATATGCATGTCTGTCATGTCATTGTAAGCATCTTTAATGAATACATTTATTATAAAATTGGGAGATTTTTACTTGTCTTAGAAGGTGTCTTTTAAGGGCAATTATTAGGGTTATGACTAGGAATATTTTTAGTTTACTGTCCCTTTAACTACAATAATCCCCACAGGCTACACAAAGCACCCTAATTAATCAATTTTCATGGGATGGGATTATTTGTATGCTCTCTGATGTTAACATGTTAGTGAATAAGCCCCTAGACTAATAAGACTTTGGAGAAGTTACTGTGAACAACCTATGTCTGTGTCAGCTCATGATGGCCTCTTCCCAGCGCTGCAAAAAGATTGCAGAACAAGCAAGAGATTGCTAAATTACATAGAAGTCCATGGCAAAGAAGTCATTAACAGTGACTTTTCTTGAATTGTCACCAAGCAAGAATTAGAGACTTTTGCCACTTCTATAAGGTTTGAATTAGCACACATTCTAATTATTGTATGTGATTTTTTTTGTGCAAGGGTTGAGCTGGGTTTTGAAATAACCACACGATCATTGTTTTTTATATTCATATCACGTATGCTATTGTGCAAACATTTTTGGTAAATAGGCACAGCACAATTAAACTCCCATCAAGCTTTTAGTAGTAAAAAATATTTCAACACCAGCGTGGACAAGATTTCATGTTTTGGGATTGAGAATAATTAAAATTACAATTAATCAATTCCAATATTCTTGAAAATGGAATGGAAGGGGCTATTGATATTTGTATAAATGAAACTCATTATCTTGGGGAAAATGTGTTAAGAGAAAAGGTAGACTTGCAGAGTTTGTTAATAAAGAGAAATAGCATGGAGAATGCTTTGTTTTATTCAAACAGCATATTCCTCTTTTTCACAAACTGAAGCTATCATTCTTTATGCTTTTTCACATTTAGTCCAATTGCAGGAAGAATATATAATTATTCCAAAAACAGAAAGCTACACTTTGGAATAGTTTTTGCATTTATGAAGAAAAACAAAATGTCATAACGTATGTCTATACATCAGTTTAAAATAACTATTTCAGCTGATATCAGTAGGAAGTATAGGTCAAAACAATATCTCCTTAATAATGTTATTTTTTTCCAGCTTTAAAGCTTTTAATTTATATCAGAAGCTAAAAAATATATTTTTCTATAAATCATATAAATATTTTATATATGTTGACATTTGATTTAGTATGTTTGGTTTTTATTTTGTATCATTAAAACAAATGGCATAGGGTGCATGAATTAGAATAAATGTATTCACATAAATTTTGGTCAAAAAATCACTGACGATAAAAAAAAAAAAAATCCAAAATAAGCAATCTTAAAGCAACCAAAACAGCCCCCTTGACACTGATTATCTGTTAAGTAGCTCCTTGGCACCTGAAATCTTAATGTCTTCTGTCAAGGAGTCGCCAATCAGTAGCAAGCATGCTGCTAGCAACCTTCACTCACTAACCTGAACTTCCAGCAGGCAAACAAATACATATGAATAAATTGATTTAAAAAAATGACACACAGAAGCAACAACACTGCATTATGGGGCCCACAACAAAAATGTAATCATAAGCAAAGTGCCCCAGAAACCCCTAAAAACCAAGGAAAGCCAGAAAACGATTCCATATTCCTACAAACCATGTGGTGTTAAAGCATCATTTATCAATATCTTAAAATTGTCTTTACATTTTAATGCACCATCTATTTTTTTTTTAAATTCAGATACATTATTAATTTTATTTATTTTTTTACAAATTATTTGCCTACCTCTAGAAATCTTCTACCTAGTTCTTTTTTTGGCAGCCTTCTTTTTACGAACCTTTGTTCATATTGCCAGTTTGTCTGTTGTCTGACCCAACACTATTTTGATATAAAATGATGCACACAGAAAAAGTACACAAAATTTGAGTGAGTAGTACAACCTGTTAATAATTGAGTGTTGTGGCAGTGTAAGAGAACAATGCTATATTAGCCTCAGAATGGCACTTTCAGTGTTCCCTGACTAGAGGGTGTTAAAAATCAGGTCGCTCTAGTACATCATTTAGGGATCTACATAAACCCTATGCAGAGGGAAATCAGTCTCTCCTGTGAAGAGCTGGGGCAAAGACAAAGAGACTGTGAGTCAAAAAGACTGCTGAAACTGTGTGGGAACATAAAAGTATTTTGCAAGCCTTTATTTTTATTTGTTAAACCACCCGGGTCAGCTTAGCTGGCCAGTAGCATAGAAAAAGCTTGCTAAATAAATCTTTCCTCATATTGTTTCTGTTGTTTATGACCGAAGACCCGGCCAGCCTGCTATAGTGTGTACAGGAAGCTATAAGGCCAAATACCTGCTTATTTTAGATTTCCAATATTCAGTTTTGACTGATTGCCTCACTCATGTCATCTTTGCAGAATAACAGCCCCCAACTGAAGTTTACCAATTCATAGCATATCCTTCTAAAAAGTGACAGCGTAGACCAGAGGTAGACAACCTTTGACACTCCAGATGTTGTGGCCTAAACTTTCTTTAATGCTTTGCCAGCAGCATGACTGCAAGAGCATAATGGGAGATGCAGTTCACAGCTTTTTTTAGTGGGGAAGTTGTCTACTCGAGACCTAGACTGTAGGGATAAAATAACAAAGACCATGGGTGTACAATACATTGATAATGATGTACCAGTCGATCGCAAAGGTGATCATAGTAGATCGCGGCTGCAGCACTACTTGACCCTGGAGAAGCAAGCTTGCACATGGAGGTGCGCAACGTGAGTCAATGCCTGCTTCACCTTCCTCCAGTGACTCTTGGCAGCAGAATGATTCCTGTATGCGAGCAGCACCGCAGTGGTAGACCATTGAGGCCAGAGTCGGGAACAGCAAGCAGACCATCAACTATGAGTGGAGTGTCTGCTTGATGATATTGATTGCTTTTTTCTTAAGGGATAGTACTGTAATGGGGTGGGCAGAGGTTTTGTAGAGGGGGGTTGGGTAGATGATTTGTACAGGTGGGGCATTTTGCAGATGGGGCAGAGGTTTTGTAGAGGAGGGAGGGCAGGGGTTTTGCAGAGGGAGCAGGGTTTTTGAAGAAGTGGTGGGCAGGGGTTTGTATAGGGGTTGGGCATGGATTTTGTAGAGGGGGCTAGGAGTTTTGCAGAAGAGCAGGTTGGCAGAGGATTTTTCAGAGGCAGGTGGGCAGGTGTTTTGAAGAGGCAAGTGGGCAGGTGTTTTGTAGAAGGGGTGACAGGTTTTGTAAAAAGGTTGAAGGGTTTTGTGGAAAGTGGTGACAGATTTTGTAGAGTGGTGATGGGTTTTGTAGAAGGGGTGACGGGTTTTGTAGATGGGGTGACGGGTTTTGTGAAAAGGGGTTATGGGTTTTATAGAAGGGGTGACGGGTTTTATAGAGGGATGATGGCGTTTTTTAGAGGGGTGACAGGGACAAAGAGGAGCAGGGGTTTTTATTATTTTTTTATTAGATTAATTCAATGCATTGATCTATGCAGTAGTCACAATAAGGACTTGAATGTATTTTATTTTGTTAGAAAACGTGTTTTTTGTTTTTGGTTTTTTTAATAGGTAGATTTTGTTGAGCTGGTCATTTAAAAAGTAGATCATGACAACAAAAAGTGTGGCCAACCTTGACATTAGCCATCTGTGATGTAAGCCTCTATTGTTTGCATTTAAATGTAGCTAAACAGCAGAATTAGCAAAATAATGGTTTAAAAAAAAGTCAGAATGTTTAACAAAGTCACCCTTGCTCAGCTCCACCTGGCTACTTTAAAATTGTCCTGCCCTGCTAGTTTGCCTCTGTCAGCAGGCAATGGGCAGGTCTGCAGGAAACAGGGACAAAGCCTGCAGCTCCAGACTTGAATACTTGAGGGGACCATGGTGGTTAGATGGTGGTTTTAACCCTATAGGGTCAGGAATACATGTTTGTATTCCTAACCTAATTTTGGCCTGCCTGTTGCTCTGGGGTTATATATAAATATGAGAAACCTGTAGTTGTGGTAGAAGTTACCCTGCCTGTAAATACACAGACCTCCCCTTCGTCTGGGTTGAGACTGTTTGGTTCAGTACAGAACCATCTACTTCTGGTTCAAAGGTCATCAATACAAAATGCCTAAACTCCAAACAAGCTTTTGTGGCCCATGCAACTATTCATTTTACCTCACTATCATACAAAAAAACCAGCTGCCTCCCTCAAAGCTCATGGGGCACTGAGCTTATGGCCCATGTTGCTGTTTGTGCGATTATTACAACAAAACCGTAAGTTTGTTCATTCAACCCGCGTTGGGCCACGCTGTCCTTGACATTCAACATGTATTCGCCCCATGTTCAGCCTTTCACTAGGGTGGCATTAGCAGTTCAGTCCGTATTCTGCCTTCATTCTAATATGGCGATTTTCACTATTAACGCGAATTTTGTCTCTTTTAATCATACATAGCATCATAGTGATACCTCAGGTTCATGCATTCTGCTTACTGTATTTGGCCCTCATTTGGCCATATCAATTGTATCATATGCAATTCATTTAGTCACCCTGCAGTTTAATGTTTAATGCTATGCCATATATTTAGTTTTTCATATTTGCACAATATTATTGTTAACCCCCAATGACCTTGGTTATCCTGGTCAGCTTTGAGCAGATCACCATTTGTTACTTATGTTCACTAGGCCTCTTACAGCTTCTGTACCTATATGTATTCTATATGTCTGCCATCTGGATATTCAGGCACTCATTGGGCCTTCATTGTTTAGTAATTATATGGCTAGGTGTTACAACTGATGGTCTAAGTTTATCTCAGGCCCAAACTTGTGCCTATACATGTGTTAGCATTTATGGTACTGCCTGTTAATCATCTTATTTTACTGTCCATCACTACTTACATTGTTTAAGCCCTTTCTGGGCAATGCACAGGCATGGTCAAGTGTACGTTAACATAATGTTGGTCATAATTATGTCTGTTTTATGGTTATACATCCATATTCACAGCCCTGTTTTACACTTCAAATCAAGACATGACACAAACCAGGTTTGCCACTTGGGTGTCACCAATAACATACTAAATTGCAACCGGTCTACTCAAATGCTTTTAACTTTCATTAAATCCCATTTAATTGGAACATTATGCACCTGTAACTTCTCATTAGGCACTCATTTGGCCACCCTGCATCTAGGTATAGTCATGTTGGACCTTGATGTGGCCTTCACTATCATAAGAAAGTGAAGGGTATGCTAACCAGTGTGAAAATAATATGTATACTTATCAATTGTGTTAACTGCATACATATAGAGAATATAAAAAAGCAGAACCGTTCATGCAAAAAAAGAGGCACAACCTTTCATGCAAAAATAAATAAAAAAGGTGAGATTATTAAGTCCCCATGAGAGGTGCAGAACATCACACATATACATTTATATTAGGCCCTCACTTGGCCTTCGACAACATATGCTTCATATGGCCCTCAGTGGGCAACCTATTATGATCAGTGCCATGTTACTAAAGTCTCATTATCCTCTCTATTTAACAGTCCTACCATTTGGGCCTCTCACGGGTCAAGTTGGTTATATACACGTTATGATATGGAGCAGGTCTGCCATTTTGCATCACTATGTGTAAATTCCAACTACCAAACAGTTCAACAACCATTAACCAACCCACATCATATCACTTCATACACCTGTTAATTCTCATACTGCCTTTAAATGGCTACCCTGCTACTCATAAATCATAAAGAGCTCTCTCGGCCTGCTACTCCTATACCTTGACACATGGATCTCCCTAGGCTTTCACTTACATAAGCTTCATACGGCCCCAGGTGGGCTTACAGCTACAACCTAATTTTGGCCTTCCTGTCGCTCTGGGGTTATATATTGCCCTAATATTCTGCATTTAAGTACACCACTCTGTGTAAAACTAATAATAAATAAATAAAACCAGATCGAATATCTGAGCATCACTACTGTCCATATGCAATTCACAGTCCATTTCTACAATTTTGGTACAATTAACCTACATTTTTTCATGCCATAATCTTTACTTTACATACACCCTATTATACACTCGGTAGCTTAAGACTTACATTTGGTAATATTGACCTTCCGATGCAATACCTCTACACGCGGCCCTCATTAGGCATAATTAGGGATAGGGAGCAGCTACCTGGATAATTAGGGATAGGGAGCAGCTACCTGGATATAGCCAGAAAATAAAAATAAAAAAATAAAAAATATATATATATATATATATATATACATACACACACACATATTCTACATATATATTAAACTATGAATTACATATTATTTGAGGGACCTGCCTGACAACCCAGGCAGACAGTCCAGAGAATTTAATAGGAAATCCCTATATTTAACCCTTAACTTTCCAAAACACCATAAAACCTTTGGGAGACTTCACAGAACACAAATATGTGTTTAAAACAGTAAAACTTATCACGACGATGAAATCACCAGTAAAAGTGCAGTTTATGTGTAGAAAAAAAAATGCAAAAAACTAATATGAATGCTAACTTTGGCAAGCATTTGTGGCTAAGTAGCTATGAAAAAGACTGAATATACCACATTTCACTTTTTCAAAAGGTATTTCATGGTGGGGTTAATTTTTATTTCTGCCTGACATACCGTCTCAAAGGCAACATAGCCAATCTGGCAAATCGCAATTTACAAAAACAGAAATTGGCAAATCTTATGTCTGACCCTGTAACTTACCAAATCATTATAAAACCTGTACTTGAGGGGTACTGTTGTACTCATGAGACAGTACTCTACACAAATATGAGTGTTTTAGAGCAGTAAAATGTATTATACTGATAATATCATCAATGATGACATACCCCATGTTGAATATTGTGGGTTGTCTACTTTTGCAAATGGTATTCCATGATGGGGTTTATTTTCATTCCTGGCTGCCATATGGCCTCAAAGGCAACATAGGGCCAGCAAACCAATCTGGCAGACTTCAATGTGAAAACATGGAAAAGGGGAAAGCCCTACATTTGACCCCTGTAAGTTTGCAAAAACCCATAAATCAGTACATGGGGGTTACTGTTTTACTCGGGAGAATTTGCTGAATAAAATAGTAAAACATATTACATATAATAATATTGTTAATGAAAGTGAAGAGTTTTGCATTTTTCACACACAAACGGCACTTTCACTGATGATATAATTGTTGCGATACGTTTTACAGTTTTGAAACACTTACATTTGTGTTCAGCAAAGTCTTTTGAGTATAAAATTACCCCCCATGTACAGGTTTTATAGTGTTTTTAAAGGTTACAGGGTCAAATATAAGACTTGATTTTCCATTTTTTTAAACATTAAATTTGCCAGATTGGTTATGTTGCATTTGAGAGCGTATGGTAGCCTAGGAATGGGAATTACCCCCATGATGGCATACCATTGGCAAAAGAAGACAACCCAAGGTATTGCAAATAGGGTATGTTCAGTCTTTTTTAGTAGCTACTTAGTCACAAACACTGGTCAAAGTTAGTGTTCATAATTGTCTTTTTGCATTTTTAACACACAAACAAATATAAAAATGCTAACTTTGGCCAGTGTTTGTGAATAAGTGGCTACTAGAAAAGACTTGACAGCCGAACAGCATTCAGTAGCAATCCTGTAAATGTAAATATCCCACTAGCTATAGGTAGAGCTAGTATAACACCTCTTCCTACAACACGAGTCGAGGCTGCAAAGTTGAGGGTAAGAAGAACTGGTTTAATGGGTACTCATGCACGACTTAAATACATATTTTCAGGCCAGGGGAACACCCCTCTGGACCTAATGGTACACAGGAATACAAAGTGTAACAGCCATAAAAAACAAAGTGCATTTTACAAAACACTCCCTCCTACCCTGGAGATAATTGGTCTCAATGGTTACAGTAACTCAATTATCTCCAGCTACATGGAATAACCATACTTTTATGCATACACAAAAATGAGTAAAAATGAATAACTTTCATATTATACAGTTAAATACTACATTCAACCCATCCCCAGACAGCTTGGATCTGAGCGCACAAAATACACGAAAAGCGCTCAGATCCCACTAATGACATGCGAATGCCATGGGGATGAAACTTGTCTGTAGGGCTGTTTGACAGTTAGCAGCCCGTGTATCCTCGGCCATGGTCTCCTGCCAGGGGTCGGTATATAGTTTGTGGAGATAAAATGTTGAACTATATGTCTTTTGGGATTTTGTGCACAAACGGGCAGGGTTCGTGCAACTAGTGTCCAAAAATAGTACCAGTGGTTTGCCGACCAGGTCCCGCTGGGCGTTCGACAATAAAAGATGGCCGCAGCCACATGTTCGTGCATACAAACGACGACCACCCTGGCGATGCTCAATTATGTTGAGGTTAACCACAAAACCGCAGCTTCAAAGTGGTTAACTGGGGGCACACGCCAGGGGCTGGATGTTTGGCTGTTCGGGAATTAGTTTGCCTTTTAGTTCATACGAACGGTGACCACCCTGATGATAATCAATCAGGCTCCGGTTTTGGGTGGTTGATTGTAGGGTGGTCGTCCATTCATCAGTTTGTTCGGTGTTTAGAAAGGTGAACAGGGTTAATTGGCGGCACACGCCAAGGGCCGGGTGGTCAGCCATTCGTACATACGAATGGCCTGCAATAACTGCTCGGATACAAAGTAGCAAAAAGATAACAAATAAACCGGGTTGTAGCAGACAGAGGGGACTTCTTTAACACGTGATAACTCCTTGATCATATGCCTTATCAAGAAGGGACTTACAATCAGTTTGGAATTTAGATGAAGGATCTGAAGTGAGCAGATTATAAATTTGTCTGTCATGGAGTATTGTCTTTGCAGTCTGGACATAGTGTTGCCTATTCATAATAGGCCTTTATCGACTGGCTATTATGACGTCTTCATTGTCACGCAGGCCACACAGGTCTCTCCATTCGCCTTTGGTAAGATTACCTCGAGGTCTCACTAATAGTGACTCTGTTTTGATTTTTTGGATCATATGGGAAGTGGATTCCACAAAAAAGATCTATATTCCTAAAGTCTCTGAAGTTAGGGGTGAACTTACTTATTGGCTGTAGGTCCATATACGGTTTAGATGTACTGATCTCATTACATTCTAGAAAGGATACCAAATCTTGACATTGATACTCTTTGGTGTTAAAACCTAGTTCTCTAGCTTTTTCTCATTTTTTACCATGAAGTACTTATGGAGTGCGATTCGTCTACCGAATAGGTTGATATTTTTTATCCATTAAAAATGAATGAATGGAGGGATCTGAATGAACGACAAGCCTTTCATAAGTACTCAAGTCTGTATTGAGGTAAGTGGTGTCTGAAAGATTAATTATTTTAGTATCACCTATTAGTAGCATCTGTGGACTCTCCCCCTCTTCCATGTCTGTGTGTGTTGTATTGTATTTGTATCTGTGTCACATAACATATAATCCCTTAAAAGAGCTATTTAAACTCTGCAATCCCAATAGGATTAGGAGGGTAGCAGAATGCAGGAGGATACTTAAATGAAATAAAAGGTAATGACAACTGGAAACCTATAATACACAAGGCCGGATTAAGAGCACAGTGGGCCTGGTGCTGACAATTATGATGGGCCTAATTACGGAATCTTATTGACCAAAAACACTAAAACAGTCATACCTCCCAAGCGTCATGTATCTGATGGAGATGGTGCTGGAGGGAAACTCATAGGATGCAGCTATAAAAAAACACATACTCTATGCTAATCCCTCTCTAATTTATTATTTCATCTTTTAAGTAAATCCATAACCCTTAACAGCAGTGTCCAGTGAAGCAGGAAGTCAATGGGCGGTGTAAAAGGGTGTGCCACTGGCACGAATCACGTGAAAAGACCTGCCAAAAGGGGTGAACATGCCCAAAAAGGGGAATGTTTGTCCAAAGAATTGGAAGGTCAGCCTGGCATGAATGCATGTCAGGCTGCCTGCCAATCCTGCAGGCTGTCCAACTAAGGGCATAATATGCAGGCAGCACCTTGAGCTTGACATAAATGTGTCTAATGATGCGCTCATTCCATTCTTTCAAAGGACTGTCCCATAGCACTCGCTGGTCCACTTGTCTCCTTATCTTCTTAGTAGCAGGCAGAAGTTCCTGGTATATAGTCTGAGACAGAGAAAAGATGTCTGTAGTGAGTGTAGAAGAAAGGGGACATGCCACAGTGTTAGAGAGACCAACGTCTGCATTACCTAAACTAACTTTAATGTCAGCAAGTGCACACAAGTTTTGTTCCAATACATCCCTCTTAAGCTTCCAAACTTAAAGGGACACTATAGTCACCAGAACAACTACAGCTTATTGTATTTGTTCTGGTAAGTAGAATCATTCCATTCAGGCTTTTTGCAGTAAACACTGTCTTTTCAGAGAAAATAACTCCACTGGCTGCTCCTTAGATGGCTGCTAGAGGTGCTCCCTGGGGCAGTACTGCCTAGTGTGTAGCACTGCCATTCAGTGTCTCCACCCTCTGCATGTAGACACTGAACTTTCCTCATAGAGATGCATTGATTCAATTTATCTTTATGAGGAGATACTGATTGGCCAGGGCTATGTTGGACTTGTGCTGGCTCTGCCCCTGATCTGCCTAGTTGACAGTCTCAGCCAGTCCTATGGGGAAGTATTGTAATTTGCTCAGACCACCACTTCTGAGCCAGCAGCTGCAGAATTTAATACAAGTAATATTTTACTATATTTAGGGAGGCAAGAAGGGACCAGGGTGGTGGTTTTAACATAATAGGGTCAGAAATACATGATTGTGTTCCTGACCCTATAGTGCTTCTTTAAGCAAGAGTATGTGAAGAGTAGTTAAGGTTGCCACCTTTCTTGGAAAAAAATACCAGCCTTAATAATTTGTATAATTAGTTATGCGTGACATCACATGATGTAAATTACAAGGAGTGACATCAGAGAAAATTCTATAAAATCACTTAACTACTCACAGTTTGATTCTGCTGTATAGATGGATTGCTCCCAGTGTCTCCCTGTCTCCCAGTGTCTCAGTCTCGCAAGTCACCCAGTGTCTCAGTGTCCCTATGTATCACAGTGTCAGTGTCCCTGTGTCGCCCAGTCCCCTAGTCTCCCAGTGTCTGTGTCCCCATTTCTCCCAGTGTCCCAATGTCTCAGTGTGTCCCCATGTCATTAGGATACTGGGGACACTGAGACCCGGGGACACTGAGACATTTAGGGAAACTGGGAGAAATGGGGACACTGAGACACTAGGGACACAGACACTGGGAGACATGGGGACACTGAAACATTTGGGGACACTAAGACACTAGGGACACAGACATGGGAACACAGACATTGGGAGACTAGGGGACATTGGGAGACTAGGGGACACTGGCTGGGAGAGACAGACACTTGGGGACATCGGGACAGCTGTGGACATACAGGAAAAGTGCAGAATTATTAGGCAAATGAGTATTTTGACCACATCATCCTCTTTATGCATGTTGTCTTACCCCAAGCTGTATAGGCTCGAAAGCCTACTACCAATTAAGCATATTAGGTGATGTGCATCTCTGTAATGAGAAGGGGTGTGGTCTAGTGACATCAACACCCTATATCAGGTGTGCATAATTATTAGGCAACTATCTTTCCTTTGGCAAAATGGGTCAAAAGAAGGACTTGACAGGCTCAGAAAAGTCAAAAATAGTGAGATATCTTGCAGAGGGATGCAGCACTCTTAAAATTGCAAAGCTTCTGAAGCGTGATCATCGAACAATCAAGCGTTTCATTCAAATAGTCAACAGGGTCGCAAGAAGCGTGTGGAAAAACCAAGGCGCAAAATAACTGCCCATGAACTGAGAAAAGTCAAGCGTGCAGCTGCCACGATGCCACTTGCCACCAGTTTGGCCATATTTCAGAGCTGCAACATCACTGGAGTGCCCAAAAGCACAAGGTGTGCAATACTCAGAGACATGGCTAAGGTAAGAAAGGCTGAAAGACGACCACCACTGAACAAGACACACAAGCTGAAACGTCAAGACTGGGCCAAGAAATATCTCAAGACTGATTTTTCTAAGGTTTTATGGACTGATGAAATGAGAGTGAGTCTTGATGGGCCAGATGGATGGGCCCGTGGCTTGATTGGTAAAGGGCAGAGAGCTCCAGTCCGACTCAGACGCCAGCAAGGTGGAGGTGGAGTACTGGTTTGGGCTGGTATCATCAAAGATGAGCTTGTGGGGCCTTTTGGGGTTGAGGATGGAGTCAAGCTCAACTCCCAGTCCTACTGCCAGTTCCTGGAAGACACCTTCTTCAAACAGTGGTACAGGAAGAAGTCTGCATCCTTCAAGAAAAACATGATTTTCATGCAGGACAATGCTCCATCACACGCGTCCAAGTACTCCACAGCGTGGCTGGCAAGAAAGGGTATAAAAGAAGAAATTCTAATGACATGGCCTCCTTGTTCACCTGATCTGAACCCCATTGAGAACCTGTGGTCCATCATCAAATGTGAGATTTACAAGGAGGGAAAACAGTACACCCCTCTGAACAGTGTCTGGGAGGCTGTGGTTGCTGCTGCACGCAATGTTGATGGTGAACAGATCAAAACACTGACAGAATCCATGGATGGCAGGCTTTTGAGTGTCCTTACAAAGAAAGGTGGCTATATTGGTCACTGATTTGTTTTTGTTTTGTTTTTGAATGTCAGAAATGTATATTTTTGAATGTTGAGATGTTATATTGGTTTCACTGGTAATAATAAATAATTGAAATGGGTATATATTTGTTTTTGTTAAGTTGCCTAATAATTATGCACAGTAATAGTCACCTGCACACACAGATATCCCCCTAACATAGCTAAAACTAAAAACAAACTAAAAACTACTTCCAAAAATATTCAGCTTTGATATTAATGAGTTTTTGGGTTCATTGAGAACATGGTTGTTGTTCAATAATAAAATTAATCCTCAAAAATACAACTTGCCTAATAATTCTGCACTCCCTGTAGACATGTGGACACTGGGACATATAGGGACACTGGGAGACATGGGGACACCAGGCACACTGAGACACTAGGAACACACTGGGAGACATGGAGACACTGAAACATATGGGGACACTAAGACACTAGGGACACAGACACTGGGAGACTAGGGGACACTGGGAGACTAGGGGATACTGGGAGACTAGGGGATACTGGGAGACTAGGGGACACTGGGAGACTAGGGGACACTGGTTGGGAGACACACTTGGGGAGACATGGGGACAGTTGTGGACATGGACATGGGGACACTGGGACACATGGGGACACTAGGCTCACTGAGAGACATGGGACACAGACACTGGGAGACTTGGGGACACTGAGACACTAGGGACACTGGCTGGGGGACATAGTGTCTCCATGTCCCAATGTCTCCCAATGTCCCTATGTCTCACAGCGTCCCCATGTGTCTCAGCATCACCATGTGTCTCAGTGTCCCCTAGTGTCTCAGTGTCCCCAGGTCTCCCAGTGTCTGTGTCCCCATGAGTCCTAGTGTCTCAGTGTCCCCTAGTGGCAGTGTCCCCATGTGTGTCCTAGTGTCTCATTGTCCCCTAGTGTCTGTGTTCCCATATGTCCCCAAGTGTCCCCATGTTTTTCAGTGTCCCCAAGTGTCTCAGTGTTCCCAGGTCTCCCAGTGTCTGTGTCCTAGTGTCTCAGTGTCCCCTAGTGTATGTGTCATCATGTGTCCCCTAGTGTCTGTGTCCCCTAGTGTCTAAGGGTCCCCATGTGTCCCCTAGTGTCTCAGTGTCCCCTAGTGTATGTGTCCCCATGTTTCCCCTAGTGTTTCAGTGTCCCCAATGTGTCCCCTAGTGTCTCAGTGTCCCCATGTGTCCCTGCTGCCTTTCCCCCCATCCCTCACTTACCTGAGCTGTAGAGCTGCTGTCTGGACTCTCTGTGCTGTGTAGCTGCTCCCCCACGGATCAGTGAGTAGTAGAGAGAGGCAGGGATATTCTGTAACTTCCTATCCCTGCCTCTCTCCACACACAGTGACCCTACTGGCCGGTGCAGGTATTGCAGAGTAAT
>OW240916.1:102556558-102706121 GCA_933207985.1 Pelobates cultripes
GGGGGGGCAGCAGCCTATAGATTAGGGGAGTGAGGCTGGGGGGGGCAGCAGAGGGTGTTTGTGTGTGCATGTTTGTTCGGGTCCTGTTAGTGTGCTGTTTGTGTGCTGTGTGTGGGTGTTTTGTGTTTGTCAGGGTGCTGTTTGTGTGTGAGTGTGCTGTTTGTGTGTGGGTGCTGTGCGGGTGTTGTGTGGGGGTTTTATGTGTTTGTGAGGATGCTGTTAGTGTGCTGGGTGCTGTGTGTGCGAGGGTGAAGTATGTGTGTGGGTGCTGTTTGTGGGCTGTGTGTGCTGTGTGTAGGTACTGTCGGTGTGTGTGTGTGCTGTATGTTTGGGTGGAGTGGGGGCAGATTAGTTAATATCACAGTCCTACTGCCTTCCCTGATGGTTCAGTGTAGAGTGAACTCTAGCCCGGATTCTCTGCTGCCTCCCTCCATGCTGCTGTGGACCGGTGAGGTAGAACTTTGATCTCCCCACCGGCCCATGGAGGCTTAGACCAGAGCCGCCGCTTGGATAGCGTCGGCTCTGCATGAGCCGACTGGGGAAATCCAGAGATCTCCCCTGCCGGTCTCAATCCATTGGCGTGCCGCGGGGATTAGGGTGTGCCCAGGCACACCCGACACACCCGTGCGCACGCCTATGGAAGTGAGGGATGGGGGAGACAGCCTACATGAAGAGTCAGCAAGGAGCAATAAGGTAAAGCAAGAAAAGGAGAAGGAACAGAAATGAGCAGGAAGGGACATCAGGGAGCAGAAAGGGGCAGCAAGGAGCTGGAAGGTAAAGCAGCACAAAGGTAAAGTAGAAGGAGCAGAAAGGGTCAGAAATGAGCTGGAAGGGGCAGAAGGAGCACAAAGGTAAAATAGGAGAATGAGCAGGAAGGGCCTGCAAGGAGCAGGAAGGAGCACAAAGGTAAAGGAGCAGAAAGAATCAGAAGGAGCACAAAGGTAAAGTAGAAAAGGGAGCAGAAAGGGTCTGCAAGGAGCAGAAAGGGATCAGAATGAGAAAGGAGCAGAAGGGCGCTAAATAATCAGAAAGTAGAATAAAGGTAAAAGAGCAGAAGGGGCCAAGTATAGAAAACAGTGTCAGAAGGAAAAAAAAGACTGTCAAATGAAGGAGAGGAAAAGGAGATTGGAGCAGGAAGGACAAATGAAGTGAACCCTCCACTTTATTCTGGACACCACATCATAAGGCTTTGGTACCTGGGCCAGGCAGGGAAACGCTGGACCTTCTCATCTCCAAAGGTAAAAAAATATCGGTATTAATGTGTTCACTTTTATTTACTGAGTGTCAGGAAGCACAGAGTGCCGTTGGGTAGGGGTGTTGCTGATTGGCTAGAGCGGTCAGCTGGCACTCTAAGCCAATCAGTAGCTCCCCATTCATAAAAAAGTAAAAATATTTTATGAACCGGGAACTAGCGATTGGCTTAGAGCGTCAACTGTCCACTCTAGCCAATCAGCGGCACCCATGCCTGACGTCAATCTGCACTTCCTGACACTCTGTTTCAGAAGCCAAATACCACTGAGTGACCTGGAGCTGAAGGAAGCCTTTGGGGTTAAACCATTTGAGAGCAATTTAACCCCTTAAAGGAAAGCGAGCACCCAGGGGCTTCCTGGCATCATAGCATTTTCATTTAGGTGAGGTTGTTATGGTGACCAGAATGGTCCTTTAATTTGCTTAAAGGAACACTATAGTGTCAGGAATACAAACATATATTCATATATATGCAGTGAGTCTGCTGAGAAAAATCTAAGTTTAAAAAAGGGTTGTGCATCATTTTATATGTTTTATTTTGTTGGAAGGGGGTAAGCCACCCAACAATAGTTAGTTGCAAATGTTATTTAGTCCTCAACAGAGAACGGCTTTTCTTTTGTTTTGTTTGTTTATTTAGATTATTTGCTAGACCTATTGACCCCTTCAGGACGGAGTCAATAGTGCACGTTATGATCAAAACAAAACGTAAACAAAAACTGGAATTTGCGCTATATGTCTGTTCAACCTTAATTCACCGCTGTCACATTAAGTGCACACACACTTATGATATATCATTTTGTTCAGGAGAAACAGGGCTTTAATTTATCATTAATTATTCATATATGAAACATAATTTATTATGAATAAAATTTAAAAAAATGTGAGAAAATAAGATATTTTTTTAAATTTGTATTTCCTTCTGACATTTTAGCTGTGAATGTCATAATACGGTTATGTTTTACCGCAAAAAAAATTCACATATTTGTAATCAGCGATGTCGCACGAGTACAACAGTACCCCCCATTAACAGGTTTTATGGTGTTTTGGAAAGCTACAGGGTCAAATATAGAACGTTCCATTTTCAAATTGAAATTTGCCAAATTAGTAATGTTACCTTTGAGACGGTGTGGTAGCCCAGGAATGAGAATTACCCTCATAATGGCACACCATTTGAAAAAGTAGACAACCCAAGGTATTGAAAGTGGGGTATGTTTAGTCTTTTTTAGTAGCCACTTAGTCCAATCGATTGGAGCTACTGTTTCCTTGCCAAGGAGGCTGTCAAATATTTCAGAGAGAATAGAGAAGAGGTTTTCAGGCGAGTCCTCAGACTTCACCTTCCTGTGGCTTCCATGTGGCCTATGCAATCAGTAAGGTCCTGCAGATCTTCCCTCTGGAACTGTGTATTGGCTTTAGTCAAGGCCTGCAGAGTAGCATGAGTGGCTGCCAAGTTCTCCCAGGTCAGAAAAGCCCCAATCAGGGACAGCCAGTCTCCAAACCAGGTGACCAGTCACCAAGTGAGACAGTCGGAGTTTGGGAGAGATCTCCTGGGCTATCCGAGGCCTCGACATTACTGGGTTACCCAGTCCAATGTGGCTGATAAGAATTACCGGAGTGACAGAGTAATAGACCCCTTAGAATTATCTAGCTTTTGGGAACCCAAAGATATATAGAGTTTTCCCCCTGATTGGTGTCTTCAGGGATTTTATGAATTGAGGAGTAATTGTTGAGAAATTGGATATGCGGACATCTTTCTCGAGAGCCAGACCACGCCCCTATGAAATTATGCTTTAATAAAGGTAAGGATTAAGGTAAAGATTAATTAAAACAAAATACAGAACTACTAAGGATTAACACAATTTATTGAAAGTATCAATTCATGCCACTGTCTGGTTTAGGATCTCCTTGTCAGAAACTATGCTGGGTTTTACAAGCTAACTAGCTTTATAACAAAAAGTACATAATTGTCAAAATATATTACCTGAATCTTCAGCTTGCGATGAAGTATTACTATTCAAACTAATTAATAAAAATGAATTGTTACATGGCAGTGTGATGTTACATTTAAAATATAAGGTAGCGAACAGGCATGATAAGTTTATTTTATATCTGCGATAAATCCAAGGCTGAATTAAAAGTTCATTAAAAAATACATTAAAAGGTTTTTAATCTGTTTCTGCAACTTTTATAAAATATTTTGGTTTTGTATTGGGGACATTGTTGCAAGCATACTGACCTATAACAGCATCTTGGACACCTTACTTTGGACACCTATAGCAGCATCGTGGACACCTTAGTTTCAAAACATAATCATAAATATACATCACAAATGTATTCAATTAACAGTCAATTTATACAACTTTGTTGGGTGATATAGCCAGCTCTATTGTTTGCAGAACTTGGTTATTTGCTCCACATTATGCAAATCCATCACTCAGCTCTACATTGTCTCTTCTTTTTTTTTTGTATGTAAATTATCCCCGGTGTTGCCATAGTAAATACATTTTCTTTATTGGAGCAGGATTTTCTGAATACATTTCATTTCCTTATATCCATACATGTTTGAACATTCATTTTCATGTTGTTATTATCAATAAATACAAATTTCTTGACTATAAATAGACACGTTACTTCAAGCATTAAATTCAGGGTACTTTATTCACACCATCTTCACAGCTTAGCTCTTTCCATAGTAGTCACTAGACTTGCAGATTCATTTTGGGCCAGACTGCAATCAGCTGAATTACATTGTATGATCTGCCATAATACTCATTTCTGAGCAGCCAGGTCCAAAAAACTCAGTGGGGGCCAACTTGAGAAAATCTGAACATGTACAGTTTGGTTCTTGAATCAAAGTGCAGTTCCTTACACGTAAAAATAAAGTAGGATGAAAAGGAGAATATGCTGTTTAAAATACACAGCATAGTTTCCCATGATGGACAAGAGGTCAGCCCAATCATATGGGATGGATCTATTGTCCTCTCAAGAGGTAGCAAAAAAAGAAGCAAACAACGATTCAAGGTTAGAGGACAGCCACTAAATGTAAATGTATTTACAGATCAAGTGTCAACTGACCAATAGAGGTAAAAGGTGGGAGCAGTAAAACAATCCATTCCTCCAAGCTGCATGTTTCCATACCCTGTGACTGCAGTTACTGAGGGAAACAGACCAGCAATCATACAGTGTGTTTTACCATTGCTCTGCCTGTGTGCGTGTATGAAATGGCCTGGGTCATTGATGCTAGTGTGAGACTAGATTTAGCTTTTTTCTGTATCTAGCTACCAGTTACTGCCAGTGGTACTTGAAGTGTTTCTTCATGTCAAACACAGTACTGTTACATTAGTAAACCCACCAAGCACCCGCACAAACACAAACATACATTTTTTTCTGAAAACAATTTTGTTTGTAGAATCCACAATCATTAATATCTGTAATTTATGGTAATAAGAAACCAAACCTGCCATCATCAATGCCGTGTATAAAAGTCAATAAAACAAGTGAACACTGCACTCCCTTGGTCCCTAGGGTGCAACCCAACCT
This sequence comes from Pelobates cultripes, assembly GCA_933207985.1. Lineage (NCBI taxonomy): Eukaryota > Metazoa > Chordata > Amphibia > Anura > Pelobatidae > Pelobates > Pelobates cultripes. Next base: position 102,561,344 of record OW240916.1, read on the forward strand.
CAGTCTGCAGCTGGAACAATGGTCCAGGCACTCAAGGTGTAACCAAAAAAAGCAGGTTTATTAGGAGAGTGTACAGGAATGTTTCAACCCCAAAGGGTTTTTTGTCAAGCTGCATGACAAAGAGCCTTTTGGTTACACCATGACTGCCTGGACCATTATCTACTTTCCAAATGTAAATATCTCAAGACAGAATTGGTGGAGAGTATGGAAAATGGTGCCAGTGGTGCCATAGATTCTCAGAGTTGGAACAGCTCCTCCATAAGGAATACTGCACCTCCACCACCATATGGTCCATATAGGTACCAAGTATAAAGTTGGGGGAAGATGGAATGGCCTAGAGAATAAATTCAGGGGATTAAGAAGTAAACTGAAGAAAAACTCCAATTTACTATTTTCAGATATAACTTGTGCCACACGTTACAGTGTAAAGGCAGTGGAAGATTAGGGAGATAAATGCATGGATATAGTCAAGGTGTAGGAAGAAGTCTTTTTTATTTTTAGAGCACTGGGTTGATTTTGCGCTTGGGTACATGGAGTGCATGTAAATGGAAGACAGATTGCTGTGTTGGGAGACAGAAAGGATAGAAAGTTGGAGGACATTTTAAACTAGTGGTAAGGAGGAAAGGGACACAGCTATGAATATAGAACATAAAGGAGATGGGATTTAGCTCGGCACAAGGGGGTTGAGGGACAGATGAGATGTGTATTAAAAAATGGCATACGGTACAGCGGCTCACAACAAAATTTAATGTATGCTTACCATTGCAAGGAGCCTAAAAAACTAAATATGAGAACAAGAGGCAATAGCATACACTAAGCAGTATGACATTATAGGCAAAACAGAAACATGGTGGGATGAAATACATGACTGGGCAATTAACTTAACCACATGTCTCTTTCCAGCCTATATAACTAGGCAACTAGGCAACACTATTAGTAGTATTTGGCCTCAGGACAGTAGGATTAGCAGCATGTCTGTTACATCCAGTTTAACACCCACCAGTGTATTTTTTTCCTGTCCTTTTCATGCTGCAACAACATAAAATGCAGCTTCCACAGGCACTGCAGCTCTTTCACCCACAGCTAGTTCAAGTGATATACCTTTTTAGTCCCCCCACACTTATAGGCACCTAAAGGAGAGCCCAGCATTGTCTAGTTTGCTGGATCTTCAGAGCCACTCTTTAGTGAGGCCTTCATACAGAATTTTAAAGTTATGTTCCCAATGTCTGTTTAATGGTGGTGTTTGTGGTGGGACCACTGCCTGTTCGTGAATTGCTGTATTATATTCTATGTGTTATCTCGTTATTTTCGTATGAATGTGCCTGCTCCCTGTTTGGGAGGTCCTACACGAAGGGAATGCATTCACCTTCCGAACGGGCACCACCCTGACAACTCTTGAATGTTGGGTTTAGAAAGTTTGAACCTCGTATTGTGGTGTCAAAACCACAAACCGCAAGGGAAGCCTCAGTGCGTGCCTCCCCTGGGTGGTGGCCCATTCCTTATACGAACGCCGTCCAGGGGGAGCATTCGTGGATTGCTTTCCACCTCGTTCGGTTCACAAAAGGGGACCTCCGCAGTGCCCCTTCAAATCTTCACACCAATCAATTAGAACGTTGGCAACTTGCAACATAAGTGTGAAACCGCTAGGGAAGTAATTAATGAGTGCTGCCCTGGGTGGCAGCCATTCATATAGACTGGCGGCGGCCAGGGGGAGCATTCGTGTCCCGAAAGGAGACGCCTCCTTTGCCTGGTTTCCCCCAGGGACCGCACAAATGGAGGCTGTTTGTGGCGGTTACCATTCTGGGGATCCCTGAGATTGGTGGGGACAATGGCAGTTTGGTAAGCTTTCTGTAACTGGAAGTACAGGAGGCTCCTGGGATGAAGACCCCCTTGTCACCGGAGGTGGGAAACCCTGAGGATGTGTGGCAGGAACAAGGGTCCTGGAGTTCCGTTTCCATCAGAAGACCCCTGGGAGGGGACACTGACTGGCGGGAACAGAGGACAAAGGGACTGGGGTTCCGGATCCGTTATACCACCACTGGGAGTGGGAGGACCCTGGGAGGGGACATTGTCTTTCTGTGTGATCCACCCTTTGCATGGGGAAAAATATAAAGCAGAGTGTGGCCAATAAAGTTGTTGTTGGACCCCCAGCATTGTGTGTCATCCAGTTACTGGGTGGAAAATGTGTCTTTCTGTATTTTAACTGACTCCCTTCTAGGGAAAGACGTGGCTGAGCAGGGACAACCATTCGGGTTGCTAGCAGGCCCGTTACAGTGTTGAATCCAATGATAAGTATTTATTTTCCCACACTATGAAAGACATAGCACTTTTACATCTGGCCCAGATGCTGTTCAACTATGAGTATAATGAGCCACATGAAGTTGACACAGAGAGTGTGGAGAGGAAGCAGCCCAGTTTTTTTTCTCTAGCAACTTGTGTGCATTTGCCTGCTGCATCTTCTGCACCTTGTCAAATTCAGTTTGTATCTGCTTTAAAATTGTCTCATCCAACTGAGACAATTGTGACATCAACACACTATTTTTTTTTTTTAAATCTATGAAATGCTGATAAATAATATTGGTATCAGTGCGACTTTAAGAAATTCTTAAAAATCCATTCTTTTAGCAAGGAAAATAAACTATGTGATGGTAGACACCATCACTGGGAGCATTAGACTGGCACTTCATGTAGGTCCCCAGATTACTCTTATGCTTAAATCACCCTGTTCGCATTATAGCTGCGGGGTTTTGAAATATTATTTGAGGAATGTCTTGTACACTATTCTGTCTGCCTTTGGGGTCTGTGCTGTGTCACCTACCGGTTGTATATGAATCTGCAACAGTTATAAGCAGTGCCCCTGTTTGGTTGCAACAGTTATGTTCATTAACGGAAAAGCAAGACTCATTCATTCACATATTGTAAATTATGACAAAGACAAATTCCTGCTTATGATTATCTTCCAAATCCTTGTATGAATAGTTTGCATTATTATTATTGTTGTTATGTTGTTTATTACCTGCTATCTCACTTTGTAATAATTATTATTTATTTGAGTGATTTTCTTAAAATAAGTCATGAAAGGCTAGTTCTTATGCAAAATAAAGTGCTGTGTGCTAGTTCCATTGAGAACTGTGTTTCCTGTCTGGTTTGTTCAGAGAATTACAGTAGCACATTTTTTGGACCTGCTTGCTGGCTGCACTATTCCCTGGTTCTGGGGAAATATGAAAAAAGAGCTAGGTTTGAGACCCACAAATGCCTTTGTAAAGACAACACTTGGAAGCAGGACAGGCAGAGGGGTTAATACCTGCATGGATGAAGTAGGACAGGCAGAAAGGTTGATAATGGGAGATGGAGGTGCAAGCAGAAAAGTCAAAGCTGTCTGGGAGGACAAGCACTTCTGGAGGCTAGCTCAGATGGGGTCTACGTAGCCGTTTGCTTGGTCCCAGTCTTGATAACATTCTTTGCTGGTAGACCCTCATTCCTGGTGGCATTTTGCCACAAACTAATTAAATATTTTCCTCTGTTACAACATCCTTTTGTTTTCCTTAATCCTTGATTCTACTTCTCTAATCCCTATTTATTCACTCTATATAGCTAACAATTTGTTTCCCTGCTCCCTATTTCTAACTTATTTTGCATAGTGCCCTTACTATGTCTTGCTCATTGAAGACAGATTGGTGTTGTTGAAATTCTTTGTATGCTGGCAACCCCCTGTTGACTGACTGAAATTATTTGTATGTCTTCTCAATTTATAGGGCTGCTCTGTGTTTATGTGGACTATGGTAATAATAATAAAAAAAAATTCTGATAATTACACATGTGAATCAATGCATGCCTATTTAACACGGATAATTATGCACAATAAATAAGAAATATGTGTAAGTGTAAATCAAAAAAGATTAACATTAAATGCATGAGCCTAGAACAAAGAACTGTAATACTGTCTCCTATATTTAAATAAATGTTAAGTTATTTTATGGCTTAGAAATGATCTGAAAGATCACCTTAAAGCATAAAATGCTAATAAACTAATGTAAAAGCATGTAAAATAAACAATCCACATATAACATAACAGCATAAGAAGATGTGTGTGTGTGTGTGTGTATATATATACATATATACACACACACACACAATATATATATATATATATATATATATATATATATATATATACATACACATACATGTACCTGACATCGTCAGTCAATTTTTCTGTTTCTTCCCATCATGTTAGTTTTCTTTTTGACTTTTTTTCTATAGCAGTTCAGTTTTATTTATACTAGTGGTCTGTTGCTTGAGATAACTGCTGTTTTATTGACATTATCTGATAATCCAGAGTGTCAGTATTGCTCTACACTTTTCATCCTTCAAAACCATCACCTACCGAAGATAATTCCACATATTGGAGTGAAATATAAATCAATAGGCTGGTTCAACAAAATTTCAACTGCTGCTCAGATATAAATGCGTTCTCATCTGGGACACTGTGAAAATTGCATTGATATTTGTAGTTCATACTGTTACAGAACCATGGACATGAACATGAGAAAACTCATAAAATAACGTAACGTGCATTGAAACAGGATTTTGTTCATATCTTTATTATAGTACACCCCACTCTTTGACCTTTCTTCCATAACTTAAAACTGTGATTGAGGGAGTTCTGCAATTATTGTCAGTACTCATGATTAGATCACCAATTATTGAAACATGAAGCATATTTGTGGTTTAAAACACTAATTGTGTCACTAAGAACACGAGTGGTGACAATACGCATGTGCATTTAGAAAACAAAACACGTGTTCAGGAGGTACCATGGCGTTATATTAGCAATAGATATTGCATACATAACTACATCTAGCTATAAAATACAATTGACAATGGAGAACATTCTACATATATTAACACACAAGCATATGTGTACATGGCATATTCAATACCATATTGTTTAGCTGTGATTACAAAACACTTCTTTACTAGCAGATGTAAATTAATACTAGGTCATTAACATAAAAAAAAAGTCAGTAAGCTCGAGAACTCATATATTGTCATGTTTTGGTTAGGAAGGGATGCTGACCACACCAGCAACCACCAGAAGCAGGAAACCAATATGTAAATAAACCACAGTACACAAAGTTAAAAATGGAAAATAAATGTATTAGTTACAAGAACATAAATGGATAACATAAATGTCAAACAAGAGATCAGGGAAACTCAATATATGGAAACTGGCAGGCCTGTGAGACTCGTGCCTTTGGGATACTGGAGGCAAGGGAACATTGCTTTTGGCCTTCTGAATACTGGGTGCAAGTAAGCAGGACCACTGGCCTTCTTTACCCAGGGCACGAGGCCTCCAGGAGCAGCACACAACGAACAAATCCATTGAACTGGTCTTGAAAAAGGGGAAAGACTAGACAACAAAGGCAGAATCTCTTCAGTCTGGGAGCAGCAACCTGCAAGAACACCACAGAGAGGGATTAAAAAACAGTGTTATACATAGAATAGTCACATTCATATGATTGAGCTTGGAATGCAGTCTTTAAAATGTTACTCCTGTCCCCAAAAATAGTGTTTTATTAAACATTGTTTTTTTTTTTTGTTCCTTGGATTAACCCTTGCTATCAATGCCCCCCTCCCCACCACCCCCTCTCCAATCAAAACAAAGAAGAGAAAAGTTTAATTTGTAATCCTGTAAATTTCTTACTGTAGCTTAACCCTCCTTCTGTGACCTTACTCTCCCTCACTGCAAAGTGAGGAATGTAATAAAGGCAGGACTAAGGGATGGCTTATGGTGAAACAAAGAAGAAGGATTTAAAAATTTGGAGATCCCAAAAACTAATAAACTAGGTATCCAAAATATCTCAATGTAGACTGTTACATGTGTTATATAAAAGTAGAATAAAATAAAACATGTTACTTTGTATGTCGATTGAATATAAGAATGCAAAGTTTCAGATGCTCAGATAGTCATGTCTGACAACATTGTTGACTATTGGCTGAATATTATAAAACATTTCCAATGATTTAAAGAATGAATTGTTATCTTGTCATATTTCATAGTACTGATCATAGTACTGCCTCTTCTCCCCAATCCCTCTCTGTTGGTGTTCCCCAAAGGTCTTGGTCCCTATTGTTCTCAGTCTACACTGCCTCCCTTGGTAAACTAATCAGCTCCTTCGGCTTTCAGGATCATTTCTATGTGGATGACACAAATTTATCTGTCCTCCCCTGATTTCTCACCACCCCTCTTGACTCGTGTCTCTGACTGCCTCTCTGCTATTTCCAACTGGATGGCTGCTCATTTCCTCAAACTTCGGGTCTTTACTCCCTCACGTGTAACTACTCCTTTGCATTGTCCATCCAAGTCAATGGCGCTACCATCTGCTCTACCTCTAAGGCTCACTGCCTAGGTGTTCTCTTTTACTCCAACCTCTCCTTCAGCTCTCATGTCCAATCAATCACCAAATCCTGCCGCTTCCATCTCAAAAATATTGTGCACATCTGACCCTATTTAACACCAGATCTGGCAAAGGTGCTTGTCCATGCCGATGTCTTCTCTCTCTTTGACTACTGTAATCCGCTCCTCAGTGGTCTTATGTGTTCCCAACTTGCCCTGTAACAGTATATATTGAATGTGGCGGTGAGGCTCATCTTCCTTTCTACCCGCACCTCCCACTGCTCACCCCATTATCAGTCCCTACATTGGCTTTCCGTAAGATATAGAACTCAATTTAAGATCCTGATACTTGCTTACAAATCTATACACAATGCTGCCAAGGCCTACTTATCCTCACTATTACACAAATATCTCTCATCTACACTCTGCCAGAGACCTACGTCTAACCTCTGTTCAGGGGCGGACTGACCACTCGGGCACATCGGTCATGGACCGAGGGCCTGAGACAGTCAGGGGCCCGGCCACACAGCCATGCTCCAGCTGGAGAGACCAGAGATCTCTCCAACTGGAACGAAAAAATAATAAAATAAAACAATTTAATCGGTTGTGGGGCCCCTGATGGAGCGCAGGGCACCCAACCTACCGCTCTGCAAGTCAGCCCCCCCCCCCTCAAATGAGACCCGGCAGCTTCACCAGCTCTCTCTACCAGGTCTCCTTCCTGTCCCATGCGGCTCTGTGTGATGGGAGAGGCGGGGCTAGGAAGTGACCTCACTTCCTGTTTACTCCTCTCACACAGAGCCCGATCAGCGAGGTGAAGGAGCAGCAGCCTGGGAGACCAGAGGGAGCAGAGAGAAAGGTAGGCACTAATCACCCCCCCTCACTGTGTCACTAATCACCCCCCCCACTGTGTCACTAGTCACCCCCGTGTCACTAGTCACCCCTCGTGTCACTAGTCACCTTTGTGTCACTAGTCACTGTGTGTCACTAGTCACTAGTCACCCTGTGTCACTAGTCACCCCCGTCATCACTAGTCACGCCCCCACTGTGTCACTAGTCACCCCACCACTGCATCACTAGTCACCCCGTGTTACTAGTCACCCCCACTGTGTCACCCCCACTGTGTCACTAGTCACCCCCCGTGTCCCTAGTCACACCCCCACTGTGTAACTAGTCACCCCCTGTGTCACTAGTCTCCCCCCATGTCACTAGTCACCCCCCACTGTGTCACTAGTCACCCCCCTGTGTCACTAGTCACCCCCCACTGTGTCACTAGTCACCCCCCCCACTGTGTCACTAGTCACCCCCCACTGTGTCACTAGTCACCCCCCCCACTGTGTCACTAGTCACCCACCCACTAGTCACCCACTCACTCTAGTGACAGAGTGATGGAGGGGGTGACTAGTGACAGAGGGAGCTGGTGACTGGTGACAGAGTGAGGGAGAGGATGACTAGTGACAGAGTTAAGGAGGGAGTGACTAGTGACAGAGTGATGGGGTGACTAGTGACAGAGTGCGGGAGTGGGTGACTAGTGACAGAGTGAGTGGGTGACTAGTGACAGAGTTAGGGAGGGAGTGACTAGTGACAGAGGGAGGGATGGGGTGACTAGTGACAGTCACCACCTCCCTCACTCTGTCACTAGTTACCATCTCACTCACTCTGTCACCCCCTCCCTCTGTTACTAGTCACCCCCTCCCTCATTCTGTCACCAGTTACCCCCTCCCTCACTAGTCACCCCTCTCTGTCACAAGTCACCCCTCCCTCACTCTGTCACTAGTCACCCATTCCCTCCCTCTGTCACTAGTCACCCCCTCTCCCTCCCTCTGTCATTAGTCACCCACACCCTCACTCTGTCACCAGTCACCCCCCCTCACTGTGTCTCCCCCTCACTCTGCCACCACTCAACCCCTCCCTCCCTCACTCTGCCACCAGGTACCCCCTCACTCTGCCACCTGTCACAACCTCCCACACTCTTCCACCTGTCACCCTCTCCCTCACTCTCTGTCACCTGTCACATATGCATTCACACTGACACTATATACAAAAAAGCACATGTAGTCATCCAGACATGCACAAGTGCATTCATACAGACTCAAATACAAAAATGCATTGATAAACAGGTCTTTACAATATACACATCCAAAGGAATGCCATATTATGAGAGTTATATTTAACATGTATTTAATGCACATATATTTGGCCTTCAAAGGGCCTGGGATCTAATTTTGCCCGGGGGCCCCAAAGGCTCTCAGTCCGCCCCTGCCTCTATTCATACTCCTACCTCTGATCCTTAAAGACTTCTCTAGGGCTGCACCGTTACTATGGAACGCCCTTCCTCTCTGTGTTAGACTTTCACTCAATCTCCAGTCCTTCAAAAAAATCTTTGAAAACGTACTTCTTTAGGAAAGCATATCAATTAAACTGTGAACAGCTTTCCTTCCCCGCACCCTGATTCCTCCCCTGAAACTGTCATCAAAACAAAACACTAAGCCTTTAATGAACACTATCCTTGCAACATACTTTTCTATCCTACCCTTACCTTTTGCGTCACATTAACCCACTTAATCTAGCATGTAAACTCATTGAGCAGGGCCCCCAATGTCTCTGTTCCTGTGTGTCCACTCGTCTGGTTACAAATACTTGTCTGTTAGTCCACCCATTGTACTGCACTACGGAACTTGTTGGCGCTTTACAAATAATGATAATAAGAATAATAATTAAGAGAGCTGCTGTCTTGACAGTTTGTGCTGGAGGATCTTTTTTTTTTTTTTTGCAGGAACTGTGTCACACTGTAATCACATATTTGGAATTTAACCTGCTCTGGTTAAAATTATTTTTTAAATTGCACTCATTTAGCTCACCTACATGTGACATGACCTCAAATTAGTTGTGATTTCCTGCCACAATGCTCCTGTGTAATTGCAATTTAATCTGTCATTAGCTCAAGTGATAGTCAAAAGATTGCACTAACTACTGATTACAAAGTCACCTGATTTCTCTCCAGCCAAAATATTTGATCTTGCAATTCTCCCTGTCACAGGTGCCATATTACTGGGCCCTATTTAACTTTTCACTGCAGAGAGCCCCAGATTGATGGATTTCCCATGTAAGTGGGTTAATCTCTAAGAGTAGGCATTAGATTGCTAGAATAAGACCAGCCAAAAAAGGGTGTACATTGGACATGGTACATGGAGCAATTGCAGGCTTATGCAATGTATAAGTATATAGTAAAAATGAATCTTCATTATATTGGCCTAAGTGAGGGATTTAAAAATACAAATAAGTCTTCCATAAAATATGGGTTCTGTGACTCTTGGAGTTCCTGATCTAAAATTAAGGTGGGCTGGTGTCAGCAATGACATGTGGACCCCTCCACCTACCCTTGACACTTACTGTTTCCCCCTCTTTTCTTTCTTCTTTTTTTAATTTCACCCTGTCTCTCTTCCTCATTTACTTCCTCTCTCTTTCACCAACTATTTACATCACACACTTGATCACAAAGTTTACTAGTTCTTTATGGTTTTATCCTTCTATTGCTTATACATAATTTATACTCATCCACTGTCCAATTTCCTATATGTGATTGGAATCATAAAGTTATTTTTCTTGCTATGACTTTGACATGCTTTGATCATGGCCTGCACAAGAGCTCTACTGTTTGCTTATAACTAAATACTCCAAATATAAAAGAGCTTCTTCACAGCTGCAAATTCTGTACTAAGTCACCTTATATCACCAACAACATTCATCTCACCTTCCCCAATGGTGGAATAAAACATCCTGGTTACGATGGAGCCTACTGCTATAATACCAAGTACAGTTGCAGTGTTCTTCTGTCTCAGTTATGCAGTTATTGTTTTATATCTTGTATTTTTCTTGTTATTTATGATGTTATATGTTTATATTTTTCCAATTTTAAATCAAGTGATGTTATCTTGCACCTTGTGTATAATTAAAGGATCACTATAGTATCAGGAACACAAACAAGTATTCCTGACCCTATAGTGTTAAAACCACCATCTAGCCCCCCTGAGCACCTCATGCCTCCATAAATATAGCAAAATTTTACCGTATTCAAGCCTGAAGCTGTAACTCTGCATGCTGTTAGACTCAGAAAAACAAGCAATCTGCTGATATCATTAGAAGTGATAGCCTGATCCAATCACAGTGCTTCCCCATAGGATTGGCTGAGACTGACAAAGAGGCAGATCAGGGGCAGAGTCAGCATGATTCAAACACAGCCCTGGCCAATCAGCATCTCCTCATAGAGATGAATTGAATCAATGAATCTCTATGAAGAAAGTTCAGTATCTGCATGCAGAGGGAGGAGACACTGAATGTTTGGATGCATTTTAAGCAGCCATGACCCAGGAAGCATCTCTAACAGCCATCTGAGGAGTGGCCAGGGAAGTTATCACTAGGCTGTAATGTAAACACTGCATGTTCTCTGGAAAGACAGTGTTTACAGCAAAAAGCCTGAAGGTAATGATTTTATTCACCAGAACAAATTCAATAAGTTGTAGTTGTTCTGGTGACTATAGCCTCCCTTTAGGTTTTCTCATAGGTAAAATGCTACATTTAAATTGTATTGCACATTTCTTTGTCAAACCTTTAACCCCTCCAGGACCCCTTCAGGACAGAGTCAATACACGTTCTGATCAAAACAAAACGTAAACAAAAACTGGAATTTGCGCTATATGTCTGTTCAACCGTAATTCACCGCTGTCACATTAAGTGCACCCACACGTATTATATATAATTTTGTTCAGGAGAAACAGGGCTTTAATTTATCATTAACTATTCATATATGGAACACAATTTATTATGAATAAAATTTTAAAAAATGTGAGAAAATAAGATTTTTGTTTTTACACTTGTATTTCCGTCTGACATTTTAGCTGTTAATGTCATAATACTGTTAGGTTTTACTGCAAAAAAATGCACATATTTGTAATCAGCAATGTCTCACAAGTACAACAGTAGCCCCCATTAACAGATTTTATGGTGTTTTGGAAAGTTACAGGGTCAAATATAGAACGTTCCATTTTCAAATAAAAATTTGCCAGATTAGTAATGTTACCTTTGAGACGGTGTGGTAGCCCAGGAATGAAAATGACCCTCATAATGGCATACCATTTGAAAAAGTAGACAACCCAAGGTATTGAAAGCGGGGTATGTTTAGTCTTTTTTAGTAGCCACTTAGTCACAAACACTGGCCAAAGTTAGCGTTCATATTTGTTTTTGTGTGAAAAAAGCAAAAAACTAATATTTGGCCAGTGTTTGTGACTAAGTGGCTACTAAGAAAGACTGGACATACCCCACTTGCAATACCTTGGGTTGTCTACTTTTGCAAATAGTATGCCATCATGGGGGTAATTCTCATTCCTGGGCTACCATACACTCTCAAAGGCAACATAACCAATCTGGCAAATTTCAATGTAAAAAATGAAATGCAAGCCTTATATGTGACTCTCTAACTTTCCAAAACACCATAAAACCTGTACATGGGGGGTACTGTTATTCTCAGAAACCTGTACTTGGGGGTACTGTTATTCTCAGGAGACTTTACTAAACACAAATATTAGTGTTTTAAAACAGTAAAACATATTACAACAATAATATAGTGCATAAAAGTGCCGTTCGTTTGTAAAAAAATGCAAAAAATTTAACTTTTACTTAAAATATCATCATTGTAATACAATTTATCATTTTGAAACACTAATATTTGAGTTCAGCGAAGTCTCCCGAGTAAAACAGTACCCCCTATGTACAGGTTTTATGGTGTCTTGGAGAGTTACAGGGTCAAATATAGTGCTTGCGAATTAAATTCTCTGCACTTTCTCCCTGTGTTGTCAGGCATGTCAATCAAATTTTAATTAATCAAATCACATAATTATGTTAAAAGATTACTTAAATATACACATAGAATTTTAATATATATGCATTTATAGGTATTTAAATTCTGCGTGTATACTAATGTAATCTTTTATGTAATTATATGTATTTATCTATATATATATATATAGTTACAGTTATTTATATTTTATATATAGATATATATATATATAGAATGTCATTCTAAGTGTATTTTGTTACACACACATATATATATATATATATATATATATATATTAATAACAAAATACAGTTGGAATGAAATTACATATGAATATATAATTTATATTAAATTTTGTTTCAATATTTTATTATTTTATTTATTTATTATTGTAAATATACATATATAAATATAATATAGGTGTATATATCTATTATATATACAATATATATACATATATGTAACGTCATTTTAAGTGTATTTTAATGCTAATATATGTACTTATATTAATATTAAAATACACTTTGTATGATGTTATATATATATATATATTATGTATATATATTATATATATAATAGATATACATATATTATATATATAAAAATAAAGTTATTTTATTTTAAACATGTTTTTTTTTTAACTTTCCCACCAGCAGGGGGACTGTCTGACATTTTAGACAGTCCCCCTGCTGGCAGATCCACAGCCAGCTATAGGGGGCCATGTGATCGCTCTTTGAGAGCGATCACATGGCCCCCGGGGGCCTCATTTGCCGGGGGAGGCCTGCTTGGGCTGTCAGGCAGCCCTCTAGAAGAGAATCGCGGTGGAGGTAAGTCCACCGGACCTCCAGGGGCTGTAAGCCGTTACGGTGTTCTATGCCACCGCAATGGCTTTAAAGCCCTTTTAATGTGGGACGGCATAGAACGCCGTAACGGCGTTAAGGGGTTAAAATAAAAAAATATAACCCCCCCAAAAAAAACCTTACATTTTGAGAGCTTGAAGCTAGTGTTTAGTGAGTGAATGTGTAGGATTTTGTATGTTTATAATAGATAGATAGACAGATAGAACCTACTCCTCCACATGACATCTGATCCTTAGAAAAGTAGCACAGTTCTCTAGGGTACTGATTAACCAGAATCGTATAGAGTCAAAAAGCACTACATGTATTGATTTAAATGTTTTTAATGACTGATCCTTGTACTAAGCCACTTTGGTTTTAATTTGCTTCTTTTATATTTGTTTCCCAATGGTATGTACTGAGAAATTAACTTTTGTACACATTGTTTAAAGACTTTCTATTTATCATCTGTGCTTTTGCCAGTGAATATTTCTTGCCAGTCAATTACTTGTAGATGTCCTTATCTATTAAATTTAGTCTTTTTAAAATGAAGTGTATTTGTAGAGGCCAAATAAGTTTTTTTTGTTTTTTTTCTCAAATTATACTATATTATGGTCACTTTTTCCCAACTTGAATGTTTGCAAATAAGTCAACGTTATAAGTTATGAAAAGATCCAGACAAGCATCTCTTTTAGTTGGTGCTTCTACTAATTGAGACATGGAATTATTGTTTAACAGGTTCAAAAACCTGTTTCCCTTACCTAGTCTCTCTGGCCAAATCAATGTAATAATTATTAAAATCTCCCATTATTAACAAATTACCCAGTTGTGCAACCTGATTAACACTTGAAATAGGACTGTTTGAGAGAAGAGAATTGCTGTACCTCTTGATTTAATTAAGGTATTATTGTTACTGTAATAACCAGTAGAGACATAACTTTCTTATTATTGAACACAGAAGTATCTTTTGATGTCTCTTTTAAAAATACAGCAGTAGCCCCTAATGCTGTAAATTCTCTCAATGAGATATATATATTTCAGGTGCTGATTCCCTCTGTTTCTGACTTATAGCCAACCTCCTAAATATGTAAGTAGGCTTTTGTGTGATTTCTCCCAATCGGGAGCTCCAAAATCAAGCAGCCAATATGCTGTGTGCTGACCACACACCCCTATACCTAGAGATAAATCAATATTATCTCAGCCAATCAAATGGTTTCCCATATGAACGCATTGTGAGGCTAGTGCACATGTGCAGCAAACTTCTATTTTATTGAAGCACCTATAGTGACTGTCATGTTTAAACCTGCAATGTAAACATTGCCTTTTTTGCAGAATTACCATGTTTTCAATGAAAGGATTAAAAGGCTTTGAGATAAATGGCCTGAGTGCCTATGGGGTTCCTTTAAGTTGCTGTTAATCTGCCCTTGCAGTTGAGGAAAGTTTGGAGTCAATGTGAATTCAAATTAATGTGTAATATGATTGAAAAGCTGACTAATTCATCAGTAACATTATCCATATAACTGATGAAAAATGATCTCTTGCTAGTCTAAATTTGAAAACTACTAGCAGGTCAGTTGAGAGAGTTAACTTCCTCTGTGGGTGAAAAACAATGAAGTTACAGCCAGCTATATTGTAATCATTTCACGAGAAAGTTGTTGTTTTTCCAGTATGCTGTATTTAGGGGATAGGGATACTATCCACCCATATTGTAAGCACATTTGTTAAGTTTCTGCAATTGACATGGTAGTCACCTCCCCATGAGAGGTGCATGAATCCCCACACCAGCAAGAACGGAGCACCATAATTTCATTTTGGTTATGCCCCTGTGTTTCATAGGGTTTCTATATAAATGTATAACCTTCTTACAAAATACACCCCATGAGAGGTGCATGAATCCCCACACCAGCAAGAACGGAGCACCATAATTTCATTTTGGTTATGCCCCTGTGTTTCATAGGGTTTCTATATAAATGTATAACCTTCTTACAAAATACATCCCATAATGATCAGCTATAGCATAATAAGGAGAGATAGGGACTTTTTAAGAGCTACCTTCCTAAAATGCTATTCTGGTGTTCAGTGTTCCAGGTGATCAGCATTTATAATGTTTATTTTAAAATATATATATATATTTTTTTTTTTTAAGGAGACTATTAATACAAAGTCATCCATCAAAATTTTATCTTAAGCATTATAGTTTCCTTTTAACATTAAGTAAAAACAAAAATTTAAGGTAAAACAAAAATATTTACAATATAAAGGTTGTGTATGTTTAATGGCAGTATTGACATTGCAAGTTCTACTTTCCTTTTGTTTTTATTTTTAATCTATACTTAAGTCTGCAAATGATACAAAATGTACCAACTATTTTATCAAGGAAAAAAAGGCTGAAAATTTAAATGTTGTTAAAGTTAAACCCGTTTCCCCTCTTTTTTCCTCTTGTCTCATCTGTTAAAAAGTAAAAAGTCAAGAAGAGTGAAAAAAATATGAGTAAAAGAAATAACAAATACTAAAAGTAACAAATTAGTTAAAAGATTAAAAAGAACAAAATAGTTGAAGCGAGATGTCAGTAAAAATTTAAAATGTTAAATATTAAGATTTTGTGAAAATGTAAAAATAATGAATATTTGGTAGGCTTAGTTAGGAAGTACTACATTTCAAATAAAAATACAAAGTTGAAAAAAAAAAGAATAGAAGAGGGGGAGGTGTAAAGTGGAAGCAGTGTTAGGGTAATGAGATAGGAAAGATTGCAACATTCAAACATTTATTTTAGGTGTCTCTGATGAGAGTACAAATGTTATACTTTCATTGATCTGCAAAGCTTCTAGAATGCTAGAACGCCATGCTGACAGTACAATACTTTGATGACTACATTACTTTTGTTCAGAATTTTTATTATCTGGTTAGTTCATTAAATTATCAGTTTAAAAAGTAATTAATATATTTATTGGAATGTTTTTATGTATAGAGGTTTTTTTTGTATTATGTCACCTCTTAGGAATAGTGTTTTGTGCCACTTCTAGATTAGATTTTAACATTATTTTGTTAGTGATATTTCCTGCAAGTCTGTTCACTTCAGGGTGATAACTGTGTCCTTTACCTTGATCCTCTGAAAGCTTGCTCATTATGATACACCTACATAGGTGAGTGCTGTTATGCATAATAATTTTTCAGAAACTGGTTTGAAAACAAGAGGGTACATTTATTCAACACATATTTTTCAAGTATAAGCAAACAGAGGTTTGATGATAAAAGATACAATCAATAAAAGAGATAATCAAAAAAATGCTTCAAAAGAATGATAAGCTATGATGATTTTAAAATATCACTGATCATAAAGTTGTTCCCAAACTGAAAAACAAATAAAAGACCTCCAGAAAAAAGTGGAGATCTAGAGCTGGCAATGTTGTAAATAGACAATAGATGTGAAAATGTACTTAAAGGTTCTTAGTAGTTGTAGTATTCATCAGTATGGGGAAACAGCATTCAATCATGCTAACTAGTGCCTTGTCAAAAATAAAATGTGGACATAAGTCTTTATTGAATCCTTATTAATTGACAGAGCAACACTAAATAACGCTCCCCCTATGTGGCTATAACTGGTCTTGAAAAAAACCCAAATAATATTGCCAACGGGCGGCGAAAGAGAAAATCCCCTTCTCTGGATATATAGAGATAGGCTGAAAAAATAATAAAGAATCTGCAAAACGGCTATCCTGATATCTGTAAAAGACAGACACTCTCTTGGTATCTGTAGAGAACAGGAACAGAAAAGATTGACCAAAAGAAATAACGTATTGGGATAATAAGCAGACTCCCTAGTCATCAATCATTCCCCCAAGGTGCTGGACTAATAACATTTGGAGAAAGAAAAGAGGCACTCTAACATAATCCTCCTTGTAGCCCTAACTCTCCTCCAACACCTTCGTGGGTGTTCTGCATTCAGCACACTCTAGACACTCAGAACTGCCTCATCTATTATAACTATAACTATCTAAGAGCCACTAAATAAAAAGTGAAGAGTGGGTCTAAACACCCATTAAGTGAAATAAAGTATCCCAAAGATTGTGAAGTAAGAAAAGAAAAAACAAAACGAGCTAACGCCCGAAGCGCGTTTCGGTGTGTAAGTCACACCTTCTTCAGGGGATAAATATGTCAACCGGAGAAACCGGGACTTTTAAATGTATAACAACCAATCACAGTGGGGATCCCCGCGGTCGTCATCAGTGACGTATAGGATCAATCCAGTGTCACCAATGACGCGCCGTATCACGTGATAGTAGGTGGTAGCATCAATGGAGTTCCCATATTCACATCCCAAACCACATGACAGTGGGTGGTGATGCGGGCGGGACTCGTCTTAACTCATAACTTCTTTCTGTTTTATGGGGTGTACTACCACCAGGTGCAGGGAACGGCGATGGAGACGTCTTGTGCGCCCTCATACGCTAACCTGCACCTGGGGTGGTGGGAAGAAAACATTGGTGAATGGAGTGGATTGGTGAATACAAGGTGACTTAACTTCTATCTATAAAGTTGTTCCCAGCCTCAAAGTCGTAGTAAAACTATATGTACTTTACAGCCTCCTTCATCCTGAAATGAAATATTAGAACAAGTTGGGATCTGCCTCTCAAGCATCTTGCTCTAGATCAGGAGGACAACCTTTGGTATCTCTTCTAAAGTGTTGCCATTATTATGGCTTTAAGAGCATTATTGATAATGTAATCCAGAATATCTGGGGTACCAAAGGTTGCCTATACCTGTGCTAGAAGGTCTGGTTAAATCTGATCTACACATGTTAATAAACACAGACTGGGCAGACTAGATGGGCTGAATGGTTCTTATCTGCCATCACATTCTATGTTTCAGACCCAGTTTTTCTAAAAAGAGACAAATTAAAAGGAGAGTGATTCCAAAAACAGGTCCCCTTCAGATGAGAAATTACACCACAAGTAACAGAGAAACTTTTTATATTGCAAAAAAAAAAAAAAAAATACATTTAGAGAAAGGTGCACATTCAATTAACACAAAAAATAAGTTTACTGTAAGTGATATACTTTCTCACTAAAAAATATATATATAGTTGTAAGTGCAACCATGCGTACATCTCTGCAATGCTGAAAGCATACATGGCATTTGGAAAGAGGGAGAAATATAGATTTTAATCAGAAGGCAGTATTTTATATAACATTTGTAGTTTCAAATTTGTATTTCTATCACAGTGATTTCTGCCACTCAAGTGCAAATGCAGTTTGAATATGAGTAATTTTCTCAGAACAACCTTACTACAGACTTTGCATAGAAGAAAATATTTAATTTTATTCCAAAAGTGAAGATAATTTTTCCAAAGCACAAGTATACTGCTTAGATATTTATGTATGATAATTGTTTAAAGAATGTGATTATGTGTGTTACCTTTTATACTAGAATTTGTAATTAATTTTTTTGAAAAAATATGCAAAACAATCTTCTGGTACACTGGTGATATGGTATCAAACATTTTTTTTTTATAATTGTTATTTTTGTTTTCAGAGAAATGTTATTAAATAACAAGTGTAATATTGATAAACCATTCAATATCTTAATGACTTCACATTTTATTATTTACCCCCCATCTACCATCATTTCTTTAAGGTGACATTTTGAGCCACGATGTGCATTTTCAGTGGTTATGGAATTATTGGTTTGCAAGCACCATCCCCTTAGTTCTGGGTCAAGTCGGTTTGACCAAGGCTAGAGGTTAGACATCCATGACTTGATTTCCTGCTTACTGTATTAATAATACAGAATTTACAAGTCCCTATTAGCAGTGTTGGAGAGCACTCTAATATGGCACTCTAAGCCATATTAAAGTGCCAATCCTATAAATGACTTATTAAGGGTTAATTTATATGTGGGACCTCTTCTGTCGCCTCACAAACTTTGCCTTATATCTGAAAGCCAGGGCTGATCTTGGAAGGGGTGAAGACCACCCAGGTGTCCAAAGATTGGCGGGGTGTTTGGCCCTGCCCCTTCAGGTAGATCCCACCCCCCTCATTAGACCCCACGAGGGTTGGGGCCTAACAAAGTAGGCAGGATCTATTGGTAGGGGAAGGAGAGATATTAGAGAACTCCTAAAAAAAAAAGAGTTGTAAAGTTTATATTAATCAATTTAGTAGGAGGGGGAGCAGCAACAGTGCAAATAAGAGTGTTAAAAATATGAAAGATGTGTTTGGGTTTGTAGGAGTGTGAGGTTATGAAAGTATAGTTTGCGTACAATAAATTTATAGTGAAGTAAGTCAGATGCAGAATGAGACTTTCTCCAGCAGCGTTCAGCAGTTCTGGAAATTTTTGGGAGGTAATATGTATTTTGCATACATTTAGTCTCTTTGGCAACACAATTGCTGAGAAGTTCACATTCCAGGTATGCCACCAATTCCCTTTTTCTCTTTACTATGTAACTTTGAAGACAAAACCAGATTAATTTTGGGTTGAGCACTCCGCCTGCCCCCCAGCTTTAGATGCCCTTCTGGAGGTGACCACAGGAAAGTATAAATTTGTGAAGGTTTTAGATAATAATGTCACTTTAATTCAAATTTTCATTTTGGTATCTTGCAGATATATGCTATACACTGCATCTTCTTGTATTGTGTTTTTAACACTTTCATTTTCAAAAAATTTCTATATATATATGTTCACAATGCTCTTACAGCATATTATTTGGATACACCTTGACACATTTAGCACTAGCACTATATTATGTGTCTCTCATAGCACAAAATGGCCATATGGTGGAACTGAATCCCCATATTTGTTTGTTGAGATAGGTGATTTTAAGTAGCCTTATAAAATGTGTGCACGGTTTTATAAGGCTTATGTGTGCACGGTTTCTTAACCTGTATATTGCATAGATTTTGGTCTCTACGGCAGCACCGTTGCTGAGAAATCCATGACCTGGATTCCCTTTTACCCCAATTCCCTTTTTCTCTTTACTAAGGATGCAATTGGGAGCCCTTGAAAGGTTTAAAATGTAGGAGGTGCCATGACATTTAGTTGAGAGGAGAGGGTGGAGGCATAGAGGGAGGTTGCAGAGCTAGAGCAGTTGAGGTTTGAGATAGGCCAAAGGAGGTTTTGGAGGTTGGTGGAGAATCCCTGTAGGTCAAGACAGTGGAGGTTTCTATGAGACTGATGTATCAAGGGTGGTATATTTGGGTACGGTGTATGCCGATTTCAAATGTCAGCAGATGGTGGTCAGATAGAAGTAAGGTTAGAGGCGGTAGAGAGATTTGAGAAGATGAGATCAAGAGTGTTTCCAACTGTATGAGTTGTTGAGTTAGACCATTGCATGAGACCAAAGTAGGAGGTTACAGAGAGCAGTTGAGAGGCTTCCGAGCAATTAGGGTTGTTAATTGGGGTATTAAAGTCCCCAAGTATGAGGGAAGGAGTGCTAGAGGAGAGGAAATGGGATTGCCAGGAAGAAAAGTGTTTGATGAATAGCCTAGGAAGACCGATCCAATTCTTAATGAAGTGGGCTTAAATAGGCAGACAGTATGAATGGCAAAGATAATGCAGGGGCATGGAATATTGGTTGAAAGGTACATTGGCAGGAGAGAAGCATACCTACACTGCCTCCTTTACATTTGTTGTGGGAGGGTGGGAGAATTTTAGCCTGAAGAAACATAAAGAAGCTGGAGTAGCCTAGCAGAGAGGAACAGCCAGGACTGCTAGTGAGTGCTAGTAGAGTTAGAGATGAAGAGATGAAGAGATTGTGTATAGCTGTAGATTTCAGTTTGCAACAAAACAGAGTCAGTATTTCAGGATGTACACTGAATGTTATTAGAAGAGGATAAATTGCAGGGTGCTGGGTTGAGATTTGTGTGATTTCTGGTTAACTTAGTGTGAGCAGAGAAGTAAGGGATTCTGATTTAGGATAGACATCATCAGCTGATAACTCGGGGGCACATGCACTTAGGGCCACCAAAGGGACAAAATGAATTAAAAAAGGTAGGCACACGAGTCAAATGACAAGAGTATATACACAGAAACAAAATAACCAGAACAGGGTGCTCACTCAATAGGCCCTATTCCCCAAGGACCTAGAAACTCTACAAATACTAGTGAATGAGGACCACAACCATAAAGATTGAAAAAAACACTTTATTAATTGGGTCCATAGTAACATGTATCCCAAAATGCATATCAGAAAATCATAGCTTAAATATCACAATAATAGTACAAGAAATATACAGGATGCTCTGCAGTTGCATCCATGCATGAATGATGGCTAAAAAAATATACAGTAGTACTATTACTAATAAAAAGTCATAAGGATACCTGAACAAAACAACCCAGCAAGTAATACATATCATTAAACAAAACCAGGGATCGCTCCTCACATTTGAGGCACAGAGAGCAGTTCAGATGACACAAAGCTCCTTTTATACATATTGAAATAAGACTGGGAAATTATTGGCCAGGGCATTGAAAGCAAAACTTCAGAAAACTTATATACCAAAAATTCAATGTAAAAATGGGAGATCCTGTAATGCTACATGTCATGCCAAAAGCATGAGTTGGTGTTTGATGTATTGATATATGTTAAGAGTTGGTTTTTTTTGGTAAACCTTGGGATGACTTTTATTGTGGTCTTTGATCTGGCACCAGGCCTAGACCATAAAACATCTAGATAGCCATCACCAGAGCTGGACACAAGAAATTGCATAGAGTGGGCAATAAACTACCATACCAACCCCCTCTGATCCCCAGGGGTCTGCCCACTGAGCAAAAACTAGTTTAGATATAATAATGAGGGTGCTGGACTATCCAGAGAGTTATTCAGTTTTTCTTTGGTCAGCAACTTCTAGGAGACCTATACCATCTAAGACTCCCACAAGAATTCTATATGGGGTAAATACATGTAAGGAATTTCTTGTGTTTTCTCCTATTTTATTTTATGTACTGTTTTGCAATCGGTTATCTGTATGTCATCTATTTCTGTATTTTGTACTCAGCACAGTGAATCTTTTTTGTCAGATTAAATATTTACTTAATCAGCTTGTGTCTCTGTTCTCTATGAACTTCACTCTCCAGAGGAAAGCTCAGGTAAACACGTTACCAAAAAGGGTTAATTATATGTGTTTGATCAGTAAAAGTAGAACTGTGATTCTATAATTCTCCTGTGTGTGGGGTAACCTAAGACGCTAGGGTTTAAAGTCTTGGTGGTGGCAGAAAAGTGTGTACTAGGGGGTTAGTGTAGAAGGGATTGCAGGGGTTAATTGAGTGGTTGCTGGGACTAGCAACAGGTAACCAGGGGTCTGGTGTCATTAACCCTGTCACTTCCACACTCTCCCCACTGTCTCGGCTGGGCCTATAGCCCACACTCGTGACACTACATATGCAATAGCTGTTTCCTTTAGGGATTTTTATCAGGATCTTTATCATTTACCTCTCCCTGGATACGCCCCCCTTCATTTAGAAAATCACTTATCTAGGAATATCCCACGTAAACTCCCTATTTCAACAATAGATCAATTAGAGGCCCAATTTACCTCATAAGAATTGGCTAAAGTAATTAAAACCATGACTAAGGGCAAAGGTCCAGGACCAGACGGTCTAACTGCAAGTTATTAACAACTTGTTTATACTACTCTGGGACCGCATTTGCTTAGGACTCTTAATGGATTAACTCCAGGTGTCCCTCTCCCACCCCCAATGCTGAGAGCAGTGATTACAGTTATACATAAAACAGGAAAATACCTGGAGGCCTGTAGTAATTACAGACCAATTTTACTTATTAATCTTGATCTAAAAATATTCTCTAAATTAATAGAAACATAGAAACATAGAAACATAGAATGTGACGGCAGATAAGAACCATTCGGCCCATCTAGTCTGCCCAATTTTCTAAAAACTTTCATTAGTCCCTAGCCTTATCTTATAGTTAGGATAGCCTTATGCCTATCCCATGCATGCTTCAACTCCTTTACTGTGTTAACCTCTACCACTTTAGCTGGAAGGCTATTCCATGCATCCACTACCCTCTCAGTAAAGTAATACTTCCTGATATTATTTTTAAACCTTTGTCCCTCTAATTTAAGACTATGTCCTCTTGTTGTGGTAGTTTTTCTTCTTTTAAATATAGTCTCCTCCTTTACTGTGTTGATTGCCTTTATATATTTAAATGTTTCTATCATATCCCCCCTGTCTCGTCTTTCCTCCAAGCTATACATGTTAAGATCCTTTAACCTTTCCTGGTAAGTTTTATCCCGCAATCCATGAACCAGTTTAGTAGCCCTTCTCTGAACCCTCTCTAAGGTATCAATATCCTTCTGAAGATACGGTCTCCAGTACTGTACAATACTCCAAGTGAGGTCTCACCAGTGTTCTGTACAATGGCATGAGCACTTCCCTCTTTCTACTGCTAATACCTCTCCCTATACAACCAAGCATTCTGCTAGCATTTCCTGCTGCTCTATTACATTGTCTGCCTACCTTTAAGTCATCAGAAATAATCACCCCTAAATCCCTTTCCTCATATGTTGAGGTTAGAACTCTATCAAATATTCTGTACTCTGCCCTTGGGTTTTTACGTCCAAGATGCATTATCTTGCACTTATCACATTAAATGTCAGTTGCCACAATTCTGACCATTTTTCTAGTTTACCTAAATCATTTGCCATTTGGCTTATCCCTCCTGGAACATCAACCCTGTTACATATCTTAGTATCATCAGCAAAAAGACATACCTTACCATCAAGACCTTCTGCAATATCACTAATAAAAATATTAAAGAGAATGGGTCCAAGTACAGATCCCTGAGGTACCCCACTGGTGACAAGTCCAAGCTTCGAATATATTCCATTAACTACAACCCTCTGTTGCCTGTTACTCAGCCACTGCCTTACCCATTCAACAATATTTGAATCCAAACTTAAAGATTGCAGTTTATTGATAAGCCTTCTATGTGCAATAATAGCAAATAAGCTCAAACCCCTTATGTCTAGACTGATTCATCCTGATCAAGCAGGTTTTGTTCCTGGTCATGAGCCCAGGGACAATACAACCAAGATTCTTAAATTGATACGTGGAGCAATTTCTCACAAGATTCCAACTATTTTTTAAAAAGGCTTTTGACAGGGTGGATCACTCCTATCTATTTGCTATATTGGAGGCATGGGGGTTTGGTCCTAGATTACGTAATTGGATACAAGCACTCTATAGAGGCCCTTCAGCTAACATTCGAGTTAATGGCCAATTATCAATACCTTTCACTATTAACAATGGCACGCACCAAGGGTGTCCGCTATCCCCCCTTCTGTTTACCCTGGCATTTGAACCATTCCTTACAGCTATTCTGAATAATATACATATTAAGGGATATAGGCATACTGGGGGAGAGGTTAAAGTATCCGCATTTGCGGATGATGTTTTTCTTTCGAGTACAGATCCACTCTGCTCGTTACCCCTAGTTCAGATTGAATTGGAGACTTATGGAGTATTTTCAAACTTTAAAGTTAACATAGATAAGTGTGAAATATTGGGGGTTAATGTAGATGTCAGATTAAAAGAACAGATACAGAGAAAGTTTAAGTATAAATGTGCAGAATAAGGCCTAACATATCTAGGGGTACAGCTTGCAGTAGAACTGAAAGAGATATGTAAGCTGAATTATGGAACATTAGTAGAAGATATACGTAAAGATCTTTAAAAATGGGATATGCACTTCTCTGTGATGGGCAGAGTAAACATCATAAAAATGATCGTACTCCCCAAAGTTCTTTATTATTTTAAGACATTGAGACATTGCCCATATTAGTGCAGGGGGAGTGTTAAGACACCTCCCGTGTCTTTAAGCCAAACCGCCGTTTAGTACACCTTCCCCGGCTGCAGTACAGTCTCTGTTCGCTTACTCTGTAACCCACGAACCAAATGCAGGGGAAGCGGCAATCTCCCGATCGAAATCCACGAACGGCTCCAAACTCCCGAACGGCAATATACGAACTGCTAGGAACCGTCGAACAATAATATCCCCAAAGCGGCTTTCGTTCCATCCAGCAGTCTCTAACCGTGAAGAAGAAATCCCCCCAATAACGAGACAGAAGCTCCGCATTGAGGGTCAAATAAGATCTGGTTTTACTGTGGGCTACCTGCCCGTATTTATGCAGGTCTCCCACCTGGTGGACACTCCCCTAGGGGACCAAATGGAAGACTTAAATTACAGACAGATAGAAGGACATTTCTGACACACAGTCACATATCTTACCCACAGTGCATTCTGATTCCCTCCCCTCTGTCCTGGAGTTAATTACCAAGTAACTCAATTAACTCCAGGACAAGGACAGTCGCCATTTTAAACATAAAATAATAAAAGACATAAAAATGCATAACTACATGAAAACTGAACATTTCCCATTCGTATTACATGTCCCCAGATAGCCTGGATCTGAGTGCATATTATTGGCGAATAGCGCTCAGATCCCACACACATAGTTCAATCGCCATGGAGTCAAAGTTCTTACAGTCTTTCGGTATACGAATGACTCCATGGGAGGGCTATCTGGGTTAAGTCTTTCGTATGCTCTCAATCTCCCGAACAGCCGGTGTTCGCATGCTTTCGTGGAGGCAGCCCGACGTTCCCTTGTTTCAGCGGTGTTCGACAGAAAAAGTGTCCGTTTTCCGTTCCATAGAAATAGAGCCAAACACCGCTGCGCGTTCGAATGATTTAAAATGGCCGCTGCCTCGTGGTCGACATACGAACGACGACCACCCTGAGTTCGGTTTAATGGAGAAGTGTCTGCGGTTAACCACAACGTTATAATGGTGATCACTTCGTTAACCTGCAGCACACTCCTCACTTGGGTGGCCGTTCGTTCGGCAGATTTGTTCGGGAAAAAAGAGTCATTCGACTGGCTGGGCTATAGAAACCAGCCATTCATACGAACGGGGACAAACAGACGAACGGGCAAAAATCCAGCAGACAGATGGTTCTGTCACAGGGAGATTTTCTGTAAAATGTGTTCTTTACTCATCTCATTTGTTCGGAGCAATAAGATCCCACATTTAGCTTATGATATTATTACATCACCTATAGATAGAGCGGGACTGGCTCTCCCACATCTTTATAGATATTATGTGGCGGTGCTGTTCACATGAATATGAGAATGGATGGCTACAGATAAGAAAAGTTCTTAGTACTCCCAGGAACAGAGTTCCAGAGTTTTGCTAAAGTTCCGCTAATTAAGTGCACTTATACCCTCCATTCACCCACTGATATCCCATATAGTACAGAGTTGGAGATGCCTTAAAGACTCCTGGGGATTGTCGCCGGGACTATCTGTATTTTATCCCATAGCATTTAATCCAGAGTTCCAGAACAGACAGGGTAGTAACTTACTAAGAAGAACATAGGGGACACCCAGGGGCGTACCTAGAGCATTTGGCACCCGGGGCGGATCCTGTGCTTGGCACCCCCCCACCCCCCAAAAAAAAAAAAAAACCTGTAAAATTTTTTAAAGGTTCTCTTTTTTTTTAAACAATTTGTAAACTTCTTCTACAAATCCTGTACTGCCTCGTCTACAAAACCCCCACGACCCCCTTCCACAAATCCCCTGCTTATCCCCCCTTATAAAGACTCCTGTCCCAATACAAAACCCCCGCCCCCTTCTACAAAATCCCTGCAGCCCCACACACACATTTACAGGCAGACAGTCACACACTCAGTTACAGACAGAAAGTCACACACTCAGTTACAGGCAGACAGTCACATACAGTCACAGGCAGACAGTCACACATACACATTTCCTCCGTGCGGCCAGTTTATCAGCTGTTTGCTTGTGTGAGCTGTACTGGCCGCACGGCACCCTAACTACCATGGAACACTGTGCGGCCACAGCTCACACAGCCCCCTCCAGCCAGGGCCGGTGCAAGGATTTTTGCTGCCCTAGGCAAAAGTAAAGTTTGCCGCCCCCCCCCATGTGACATCACAATGCCCCACCCATATGATTTGCCATGTTAACTAACGCCAGTGCTGCAGTGCCGCCGTGTTTACATTAAAAGGCCTGCAAGGACAGGCTATAGACACCAGAACCACTACATTAAGCTGAAGTGGTTCTGGGGACTAGAGTGTTTCTTTAATGTGAGGTAAATTAGAGCTTAGTGCCACAAATAATATACTAGATTGCCTACTTACAACCAGATGAGGATGATGATGGGCTCTAGCTGCAGTCTGGCTCCACTGGTGTGGTGCAGAACAGGCTCTCTGGAGGCGGTTTGTAACTGTGGTCACAAAAATCAATGTTCTGGGAGAACGGGAAGCAGCTCCATTTTTTGGGGGTCCTTTACACAGCTCAAGGTCTGGGTCCCAGGGTCCACCTTCATGTTCCACCAATGAGTTTGTTCACAGGGGGTGGAGTGTGTAGGGGATGTCCTGATATGTGTGTAAGGAATGCATTGTGTGAAATTGTGTTTGTATGTGTAAGGGCTGCAAGGTGTGTTTCTGTGTATGTATGGGATGCATTGAATGTGTGTAAGGGGTGCATTGAGTGTGTGTAATGAATGCATTGTGTGTTTCTGTGTGTGTAAGGGATGCATTGTGTGTAATGGTTGCATTGCTTGTGTATGTGTGTCTGTGTGTGTAATGCATTGTGTGTTTTTCTGTGTGCAAGGGGTGCATTGTGTGTATGTGATGAATGTCAATCTCTCCTCCCGCTCCAATTTCCTTCTCCTCCTCCCAATTTCTCTTTCTCACCCCCCTCCTAATTTCTCTCCCCCTAATTTCTCTTTCCCCCTCCTAATATCTCTTCCCCCCCTCCTAATTTCAATTTCTCTCCCCCCCTAATTTCTCTTTCCCCCCTCCTAATATCTCTCCCTCCTAATTTCTCTCTCACCCCCCCTCTCCTTTCTCACCCTCTCCTTTCTCTTCTCTCCCTCCTTTCTCTTTCTCCTCCTTTCTCACCTTTTCTCCTCTTTCTCACCCTCCCTCCTTTCTCCTTTCTCACCCTCCTCCTTTCTCACCTTCTCCTCACTTCTCCTCTTTCACCCCTCTCTTTCCTCCCTTTCTCCTTTTCACCCCTCTCTCCTCTTTTTACTTCCCTCTTCTTTCACCCCGCTTTCTCCTCTTTCACCCCTCCTTTTCTCGCCCCTCTCCTTTCTCACCCCTCCCTACCTTTGCTGTGGCGTGGCCCGGGGCCTGTATGGTCAGCGGTGCAGGGGAGCATCTGTCTCCTGTACCCGTCCGGACTAACAGGAAGTGTACACTCAGTGCAGTTCCTGTTAGTCCGGCCGGGTACAGGAGACAGCTGCTCTCTGTACCCGCGGACTATCAATGCTGCAGGGCTCGGCCACGCTACAGTGAGGGAGCTGACAGGAGGGAGCGCTGAGCACTTCCCTCCTGTCAGCCTCTCCTCATACTGCGCCTGGGCGGTGCGGTCCGCCCTCATGGACGCACCGCCCGGGCAAAGCTGCAGCCGCCTGAGGCTCTGTACAGAGCGCTCGGGCGGCTGCAGCATGGGGGGGGCGGCGGGGCTGGTCATGGCACCCCCCAATCTGCTGGCACCAGGGGCGGACCGCCCCCCCCCGCCCCCCCTTTAGTACGCCACTGGGGACACCAGACCCGGATATAGTGATGGTATTTACAGATAAAGTTTCCTCTAAGATTAGAACATTTCCTCAGCCAGATACACTCATAAATATAATGGGAACTTCCCAACTATTTTTTTTTTTTTAAATCACTTAGTAATACCACATTGGCACTGGAGGGCTATAACACAATTTTAGTTGTTGTGTGGTCCAGGGAGAACACAAAAATGTTGTTTGTCTAATATATATGGTACAATTCAGAGAGGTGTTATGGAGCTGCAAGGGCCTTCTTTTCAACAGAAGTGGATGCAGGCACTTCATATCCATCTGACTGAGGGAGATTGGTAATATATAGGCAAAATGGGGATGAACACCCCAGTGAGTATCTTGAGAAAGGAATATTTAAAAAAAAGACTTAATAGATGGTAAAGAACCCCAGCCGAATTACATAAATACTGGTCAGCTGTTAGTGATCGATGCAAGAGATGTGAAACAGAATGGGGGGATATGGAGCACATTTGGTGGCAATGTAAAAAAAAAATAGTTCATATTGGCAGCAGGTATAATGGGACATATATAGGTTTTTATCCATTCCTATGGAGCTAACCTCCTTTCAAGAGAAACATAAACAGTAATTGCTCAATCACATATTGAATGAAGCAAATGCTCTGATTCCGGTGCATTGGAGAAAATCGTTTGCACCGACCAGAGAACAATGGATACAGAGAGTTGAAGGTTTGAGGGAAATGGAGGAAATCCATTGGTCAGCACAGGGGAAGAGAAAGAACTATCTCAAGGTCTGGCAGCCCTGGTTAACACAATGCCCTTATAGATAGAGGGACAACTGCTGTTCTAGAAGTCAAAAGGTTAAAGAGATATACATGGAACATGCGATAGGTAGACAATTTCCCCGCCCCCCTTTGTTCTTTCTTCTCTTTTTTGTTCTCCTTAATTTTTTTCCTTTCTTAACTATCCTTTTTCTGTGTTGTATATTTTTTAGGGTTAATCAAGATATAATTGATAATATTATATTATTGAGTAGTGATATTGTCATAAGTTATGAACACTTATGTAGATATAGGTTGGTTGGGGGTATGAGATGCACGGTAATAATTTCATAAGGATTTTCATCTCTTTGTACCCTCTTTTTTTATATGGACTTATTAGCAATAATTAAAGTAATACATATGATGATTTGGTAGTTGACAATCTCATTTATAGATAACGAGATATGAACCATATACCAATTTCTGATGTAAAAAATAAATAAATAAATAAAACAAAAGCCAAAATCGCGAGAAGAGGGAGTAAATCAACCAAAGAGCCCCCAATGTTTCGGCAAAATTGCCTTTATCAAGGGAGCATATTCAAAAGGCTAGAAAACACCCTTATACAACCAAAAATAAATGATAGACACATGAGTGTAATGGGTGGCCACCAGGCCCGGACTGGCCATCGGGCACACCGGGCAAATGCCCGGTGGGCCGCGGTGGCCATGGGCCGAGGCCGGCAGGGGAGATCACAGGATCTCCCCTGCCGGTCTATGCAGGGCCGGCACTCTCCTAGCGCCAGCCCCGCTGTTTGTCACGACGGGCCGGTGGGGAGATCAAGGATCTCCCTGACCGGCCCACATGCGGCCGCCGGCGGGGAGGGAGGGAGCCAGGCTGGAGAGAGGACCCGGCGGAGCTCTAACTTGCAGCTCCGCCGGGTTCCTCTCGCGAGATCAGGCGCGTTGCCATGGCAACGACCGGATCTCGCGAGAGTGAACTCTAGCCTCACGGGCTAGAGTTCACTCACCCACGAGGACCACCAGGGAACACCGCGTGCCGGACCCCCCTCCCAGTCCCAGCGTGCCGGTCCCCCCCCTCCCATGCTAAAGGTAAGAAGGGAGGGGGGGAAATAATGACTTTTTTTTATTTTATTTTATTTACCCCCCCCTACACACACACACAATAACATTTATACAGCACTCTCACACCCATCACACACAGCACTCTCTCCACACAGCACTCTCACACCCATCACACACAGCACTCTCACCCTCACACACAGCACTCTCACACCCATCACACACAGCACTCTCACACACAGCACTCTCACCCATCACTCTCACACACATTACACACAGCACTCTCTCACACAGCACTCTCACACCCATCACACACAGCACTCTCTCACACAGCACTCTCACACCCATCACACCATCACACACAGCACTCTCACACCCATCACTCACACCCAGCACTCTCTTACCCATCACACACAGCACTCTCACACCCAGCACTCTCCACCATCACACACAGCACTCTCACAGAGCACTCTCACACACAGAACTCTCACACCCATCACACACAGCACTTTCACACACACACAGCACTCTCTCACAGCACTCTCACAGAGCACTCTCACACCCATCACTCACACACGGCACTCTCACACCCATCACTCACACACGGCACTCTCACACACATCCACTCACACACACACATACACCGCACCCTCACACACACACATACTGCACCCCTCACATACACACAGAACCCCCCCAACACACTGCACCACACACATACACAATACTTCCAAATATATATATATATATATATATATATATATACACACACACTACACTCTTAAAGGACCACTCTAGCCACCCAGACCACTTCAGCTTAATGAAGTGGTCTTGGTGCCAGGTCCTTCTAGGGTTAACCCATTGTTTTATAAACATAGCAGTTTCAGAGAAACTGCTATGTTTATCAATGGGTTAAGCCTTCCCCCAAAGCCTCTAGCAGCTGTCTCATTGACAGCCGCTAGAGGCGCTTGCGTGCTTTTCACTGTGAAAATCACAGTGAGAGCACGCAAGCGTCCATAGGAAAGCATTATAAATGCTTTCCTATGCGACCGGCTGAATGCGCGCGCAGCTCTTGCCGCGCGTGCGCATTCAGCCGACGGGGCGGATCGGAGGAGGAGAGCTCCCCGCCCGGCGCTGGAAAAAGGTAAGTTTTAACCCCTTTCCAGAGCCGGGCGGGAGGGGGTCCCTGAGCCACATATGCATCACATTACACCACAAACACAACACGACTAAAACCGACCTTATTACACAATACCACACCACGACCAGCTCACTCTACACACACGCAATACCACAAGCAGGCTCCAAACACATGCACAATACTCTTTCCTGGCCTTTTGTCTCCTGGTATCCATTTATAGAGACACCAGAGACAAGTTGCAAGGAAACACAGTGCAAGCATGTTATTAAATTTGCTTGCACTGTGCAGAACAAATACAGGACTTTTTTCTCATGCTAGAGCTCTTCAGCAGAGCTCTGCGCATGGTCTGCCCTGGAAGAGCATTGAACCAACATGCTCACTTTGAGAGGAGGCGTGTTTGTCATTGGTGATGACAAAACACACCTCCTCTGCCCCGCCCCCTTTTTAGTGGGCCGCTGTGTTAAAAAAATGCCCGGGCCGAATTTTTCTCCCAGTCCGGCCCTGGTGGCCACCCACAATGATTGGGTTCCTCCCAACCATAATCACATTTATGATAAAGGTTAGCAAGGAAACCAGTACACAAAAAGTATTTATGCATGGACAGATTGTATGTATATCTAGCTGGAATAAAGTATATATGCATTGACAGAAGATTCCAGAATGAGAGAGTCTGACCGATTCCAGAATATACATATTTAGATAAGTGAGTAAATAATAGCCAAAATACATAGAAAAAAAGGGAGAATTTACTCTTGACAACTCCTGCTATCCATAAAACATTGCTACTATAGAAGAATAGTGTATCATTAAAATCAACTAATCCACCTATATTTAGTCAATAACCACAGCCCACTTCCGGAACAGATCCCCTGCCGATTAAGCAATCACTCCCTGACGCTTACCTTATCATTGACGTGGAACACACGGATGCTCTGGCAAAGCTCAGAAAACATCTCTCATTCAATGAAGATGCTAGCAGTATGTGGAACTCACGATGCGTTCCAGCTCCGAAAATACCAAAGATGCAGCGACCCCCATGCTGCGCATGCGCAAGTGGCACCTGAAACGCATCATGCATTCCACCCTTGTGCTTTTTTAACATTTTGTGTTTTTCAAATTATATTATGTATTCTGCATCCTGTTTGTATTTTATTTTGCTGTATTAGCTCCGCTTTCATGTGGCATGACAGCCTTCAGTAGCTATTTGATGCCCTACAGTGCTTGTTAATATTTCTCTTGAGGGTGGAACACATGATGCATTCCAGGTGCCACTTGCGCACGCACGCCATCTTTGGGATTTTTGGAGTTGGAACGCATTGTGCGTTCCACATACTGCTAGCATCCTCATTGAATGAGGGCTGTTTTCTGAGCGCTGTCAGTACATGCGTGTTATTTCAGACACATCATCTTTGTCCAATCGAGACGTGGAACGCACATTGCTTCCACAGGTAAGTTTTACCTGTAAATGGTAAGGTAAGCGCCTGGGGGTTATTGCTTAATCAGCAAGGGCTCTATTCTGGGAACAGGCTGTGGTTATTGACTTAATATATGTGGTTTAGTTGATTTTTGTGATACACTATCGTTCTTTTGTAGTGGCAATGTTTTATGGATAGCAGAAGCTGTCAAGAGTTAATTCTCCCTTTTTTTCTATGTATTTTGGCTATTATATACTCACTTATCTAAAAATGCGTATCCTGGAATCTGTCAGACTCTCTCTCATTCTGGAATCTTCTCTGTCAATGCATATATACTTTATTCCAGCTAGATATAATACAATCTGTCCATGCATACATACTTTCTGTATACTGGTTTCCTTGGTAACCAAAATCATATGATTATGGTTGGGAGAATGCCAATCATTATAGGTGGCCACCCATTACACTTAAGTGTTTATTTTTATTTTGAGTGTATAAGGGTGTTTTCTAGCCTTTTGGAATATACTCCCTTGATAAAGGCAATTTTGCCGAAACATTGGGGGCTCTTTGGTTGATTTTTTACCTCTTCTGTTTCTGGTATTGGTTTGTTTAATGGTATGTATTACTTGCTGGGTTGTTTTGTTCAGGTATCCTTATGACTTTGTAATAGTAATAGTACTATTATATATTTTTTTAGCCATCATTCGTGCCTGGATCATTGATTCATTTCATTTAACAGAGTTTGTAACGTCAAATCTTTTTGAATAGAAGAAAAATAGAAATACTGAATATCATGTTTATAGAGTTTTGTTAAATTTATTGCTGCATAAAATAACTGCGGGTAGCTGTTGTGGGGGGACTTCAGCAGCCACAATCCAATTATTATTTCAAAATACTAGACATGAAAAAGTTGCATGCTTTAGGCAAAACATGTGAATGTTTTCTGCTAGTACATTCATATAAAATGGAATCCAAATACAAATGAAGTATATATAGTATTAGACGACCTGTGGCTTTAGATAATATTTGTGAGCTGTATGTGAACAAAAACTTATAGCAGTCCATATAGCAGAGATGCAAATGATGTTTATATGTATATTTCTTGTACTATGATTGTGATATTTATGCTATGATTTTCTGATATGCATTTTGGGATACATGTTACTATGGACCCAATTAACAAAGTGTTTTTTTTATCTTTTATGGCTGTGCTCCTCATTCACTAGTATTTGCATCTTGGTTCAGGGACCTGGTCAGGTGTCTCGGAACTTTAACAATGAGAATGGGCTCCTTGGTCTGTGTAAACCCATCATGCTGAGAGGAAGTGAGTGCAAGTCACTTCCTTCCAGCTTACCAATAAGCCACATGGGATTTGAGAACCAGGGAGAGCCTGACCAGTCTCAGCCAGGGATGCCAGGGATACCTTCTTGCACCAAAACGGTATGGAAGCAGGGGGGTAACGAAAATATGTAATATGATCTTTGTGTGTATGTGTATGCTATCTGTATATGCGTCATCGTGTGTGTGTGTGTGTGTGTCATATCACTACTGCGAGGGAGGGCTATAAAATGTATTTGATCTTAAGTCCATGTTTTTTTTCACTTGCCAACTCCTCTACTGCTGCGTTTATTATTATTTTATAGTCACAGTCTGATCTGCAGAATGAAAGACCCAGACATTCTTTTCTGGCTCTGAAACTCACTAATATCTCTTCTCATTGTTACTGTGTCCTGGTTACAAACATACAAATTCAACTTTCACAATTCTAAGAGATAGTCATATTTTTAACATCATTTGCATCTCTGCTATATGGACTGCTATAAGTTTTTGTTCACATACAGCTCACAAATATTATCTAAAGCCACAGGTCGTCTAATACTATATATACTTCATTTGTATTTGGATTCCATTTTATATGAATGTACTAGCAGAAAACATTCACATGTTTTGCCTAAAGCATGCAACTTTTTCATGTCTAGTATTTTGAAATAATAATTGGATTGTGGCTGCTGAAGTCCCCCCACAACAGCTACCCGCAGTTATTTTATGCAGCAATAAATTTAACAAAACTCTATAAACATGATATTCAGTATTTCTATTTTTCTTCTATTCAAAAAGATTTGACGTTACAAACTCTGTTAAATGAAATGAATCAATGATTCATCAAAAAAATATCAACTGCTGAGCACCCACAATCACTCATGCAGTTCCAAAGAAATAATAACCACAATGCTAACGATTTTAAATGCATGAGATAGACAGAATGTGTAAGGGATCAATTCTATACCATTAGTATTACTCTGGGATCCAGCTACCATAAAGTTACGCAAAGATATATATATATATATATATATATATATATAAAGATAGAGAGAGAGAGAGAGAGATCTATATGGAGAGAAATCTATATCTAAATCTATAGAGATCTCTCTCTATATATCTATCTATCTATCTATCTATAGAGATCTCTCTCTCTCTCTCTCTCTCTCTCTCTCTCTCTATATATATATATATATATATATATATATATATATATATCTTTGCGTAACTTTATGGTAGCTGGATCCCAGAGTAATATATATATTTTGCAATGTTAAACAAAAATCTGCACACCAGCCAAGCCACAAGACTTGCTTTCCCCACAGAAATCAGAAAAGCAAGTCTTATCACTTGACTGGTGTGCAGATTTTTGTTTAACATTGTATTAACTATCCACAGACTTCAGGTGTAAGGGGTTTTCAATCACAATTAACATTTTTGGCCTATATATCCCCTGACTTACCTATATACCTAGCTGACGGTGCTTAGTTACTTCTGGTTCTGGGTTCATTACAGGACTACTGATCCAGGACAGCCAGGATACTCATTTGCCACACCAGCAGGCCTTCCAGCCAAGGAAACATCCTTCCGTCGTGACCGATCCTCGAGTAACCGCGGTTACACTGATGCTTCCAACGTAACTACTGCTTCCAGGGCATTGGACCATACTTCTGCGTAATTGTGAGTAACACATGTACAAGATCGACGTACAAATGACTAAAACTCACTAACAGACAGTACACACATAAGGTGGTAAGGCTAAGCGCACGGACAGACCAAATAGATGAACGACACGAAATGCACAAACGGCACTAAACAGACGAACGGCACTCATAAACGGTACGAACATATGAATGATGGCTAATACATGAACGGGAGCTAAGCAAAATGCTAGGCACGCATGAACCGGGATAATTCGCACGTACCATCATACCGGTAAATGCACAAACTACAAGCTTCTATTCACACGAACTTAATCCATGTTCTTTCATGGGGGAGGGAAGGCTTTAGGCACAATTATCAGATTCACGTCATATACAAACACAGAAAAAAAATCTGACCAAGTAACACGCACGATGCACATAATGGAAATCACGAAACCCAAACCACTAGTAACCTAGCATAAAGTACGTAAACAAAGTAAGTTACAGGATACAGGAAACACAAACAGAGGCATACAAAGTCCAATTGTAAGTTATTCCGTCATATCACACGCTGTCTGTAATGTCTTTTAGGTCAAATATTCCATTATCGGTTTAACATCATCCCATTGAGTGTTCAGTAAATTATACGGCAACACATACCCTCTCACTCTTCTACAGATGATTAAATAGAACCAAACCAATTAAGTTCTCAAACAGGTATTTATAAAAAAATAAATAAAAAAAAGGTAATTTAAGATTCAGCATGTGTTTCACAAAATAAATTCATATTACCTTAGGCCCAGCAATAATAAGTATAAACATTAACATCAACCATCTCCAAAAGACACACCTGTCAGGTACGTATAGTCAAGAATCACCCTTAAAACGTTAAGCTCACAAACATAGGACAAAGTTAAAGGGACACTCCAGGCACCCAGACCACTTCTGCCCATTGGAGTGGTCTGGGTGCCAACTCCCACTACCCTTAACCCTGCAAGTGTAATTATTGCAGTTTTCATAAACTGCAATATTTACCTTGCAAGGTTAACGCCTCCTATAGTAGCTGTCTACTAGAAAACCACTAGAGGGCACTTCCGTGTTTAATACTAAAGTGTGTTATAGCGTCGCTGGACGTCCTCACGCTATGGGAGGACCTTCAGCGTCGCTGAAATTCCCACAGGAAAGCATTGAAAGCTTTTTTCAATGCTTTCCTATGGGGAGTTCTAATGCACATGCGCGGCATTGCTGTGCACATGCTCAATAGGCAGGGGAGGAGGGTGGGCGGACCCTGAACCAGCGCCGAGGGACATCACAACTGGATACAGGTAAGTCATGGAAGGGATTTTAACCCCTTCAGCAACATGGGATGGGGGGTGGGAGGGCGAGGGGACCTGCAGTGCCGGGAAAACTGCTTGTTTTCCTGGCACTGGAGAGTCCCTTTAACTAGCATTTAGGGACAAGATGCAGTCCATTATATTGTAATCATTATTCCCATGAGACCAACATCCATCCTCAAGTCAGAAGTATTCACCCTTCTGTCCAAGTCATAGTTAGTCTCGCAGTACTTTGCCCAAAGTACAGAGGGCCTCACCTGTCACGTCCACTCAATCTTGCTTTCTTCCACAGAGACCCACGTTCCCATCACACCGTTTCAGTGGCTCAGCCATCGACCAATACATAGGCAGAGCGTCTATCAGCCGCTTGGCAAATTAGCAGGGCCTCACCTTTCCCGAAATAGTTATAGGAAATTCAATAACAATTCACCATAAACATTTTGTCATTTCATTATAGCATGTCACATGTATCTGACCTAGGAGAAGATGTCGCCTCACCCAGCATACCCTCTAGGCCTCGCACCTCAACAACAGCCCCAACATCAGGCGAAAATCAAGAGAGCCCCTGCTCATTAAGGTCAAAGACAATCCCAAAAATTGCAGCAGAACTAAGACGTAGAGGGATTCCATATCCCACCACAGCAAGGAAAGTGGAACTGTATAGAATCATGATGTCAAACCCCGATAACACACAACCAGGAACCAGCTCTCAGGATAATGTAAACGAAACCCTGGCATGAATACAGGCCCCAATGACATCAATCTTGTCATCCATAAGCAATATAAACCAGAGAAGCCCCCGATCCAGCCATTGGGTCCCCAAATATTAATCTTACACCAACGGTAGAACATATTGGAGCACAGGGTAATGTTTCGGTTGCACAAGTCTCACAAAGGCCCATCACACACATTGTCACACCAGCATACTTGGTACCTCCTAACATTAGGAAGGACATTTTAGAAGGGAAAGACATCAATCTAATTTCCTTACTTATAGCATCACAGGACTTGGTGGAAAACAAGACCTACAATTATGGGGACTTGTCTAGTACTAAAAGCAAAAGACCCCTGGTTAAGCAAAACACTGTCCATACCTGAATTTGTTCTAGCTTTCAGGACATAGTATGCACCAATTTTCCCCAACGTAAAGAAGAACTAGACTTGTACATGCACAAGTTGGTAGATCTGGGGCACAGGTACGGTGGATATACCTTTTTCGACTATCACAAGTCATTTTCAGCCAAAGCAGCGGCAGCATTGGCTCAATTCAACATAAGAACAGATTGGAGCCACTTAGATAACGAACTGTTCTGCTGCCACTTTGCTGAGCTAATATCACCATCTTGTGCTATTTGCTCTTCAAACTCCCACTCTACCAACTTGTGCCCAAACTAACCCAGTGTACTGACTACCAGCAAATCTGAACAGAAAGGACTAAGAGACAAACTAAGTAGACCCATAGTCTTCCTAAGGAAGGCACAGATATGTAACAATTTTAACGCAGGCGGCTACAATTTCAGCACCTGCAGATTGTTGCAGGTCTGCTCCATCTGCTACAGAGCTCACGCAAGGACAATGTGCCCAAACTGCCTGTTGACCAAAAATTTTACACACTAGCCTTCTACTTAAACACACACCCATCCAAACATTTAGTGTAATTTCTGATCACGGGTTTCACTGAGAGGTTTCACACAGGGCTGGTAGCACTGCCAACAGGCACTGTAGAATGTAAAAATTTACAATCAGCCACTATTGACCCTACAATATTATGAGTCTTGTCAATTATACCCAACAGGTAACAAGTGGTGCCCTGTACTATTACTTAACAAATTCATGTCATCTCTGACAGATCAACCAAGCAAGCTCCTCTCCTTAACTTACACAGTCACCCACTAACTACCTCCAAGTTCATCAAGTATGTCAGGTTATTATTCATAAAAATTGTGTGCGATCCCGCAGCATTCACTGGCCACTCGTTTTGCATAGGGGCAGCAACCTCAGCTT
This sequence comes from Pelobates cultripes, assembly GCA_933207985.1. Classification (NCBI taxonomy): domain Eukaryota; kingdom Metazoa; phylum Chordata; class Amphibia; order Anura; family Pelobatidae; genus Pelobates; species Pelobates cultripes. The sequence goes on from OW240916.1 coordinate 102,600,674, forward strand.
CTAGCCAAAACATACCAGTACACATCTTTAAAAGACTGAGGCGGTGGAAATCATCGGTATACAACCGTTACATACCACAACCAGAGAAGGAGTTAAGACAGGCATTTAAACAATTGGCTTAATAAGACCTCACTTGTAACATATACATATACATGTATTTGTATACATATTAAAGCATTGCATCGTTCATTCTCTTTTTGCCCTCTTTATTTACAGGCCTAACCTTATGTCGGTTTCGGCACACCACAACCGACTTAGCATTTAATAAATTACAGTTATAAGATATTGCGCCCAAAACATGGTGACACTTCCCCAAAGCCCAAATACCATCCCTTAACACCTGCATGATATGCATCTTCATGCACTCACAGTTACATACATACAGCCACACACAGTTAAATACTTACAGACATAACCATTCATAAATACATACATACAGCCACACACACTCACTACACAAAAAAAAAGTGCTTGAGAGAAGGTGGTCAACAGCAACCAGTTGAATAGTTTTTAATGCTGCTTTCCCCAGCAGCTTATCTGCTGCATGGCACAGTAATATAAGTGGAGAGATATGACTCTAGCTCTACTGTACTGCCCGGATGTGACAAGAATCTCTTTGGCCTCAATGGCAGACTAGAGTGCAGAATTTCCAATATACTACTCTTTGTTTCATGATTCATGTAAACTTCCAGTTAAAACTTACAGAGGATACTGGGCATGGAGAGTTGACCCTGCCTAGAAACCTGAAGTTTGAACAAATAACTAATCTCTGATTATGTAAATTTTAATTTTGAAATCATTTTTGTACTTTTTTCCACGTATGCAACTTCTGGTGTTTATTATTCTTACTAATCAGGAATTCAATCTTGTAATACACATGCAGGTTTCTTGAACAGCTAGAAGAGGTCCCTGTGGGCATATGTAGATATTTTTATAAATTAAGTAATACTCAATTTGATTGGCATGTATATTTTGCTTGCATATACCTGTATGTCCTGTATTTATATATCCCAAGGAAATCTCTATCTTACTGAGCAGTTTCCTGTTTTATTTAGCTGCTTAATTGAATAAAGTAGTGTTCTGTTTAAGAAGAGTGATCTAGAGATAGATCACTAGAGGTAGATATCTATAGATAGTCAGACAGATGCTAATCTTTGTTTTTATATTTAAAATGTAACATGTTAAGGGCAGTAAATAATCTAATTATTATTAGGTTTATGATAAAGGATACAAACTTAAAAAAAACAGTCTAATCTGTGGCACTCTAAGCCAGGTGTAGTCTATTTAATCGAAGGGTATATATTTAGAATTAGAATCTTCAGTTTCTTAAAGGGACACTACAGTCATCCAAACTACTTCAGCTCATTGAAGTGGTCTGGGTGCAATGTCCTTGTTAATACATTTAATATAGCTATCTTGTTTTATCTAAAAAACAAATTAAAGCATCCATACCCTTCTACTTTATGTACATGAACTCAGAAATAGTCACTCAAAAGTGGTTTACAAAGTGGTTATCTCTACCCTTATATAAAACCTAATTCCCCAACCACTGTTGTGATAATATGGATGCTTATGCTTTCACATGGTCCATACAAATAAATTCTGTCTTGGATGGCAGTGAAAGTGGGTGTGTACTGAATCTGGTTTTGGGGACAGTGAAAGCCTGTTTATTTGTCAAACTCCTCAAGACAAACAAGTGAGTTTTGGTTATGGTACTTTTTTAATAGAAAGAAAATATAGGCATATGCTGATTAGATTTGCAAATAAAATAGTCAAGATAAGAAAAAAACACAACTGAGAGTTATCGCAAAATTGATTAGTAATACCTACCAAATCAGTTACTAATGATTATATAAACTAGAAACTCAAGGTAACGTTATCATACCAAAGGAAGAGAAATGCAACACATTTGTTTTTTAAAAAAGAAGCACCTTTGCAAAAACATTAAAAAATGTATGCATGTATTAAGAAATTGTCCATCAGTAGAGTGAAGTCCTATTGTTACTTACTTTTATTGTATATAATAAACACATACAAAATATTGGACTTTTACCTCTTTTTGCAGCAAAATGAATTGACAGCAATTAGTGTTCAGGAAGCCATTTATTTATCAAATTAAATCACCATGATAAAGGAAGGATCATTTGAAAGTTGTCAGATGTTAAATATTCTCAATGCAATTAAAAATAACCTTTTTTAACATAATGCAATATTCTGAAATCTAACATGTATATAATCAATATATTAATATACATAGCGTAATATTTGAAGTCATATACTACTTACCAGGCCAAAAATTTTACTCACCACTGCATGCCATTATAAGCTCATCAGAAGTAAGAGTGTATTCAACAGAGCTACATTTTCGCTTGCCAAAGGCTAGTGGCAAGTTGAAATTTTGAGCTCTACTGCACATCACCTCTCTGGGAGGTATTTTTTGTATCCCTCATTCTCAGGTCCTCTGCCAGTGCCCTCAGAGTCTGAGGCTTCTAGCTTTTCTAGAACTATAGTCATCTGGACAGAGATCTCAAGAGTGGAGCTACCATTTCTATATCAATATTGTCAGGATTATTAATTGATCAAGCATGTAGAATTGTACCACACCTAGGACTAAAAGGTAATGTCCTATCAAGCCTTAGAATAGCCGGACTTAACGTACTGAAGAATAGTCAGAATACTTGCAGAGGTCGGGGACACAGAATGGAACACAACAGTAAGGGAAAGCCAAAAGTCAGGGATACCAAAATACAGGGAAGTCAAAACGAAGCCAAAGTCAATAACCAGAAATAAACGCTCAGGAGCACACTCTCGGACAACCACTAAGGGAAACCACGACAGGGCAATGAGGAGTTTAAATAAGCCTCTCTCAGATCCGATTGGCCGTACCCAACCTTTGACCCCAGAATGTGCGTGCGTGAGTTTTGCGTGACGTCACATGCACGCTGACATCGTCAATGCCATGGGCGGACGTGGGGTTACATATTAGTGTGAATCTGCAGTGGCCTGTGTCCATCAAAATGCCGCTGGAGTCAGACACATTGATGCATGGCTGCTGAATGGCACTACCGCGTTTGTTAGCAAGGCAATTACTGCAGATGCCGCAATGTGAGAATGAATATGTTACAAATATTAGAAGAGAGGCAGGTCTGAAAACTGGAAAATCATAGGGAATCAGGAATTAGCAACAGGGAGCTTAGAACAAGCAAGTACTGATTAGGAGATGCTCTTCAAATAAATAGGCTGACAGACTCACACGGCCAGCCATCTTCCATCTGGATCTTAGGGGCTGTATAATTTGTTCAGGGGCTCAGAGACATCTTTGATTGCATTGTTGTTTCTTAACTGCCTCTAGGATGCAGAAGGACCCAGGAGCCGGTGATTAGAGCTGAGTGCAATGGCAGTCCTTCTTGACAAGTATTGTTCTGCTTTTTGTTAGCCAGTCAGGATGGGAGTCTTTTGGTATTTGCTGCTTTAGTTATCTATAAGTATATTTCAATATTCAACATATTTGGTATTCTACTTATTCAGGAAACTTATCATTTATGTTAAATATGTTTAAGGATGCAGATCTAGCTAAGACTTTCTAGAAATAAATGCAATCTATAACAATAATTATAAGCCCACCACCAAGTCATTATTTGGAAACATACACATAAAGATCTGTTAAAGATGTTACTTAAACTACCTACATAATTCACTGAGATCAAACTTAATTTACAATAAGTAAAAGAAAGCAGTACATCCACCCATTTTAAAAGTTGTGTCAGTTATATATATATACATATATATATATATATATATATATATATATATATATATATATATCATGTATAATATATAATAATGATACCATATATTTGATTTCTTATTAACTGGAAGGTAGTCCCTTCTAACTTTACATAAAATATTATTTTAATTTTGAAAGAAACTTTAAAGTTTCATCTGACAAATGTTATAGTTTAATAATAAAAAAAAAAAAAGAATAATTAATAAGAAAGCAATAAAAACAGTTCTCATTAGTCAACTTCCAACTTCCCTTTCCTGCAAAACATATGCAGCAATCATTAGGAAGAACATTTCAAAACAGTAATAAATGGCTCAAAATTGTACATGCTCTTTCGTGTATCAAAAGCTCTGCCTGACAAAACTGTAGATAATGTATGATTTAAAGCAAGCTTAAAATGTTTCCTGTAATTTGCTCTTGGGTACATTTTATTGCTCCCATCAATTATTTTTAATATTTGCTTTCAATAGAAAAATGGTGGTAATTGTCATAATTCATCATAATTAACATGTCTATATGCTAAAAAAAAATAATAAGATCCAGTGCATTGTACTAGATTTAAGATTGAACAAAAAAAATAAATCAAATACTTCATCAACCTGAGCCCATCATAATTGTGTAAAGATCATAAGTAGTAGAAAACCAGCATAAGTGCATTAAATGAGTAAGGGGAACATGATAAATATGTTAACTTTATTAGAACCAATTAAATAGATATGCAACTATATTTTATGCAAAGCAGCTAAAACAAATTACACAAATTTACTAATCACTAAAAAAAACACACACTAAACTATAAGTTTCAGCTATTCAAAGTATGCACTGCTTACCTATACTCCAGTACATTTCTATTCCTTTAGCTACTTATCAATTGCAATATAAGTTTTGAGTAAAGATCAGGTCAGAGTAGAAAAAAACTGAAACAGTATATCTGAAGTATAAAATTAATGTAATATTGCACAATGTCCAGAAGATTACTTCCTTAGAGGAAGCTGTTAGGGTCTTGCAACGGTACTTACCTGGTCCTCAAGCTGGCCGGGGTCCTCCGCTCGACCCACATGCGGCTCAAGCACTCTTGCTTTCAGACGAGCCGCGTGCAGCTAGAACACTCCTGGCGGGCCACATGCGTTGAATGGTCTGATCGGGCACACAGCCCATACAATATCAATAACGCTGCTGAAGTTTCGAGTCCGTTCTTAAAGGGGAAATGGGAGCCTAACCTTGTGGTCAACTCCCATTGGCCCACATCACTCCGGCACCCTCATTCATGCATGTTTTGAGTCTCAGGCATGACAAGTATTCAATAGATACCAGAAAGTTGGAGTGCGCTAGCAACTGCACTGGAGTCAGGATCTTCTCTGAGTACTCTGAACAAATATACAGTATATAGTGCGGACTATCTGTATATACAGGGTATGCAAAATTAAAAGTATATCTGGGGATCAACTCACATGGACCAGAGCCCTATCACCCAGAGCTCTGGCTTTGAATTGCTCCAATGGAGAGGGATAAACCCAAAGCCAGAGCTCTGGGTGATAGGGCTCTGGTCCATGTGAGTTGATCCCCAGATATACTTTTAATTTTGCATACCCTGTATATACAGATAGTCTGCACTATATACTGTATATTTTTTCAGAGTACTCAGAGAAGATCCTGACTCCAGTGCAGTTGCTAGCGCACTCCAACTTTCTGGTATCTATTGCTAATTTGTGTCACTGTGTGTCACTTGGGGCTAGTGCAGCAGCACTGCAGATATTCTTAAGCGCTTTGACTCCATCAGGTTTTTCACTTTATGACGTGGACCAATCAAATGAAACAAAGGATTATTTAAAACTTACCTTGCCCTAGATACTCTGCCCTATTGTGCTTTCTGTTCCTTTTGTGCGTTCCTTGTGTTTTTGTATTGTATTCTGGTATTGACCTTGGATTTGTTTCCTGACTCTGAGTTTATCTTTAGCCCTTGCCTTTCTTTTTTGCCCATCTGATAATTACTGTGTACCCGACTTTAGTTAATTCTCATTTTCGCTGTTTCTCCGTTACCCAGACCTCGGCTTGTATTTTGACTACTCTGTGCTCTAACGTTCAGTCCGACTACTCTAAGGCCCGGTAAGATGTTTATATTTCCTTTGTCCATTCCTTGCTATCCTAAACTCTGCATGTTCGGGTTATACTTTGTGACAGGTCTTAATCTTAAATATATAATCTAGGCTAACAACCATTCCTCAGGGGACGAGTCCTTTTCATCTTCTTTGGTGACACTTCCTCACATCCTTCTCCTCCATAGCCCAACTCAATCTCTCCTTCCACTGTTTTGCTCTTTCATACACCACTTTTACTAGCTTATTTTACCACAGGAGTCTTATTCATCAGCCCCTTCTTCCCTCTGCCATGCTGTTATTCATTTTGCTTGTCTATACCGTTTCCTCATAGATTGTAAACTTGTTTAAGCAGGGACTTCTTAACCTCTTTCTCTGCAGAATATATTGGTACTATATTAATAATAATAATAATAATAATAATAATAATAATAATCAGATTCAACCATTTGATTTGATACTTTTTAGGCACTGAGCAGTTAGATGAATGAGATGCTGCTTGATAGAAATGGACATGCCTAGTAGATGACTTGCTGACAAAAACATTATTTTCTGTGTTGGATTCCTTGATGTATGAGAAATCTTTCCCTAGTGCAGAGGATTCAGCAAGAGATTAGTTCGCACCATAACATCCAGATGTGGTTGCCCTAGAAGTGCCCAATAAGGGAATTTGAACAATGGTCCATCTCTGCCTTAGTCCTGCCGTCTTGCCTTGCCTCTGGACCACACTTCAGTTCTTGTTTCTGCCTAATGTCTATCCTCAGAATAAGATCAAATACAAATACAGAGTCTAAGTGTATAACCCAAGTGCTGACCAAATAACTCTAAACACCTGTGTGGTAACCTTGCTATCCACACAAATCCAAAATAGACATATACATACACAATAGGTGGAGTATCTTGGTTCTTGGATACAGATTATGAGGTAATATGCAAAGGTACAGTGAGTTAACTGTAGAGACCAAAGGTTTAGACAAGCACCTAGTGCAACATCATACAGTACATAAGTAATGTAATGCTAGTTGTATGATTCAGTACTCACAAGGACAGAGCCAGATGAATATGGCTCAGTTTAAGCGCCTGTGGGATAGTTTGAAGGGATCCCACTCCCTACAATTGAAGTAACTGATGTTGCATTCTTTAGCAGCTCCAGAGAAAGATCCATACCAATAATGTGGAAAACAATACTTCTTTTAATAATAAAACGTAGTAGCAGATAAAATACAGATAAAAAAGAATCTCTGATCAAATGAAGGCCTTTCAAATTGTAGTTATGAAGGAGGTAATCAAAAAAAAAAAAAAAACAATAGCTATCGACATAATTTATCCTGTAGGGAGCAAAAAACACTGAAAGATATGACAAAAGATAAAAACACTATAATTAAACCGGCAGACAAGGGGGGAGGAATTGTTGTCCTCAGTAAAGATAAATATATAAAAGAAGCGGAAAGAATCCTCTTAGATCCGCTTACATACCAATTATTACCATCTAATCCAATGGGAGAAACACTAAAGAAATTTAAAAAATATATATCAAAAGGGAAATAAATATCTATATCTATCACTAACTCCAGAATACCAGTCTTCTACTATCTGCCCAAGGTACACAAAGATCGCAACAACCCACCAGGGAGACCCATAATATCCGGTATTGATTCAGTATCAACCAGGATATCAGAATATATAGATGTTATGCTGCAACCTTTAGTGGATAAAAAAAACATATTATTTGAAGGATACTATCCATATGCTGCAGATACTAGAACAAACTAAATGGCAGGAATGCTATATTTTGGTCACATGTGATGTCAGCTCACTATACAGCATTATTCCTCATGATAAAGGCATTGAGGCAGCAAAATACTTTTTAGAAAACTCATCTTTTAAAAAGGAGCAAATCGTTTTTATTTTAGAGGGGATTTTACTTATTTTAACCCATAAAATTTTTTGGTTTCAGGACCAATTATTTCTACAGATCTGCGGGACAGCGATGGGCACCAAGTTTGCCCCTAGCTATGCTAATCTTTTTATGGCATACTGGGAAGAACATTTTATCTCCAGTGGCCATGGCTGGTCGGCAAACTTGGTGTCCTACCGCAGATATATAGATGATATATTCTTCAACTTGACAGGTAGTAACCATGAACTGGATGATTTCCTCCAGTTTCTTAACAACAACGATTGGGACATTAAATTAACCTGTAATATCAGCAATACAGAAATCATTTTTTTTAAGATTTGAACATCTATATTAAAGAATCAACTATCTTTACAAAAAATTACTTTAAGCCTGTGGACACTAACAGCTACATCAACAGAACTAGCTGTCACCACACTCCCTGGCTCACCAATGCCCCAAAAGGACAATTTATGAGAATAAGAAGAAATTGTACGGATGAAGAAGAATACACACAACAAGCAAACCATCTAATGAATCAATTTATAGAAAAGGGTTATGAAGAAAGAGACTAAAAGAAGTATGGAAGAAGTTAAACTTCTACAAAGGAATCAACTCCTTAAATATAAATCTAAAAATATTTCCCAAAGACATAATGAAATTCCTTTTATATGTAAATATAACAGTAATACTAAAAAGATATAATGAGCCATACACAAACACTGGCACATTTTAAGAGATGACCCCATTTAAAAAAAAATCCTGTCACCTAGACCAAAAATCATATACAGAGGAACAAATAATCTAAAAAATATTCTAGTAAAAAGTAACTTAGAAACCGAAAGACCAGACCATTTTATTAAAAATCTTGTAGGCTTCTATAGCTGTGGAAACTGCCTGCCATGCAAAGAAACTAAAAGCCAAAAAAGACATCTCACGGATATAAGCGATTTGATAGGGCAAACTTATACTATAAGGGACCACCTCACATGTCACTCAAAAGGAGTCATATATGCCCTACAATGCCCCTGCAATCTCCTCTATATAGGGAGGACAATTCGCCCCCTCCACATAAGAATTACAGAACATGTACGCAATATTAAAAAAGGCCTAGAAACGCACTCTGTTTCTCAACACTTTAAAACCACTCACAATCAAGATCCAAAAGGTCTGTTTTTTTGCTCACTTAAACTGGTTAAAAAAGACTGGAGAGGAGGAGATTACATAAACAAATTGGGCAAAGAAGAAATGAAGTTTATCTTCAAATTTAATACCCTTATATCAAATGGTCTTAACTCTGATTTTAAAATGTGTCATTTTTTAAAAACATAATGTTTAGTTCTTATAATTCTCATGTTTAATTCATCTCTCATATAAATATTTTATATTTCTTAATTCTTTGCCCCTTCTTTTAGACAATTATGCTTTGATATTTTAAATCTAGAAATGTCATTGTTTTTATTAATCAGATTATATAGATAGACTTACAACCTGCATCTAGCTTTACAGCTATTATGTACTTGAGTGTCTATTTCACTTATATACTTAAGTATTTCCTAAATGACATTATCATTATTTTATTTTTAGAAATATTTTGTATCTTCTGCCTCCTTTTCTTGACTAACTATGCCTTCACTCTCTAAATAAATATATGCTATTGTTTAAATAAATCTAACTATGTGCTCATAGAGATATATTTATAATCTGTATTGAGCTCTACAATAACTACTTTATATTTTGAGTGTATATTACATCAACACACTTAAGTATATTTTCTTACTACATGAATATGACTCTAATTCTCTATAAAGCTCTGTTCCCACATAATGGTGTCCTATATGATCTAGTCACTAGTGACACTAAGTGTTTTAATTTCCATAAGCACTTTAATAAGATTCAGTATTTTAATTTTTATAAGCACTTTAGCTATAGATACATTCTTTACCACTTTTCCAGCCTTTTTATTATTATATTTACATTATCTCCAAATTGTATTGGTGCCATTGACATTAATATGTCTATACCACCATACAACTACCATGTGTATGTAGAAATGACTCCTCGCTTTTACTTTATATTTTTTATATATATGCACTCCGGTATACATGGACAATAAAGTTTTAACTACAATTGAAATGCATATGCATTCCAAACACGGACGAAACCTGAAACGCATCATCAGTATGAAGCCATGAACCGGAAACGAGTCATCAACATGAAGCCGGAAACAAGGAAGAGACGGAAATTGACCGCAAGGATCACAGGTGAATCAAGAACGCAATATCAGTTACTTCAATTGTAGGGAGTGGGATCCCTTCAAACTATCCCACAGGCGCTTAAACGAGCCATATTCATCTGGCTCTGTCCTTGTGAGTACTGAATCATATAACTAGCATTAAGTTACTTCTGTACTGTATGATGTTGCACTAGTTGTTTGTCTAAACCTTTTGTCTCTACATTTACCTCACTGTACTTTAGCGTATTACCTCATAATATGTATCCAAGAACCAAGATACTCCACCTATTGTGTATGATAATGTCTATCCTCACCTTGTCTCCAGCATTGGGGGCTTGCACCTGTCAATCTCATGCCCAATTAGCCAGGTATAAGACACTGCCTCTCCATGAAGGTTCCTGTGGTTTCGTGTCTTGTGCCAGTGTTCTTCAGACTGATTCCAGCTTCTGACCATGGCTTGTTTCTTCGATTTCTCTGACCTCTGGCTTCCCCTGACTCCGGCTTTTCAGGACCACTCTTCTGCTTGTCCTTGCCTATACTGTGACTTGGAGTATATCCCTGCATAGTCCCTGTGCACAGACTCACAGTCCAGGTGGCTTATTGCCTGGTCACCTTGGTCTGTGTTTATTTGCAAGGGTGAGCGTATATCTCTGAATACTGGACTCCACATCAGGCAAGACCTTAACAGAGGCATAAAATGATAAGCTGCAATCCCAGTCTTTATGTTGGTAGTATTTTTCTCAGACTTTTGATTCTTGATAAGTGCTTTCTTAAATTAGTAGCACCCATAGCCTCCAAGAGGGCCGTAAGAAAAAAATCAAAACACTGTTAAGGTCAACTGTTAATTTTATAAATATTGTTTTGATCTTTAATATTGAAATACCTGGAGAAGAGGTTGATTTATTTATTACTGGTTTTTACAAATAAAGTATTTCATAGTGAGTTTATATAATTTTCCAACAGACTAAAGAGTACTGATATAATGCAAAGAATAATGATTCATGCAAAAAGTTGACTAATTCTGGAATGGTTACTTGTATCACATTTTTAATTCCGAATGACCATAGTACATATCTGCACTCTTCTCTCACATTCTCTAAAGTACAGGTATAGTGTAAAGTCTGCTATCACTGTGTCTCTAGCAATATTATGGCAAAGGCAAACTGAATGCACTGAACATCCCTGTCTTTGAACATACTTGACCTACTGAGAACCTCATTACACCTCACCACTGCTGGGGATGGGGAGTGATGACTGGACTTTTAGTAAGCATCACCTGTGAGATTGGATGATTTTATTGTGTGTATGCCTTTTTGCCAGGACCTAAGTTTTGCTGATTTCTTTTTTACATAAATGATCCATTACAGGTACCCCTATTTTAATAAATTAATGTTTCCTTTCAGTGCTGCAACGTAGATTTGCTATTTAAAGCTGCAGCACTGAGAAAAAAAAATGCTATAGTGATAATAAGCAATATTTTGTATGTAAGGGTATCAATTCTTATAATTATTTGTTGTCTAAGTCCACTTAGTTTTTGATTGCTTGTATCTATGCTCCCTTTGATGTAGTTTGCACAAAGTGCTGTTTGGAACTTGGTAGAACCATCACTGGTAAAAAAGCAGCTATAGCCTATACCTATAGTTGTTTATACTGTTCAGTCATGTAACTGTCGCCTGGTAAACTTTCTAGGTGTACCTTGGTTTAATGAACTTGTAAAAATAAAGACAAAAAAAAAAATGTAATGTTCATAAGTTAATGAGCATCAGATTCAGCACTTTAACATAGTATATAAACCAAACTAATCTTGAGAATTACAGTGCTATAGTTTATAGCCTTAAACCTATACATCTAACATGTAGTGGCATTACACATTCTAGTTTGGCAAGTATAAGCTATTTTAAGTAATTTCCCCCCCTCAGTTTCTTTAACTTGTAATATTAACTTAAAAAAATAGTAGGAATCTACGGCATCATTCAAGTAAGAAAGTATGCAAAAGAGATGGCGACATAATAACATGGCACACAAACAACTCCACAAAAGTACACCACAAAATGTACAGGATATTTATGTATTCACTGATCCCTCTAATCATCTTAGCTTTGAAACTTATCAGTCAGTTGATGTAAGAAGGCAAAGATATGTGGCTAGTCTTTGTTAGAGCATGATGCACAGCACTGAATGATAAAAAACTGAAGACTATCCCATATTTCTAAAGAAATTTAAGACACGACTCTACGACACACCCTGCCTTATCTATGTGTCTTAATTCTTTTTTTATTTCTTCACTGATTTATAGAACATTAAAGCAGGATTTGCTCTTTTTATGCACTGTATAAATCCACAGATAGATGTAATCACACATTTTAATACAGTAAACTAAATACATATATACTTCACTTTGTATTTTGGAATATTCATGAAACCAAGATAATATTGACATGGTATAATAAATTGCTGTGGATTCATTTTAAAATACCTCTCTTTATTAAATCTACTGTAAACATCTTCTGATATATAGTGGACACTTACTAAAGAACCTTCTTTGTTGGCTAATGATCAGGAGCTATAATAACAAAATACTAAAAATATGGAAAGATGTGAAAGGTGGTTGTACCACAGATTCATTAGACAAGAATACCAGTGGTAGTTTAGGTTATTATGGCGGTAGTGGATCTTGGAATTACTAAGCATTGACAAGGATCAAAATAGCTACGGAGAATAAAGCATGTTCAAACCTCTTCCGCAGCTTACCTTAGTCCAGCGCCGGGCTCCCTTAGCGCTGGTGACCTCTCCTCCCCACCGACATCAGCTCCCGAATTTCTCAATGCTTTCCTATGGATGTTCTGCACGTGGAATGCGAATTTTGCATCCAGCGTCGCAGATGCGCCTCTAGCGGCTTTCAGGAAAACAGCCACTAGAGGTTGGATTAACTGTGCTATGTTTACATGTGAAGGGTTAAAACCTCTGGGACCTGGCACCCAGACCACTTAATTGAGCTGAAGTGGTCTGGGTGACTATAGTGTACCTTTAATGTGATCATAGAAGAGGAAAATACTTAATTAAAAAAATAAACATTTTAAAATGCCATTTGGCAAATAACATAACCCAGATATTTCTGGTGTATAGCCCCACATTCCCAAGTTACCCCGGTTTCACATATTTTGTTAGTTTAGCAGTCATAATGAAAGATGGCATTTTGTGTTTCATATTGTCATGTATTCATCCGCTTATAAAAATGTTATTAATGGAATTTACTATTCAGACAGGAAAAGTTGTGCCAAACAACATTACTGTCCTGACAGGAAACGTTGTGCAGAGCAGCAATCAAGTCCACAGGAGGGTTTGTGCTGAGCAGCAATTATGCAAATGGAAACCTGGTAACTTCCTTTTGCGTCAAAGGCCGATTACAGCCTATCAGATCGAGAGGAGGGGTACTTAGGCCCAGTTCTCACCCTGCTCAGTGCCCTGTCGTAGTTTCACTTGTGGTTGACCGAGAGTGCATTATTAATTCTGGTTATTCTGGTAATTTGACTTTGGCATTGATTTTGACTTCCCTGTTTTCTGGCATCCCTTATCGTTGGGGCTTTCCCTTATCGCTGTGTCTCTTTCTGTGTCCCTTGACCTCAGCTATTCCTGACTATTCTTTGGTACGTTAGTCCGGCCATTCTAAGGTGCAGTATACATTACTTGTCAGTCCTCTGTGTTACACAATTCTACATGCTGGATCATTCTGTAATCCTGACATTACGACATGGCCATAGATCCTGTAGAATTGTGTAAGCACATTGTTGCTTGCAAAAGGAAACTGGAGGATAATTATCACCGCATGGATCAATTTGCCCAGGCCTTCAGTACACTTCTTACCCGAACAGCGCACCTGCAACCACTCACCTCCACCTTTTGTACCTCCACCCATAGTACACAAGGCACCTACTATCTTCCTATCTCCTCCCCTGCATTGTAATATTCAAGAATGCCGGGGATTCATTAACCAAGTATCATTTTGAGGCCTCACAGGGATCTTATCCCACAGACAGAGCTAAAATTGGTTACCTAATGAATCAATTAAAAGGTAAAGCTTTAGCTTGGGCTATTCCATTATGGGAGAGTAATAGGAGTGTGGCACACAATTACCAGGAGTTCCTTACGGAATTCAAACTTACGTTTGAACCTTTAGGCAGAGAGGATGACGCCTCTACTGCCCTGATGCATATCAGACAAGGGAACCGGTCTATCTCAGAATATGCCATAGAATTTCATACCCTAGCTTCCGAGGTAGACTGAACTAATAGTGGGTTAATCTCTGCATTTAAAAAGGGATTATCTGAAACTATGTTAGATGAGATTGCCGCCAAAGATTTACCCAAAAAGCTTAATAAATGTATCACTTTTGTCATGCAGATTGATAATAGATTAAGAACCAGAGAAGCTACTAGAAACAAGACCAGATGCATGAGTATGCATTTAGCACCACGTTTCTCCAGACCTATTGTCCCTGAAATTCCTGTACAGTCCGAACCCGAACCCATGCATTTGGGGGTCACTAGACTGTCGGAAACAGAAAGACAATATAGGAGAAAAGAAGGCCTATGTCTACACTGCGGTAGGAAGGTACATATGAGAAACAATTGTCCCATACGTCCGGAAAACTACCGCACCTTAAGGGGACAGGTCTTAGGTGTAATGGAAATGTCCTCTGAAAAGAATAAAAATAGGTTTCTCCTTGACATTTCTATCGCCTGTGACAAAAATAACTTTTCATGCAAAGCCCTGATGGATTCAGGTGCTGCTGGAAACTTAATTGACGTTCAGTTTTTTAAAGGTAATACTATACCTATCAAAGAGAGACTATCACCCCTAGCTGTTGAAGCTATTGATGGGAGACCACTCTCACAACCATTGATAATGCATGAAACCTTACCCATTAATATTTCCATTGGTGCCTTGCATAAGGAAGAAATTACAGTTCAGGTGATTGCATCACCTTCTTGTCCTATTATATTAGGATTCCCTATTGACTGGGCTAATGGGGAAATATTAGAATGGGGTAAGGATTGTAATGAAAGGTGCATATTGCATGTAGTGATGCACCGAACGGTTCGATCCGCCCCCTATTCGTCATCATTGAGTAAACTTTGACCCTGTACCTCACAGTCAGCAGACACATTACAGCCAATTAGCAGCACACCCTCCCTAGCAGACCCTCCCACCTTACATTCATTCTCAAGCTGCATGCTAAGTGAGAGGAGGGAAAGTGTAGCTGCTGTTGATTAGATAGGGAAATGCATAGCTAGGTTAGGGTATACATTGTCCACTACAGTCCTGAAGGACTCATCTGATCTCTGCTGTAAGGACAGCACCCCCAAAAGCGGGTGTGTCAGCCCTACAGCGTGTACTCTGCCAGTTCACAGTGCCACTCATATCTGGTGTCACAATAGCTTGCATTTAAAAACAAAAAACTTTTTTCACTGTTATAGATTGAATAGCAGTGTTGGTGTTGGATCACAATTGCAAATCTGGTGGGCAGCACAAAGATCATCCTGTATTCAAGAGGTTCATTGGGTGACATGTAGCCTGACATAGCAGCATCCTTCTTCTCTGAAAAGACAGTATTTACAAAAAATCGGATACGCAATAGACACCATAACCACTACTGCAGTGTAGCTTTAAGCTTTACAGAAGACTTTGATTTCTCAGAAATCTGGAAACAGTGCTGTTTATTTGCAGATTGATTAATATGTTATTCATGGAAAGAATGTGCTCCAGTTGCTATGAACAACTACATTGAATGGATGCCCATCTGTATCATTGGAATAACTTCCAAATTAACAGGTGGACAGTTGCAGCCATAATGGCTTTAAATAATTGAAATGCTGCATCTATCTCATTTGTTACAAATAACTTGCCAGGTTGTGAAATTATAGGACCCAGTAATCGAAAACAAGCTGCAGTTATAATTACTATAGATAGGTTGTAAATGATTGTGAGATCATGATCTTGTGAACATTATTATGGATTTAAAAGAATACTTTAGATGTATGTATTCACCAACATGGGAATGCTGATGCTGCACTGATACACATCTTCATTTTCACAGACTGACTTTATGGCATGGATCTTCCCTTTTTTACTTACCTTTTACTGTTCCTTAATTCTGTGTATACATATATAATTTAATATTTGTGACCCATATTTATGTTTTATATGTTGCTACCTTATTAACTTTTATTGCATTTTATGTATACAGAATCATGTGTTTTTTACAATAATTAGGTCTGCCATGTCTCTCTGAGGCATAGTGTGGGAGGGTTTGAACTGTGTTCCGTTTGTGCTGCCATTTGCACTAGACGGCACATCGGATAAACTTTACTCCTGCTGGTACCATCACCCCGGACATGGACTCCTCCCACGGGGTGACGTGTCTGACCAGCAGTTCCTGCCCAACTGCACATGCGTTCCATCTGTGGATGACGCATGCGGTTCAACGACACCACGTGACGCATGCTCACTTATTTCCGTTTCACGTGATGTCGGAAGTTAATAATTAAATTTTTATATATACTTATAAGTTTAGTTTTTTTAACAATGATGATATATATAACTCCCCCACACCTATATCTTAAAATTATATGGATTCTTATTACGTTTTTTTATATTCAAGTATATTATAACCCCACCTATGACGCTAATGACGTAATTTTAGCGAGAAATTCAAATTACCTATGTAATTATATGTTTCTTATATAAACAGTACATGTCAGGTCTGTTTTTCCTATAAGTTTCTACTTGATGAAGCCAGCTGTGGCAAAAAGCGTCTAGAAACTCTTTATAACTTTGTATATTTATTGTACAAGTGTTAATTGTGACGAGACCAATCTCGCCACATTGCATTGGAGAAGCCTGGTTGCTCGCCTGCTGCCTTTGGACTATGGCCCCCTTTTAAAAGACTTTATTTTTGCCTGCAGAAAAGCTATATTCGTGCTTTTCTGCCTGGGGTTCAGTAGATTTGTTTGAATGTGTTAAACCCCAGATAGGAATCCCATGGAGCCCATTCGTATGAAACTGACTGTAAAGACTTTAGCTCCATGGCGATTAAACTGTATTCGTGTGGTCTGAGCGCCATTCACTTAATAATGTGCGCTCGGACCTGAGCTATCTGGGGATATGTTATATGTCTGTGTTTTATGTAATAAATGTGACTTTATGTATTTTAAAGTGTTTTGTGTCTCTTTGCAACCATGTGCTTAATGGAGTCTTGTGTCTGTCCTGGGAGATAATTGAATTACTTATCTCCAGGATAGAAAACTCTGAAACTGGTTTGGGCCAGAAAGCCATGCTTCATTTAGTCACAAAGGACTTTTACTAACTTTTGAACCCCTTGTCTGATTTGTGCCATTTTTGAATATGTTGTTCCCCTGAATGGATTGATTGAGAATATGTAATTTTATGTGAATGTGATGTATGGTTTTGGAGCTATGAAAGTTGGGTAGAAAGTATGTTTTAACTGTTTGTATAATTGAGTTTCCTCTCAGGATAAGGGGAGGGAATATGTGGGATGTAACTGTGATATGATTGGTTGTTTTATCCCTCCCTGTGGGTGGTCCTGTATTTGAAACACTGTAATAAAACCCAGGCTGGGTGTGCCAGCACCTCAGACCACTGCTTGACCCTCAACACGGAGCCTTGTCTCGTTCTTGGGGGGATTCACTGTATGCTGTTAGAGACTGATTGCCAGGAGTGTAAGCTGTTCGTCTGCTTTTCCTGTTCGTCTGCTAGCAGCTATTTGGGAGGTTCCAGTTCGGGAGTTGGAGTGCTATTTTGTATCCAGTTTGTGAGTTTTGGTGTTCTGCAGTAGCTGTGCCTGTATCTCTGGAAAGGGGGCCGATCGCCTAAACGGTTTTTACCCCTTGTGTGCAAAGCGGTCCGTTACAATTGGTGGCAGCGGTGGGATCGTTCCTACAGCCAGAAGGACAGCTACAGGAGACACCATTTCTTTGGATTTTACAATTTGAGGGCAACGCATGTCCCAGTACAGCGACCCTGACAGCACCAGCATGGAACCAGCAGTGGAGAATGACGAGGGTGCCATGGATGACCGAGATGCAGTCCGTAAAGGCATCTGGTACCAGGCACTGGGTATTGTGGAGTACCAGCGGGGCAAGAGACTCCCCAAGGAAGACAAGCGGTTGCAGAAGCGAGTAGCCCTGCGGATGCCCTTCCTGGGAGAGCAGCCCCTAGATGAATGGGTGAAGGAATTGGAGCACCGGGTATGGCAGGAGATTTGGCTGGAAGATGCCTACCAGGCGCTCTGGTGGTATGGGGCACAGTACCTGCCCTGGACAGCCGAACATAACAAGCCAGAGGGAGAGGAGTTTGATGGTCCTGGCTTGTTATGGGAGGCTTTTTCAGAGCCTGAATTTGGGAGCCCTACACAAGCCCGGTTCAGTGATCTCTTGGAGTGGAGGGAGAGCAGGTATGACTGGGACGACACTCACGACATTGAGCAAGACCTGGCTCACTTAGCAACCCTGGAGTGGGAACTGGAGCAGGACTACCGAGATCTCTTCCACTCCATTGAGAAGATTCAGCAGGACAGCAAGGTGACAGAGCCAGACCCATTCAGAGGGGACGAGATGGTACAGTTTTACTGGGAAGAACCCCAGGTGGCCGGTAGAGATGGGACCGAGGTCTCTCCACCGGTCCTGCAGGGAATTGGGAGCCCAGTTTCCATTCCCCAGCGGCAGTGTAAAGTGCAGGGAGAGGAGAGGAGTATCCTCCCTCCCCAGCGGCAGGCTGAGTTACAGGGGGCAGAGGTAGTTGTTCCTGCCCCCCAGCAGCAGAGTGATATGCCGGGAAGGCAGTGTGAAGTCCAGGGAGAGGAGAGCAGCGTCCTCCCTCCCCAGCGGCAGGCTGAGTTACAGGGGGCAGAGGTAGTTGTTCCTGCCCCCAGCAGCAGAGTGATATGCCGGGAAGGCAGTGTAAAGTGCAGGGAGAGGAGAACAGTGTCCTCCCTCCCCA
Organism: Pelobates cultripes; assembly: GCA_933207985.1. Taxonomy (NCBI): domain Eukaryota; kingdom Metazoa; phylum Chordata; class Amphibia; order Anura; family Pelobatidae; genus Pelobates; species Pelobates cultripes. The sequence goes on from OW240916.1 coordinate 102,619,705, forward strand.
GCGGCAGGCTGAGTTACAGAGGGCAGAGGTAGTTGTTCCTGCCCCCCAGCAGCCAAGTGATATGCCGGGAAGGCAGTGTGAAGTCCAGGGAGAGGAGAGCAGTGTCCTCCCTCCCCAGCGGCAGCGTGATTTTTTGGGAATTGGGAGCCCAGTCTCCATTCCCCAGCGGCAGCATGATGTTTTGGGAATTGGGAGCCCAGTCTCCATTCCCCAGCGGCAGCACAGATTATTGGGAATTGGGAGCCCCGTCTCCATTCCCCAGCGGCAGAGTGTCCTACCGGGAATAGAGAGCCCAGTCTCCTTTCCCCAGCAGCAGGACTCTGTATTGGGAGCAGAGACAGTTGGTCTCCCTTCCCCGCAGCTGGAAGTATGTATGAGAGAGGAGCATGTTACCCCCTCTCCCCAGCGGCAGCTTAATGTATCAGGGGGAGACAGTAAGCCCCACAACTGTGCAGATGGGACCGTAGTCTCTACACTGCCAGCACAGGGGGTAGGGACGGTCGGTCCTGCCCCCCAGCGACAGGGCTGTTTAGCCAAAGGGGAGACAGTCGGTCTCCCCCTCCAGCAGCAGAGATGGGTAACCAAAGGGGAGACGGTCGGTCTCCAGCAGCAGGACTGTGCATCTAAAGGGGAGACAGCCAGTCTCCAGCAGCAGCAGCAGAGCGGTGTATTTAAAGGGGAGACAGTCGGTCTCCCCCTCCAACAACCAGGCTTCAACCAGGCTATCCTCCCAGTAGCGCTGGCAACAGGGCAGAGTGCCGCTGGTCTCTGCCCACGCAGCAACCCACCAAGTCAGCGTACCCGTACCCAGCACAGCCGTGGTGAGGCACCTGGACATGGACAAGCTTCCCTTTTACCCAGGTGTAGTAACCATTTATTGTGGGTGGGCTGTGCTGTTGATTATTTGTTGTGGGTGGGCTGCTGGACTAACAAGGGCACTGACCCGCAGGAGGTCAGATACCCTGTTAGTCTGTTTGGAAAAGGGGAGAGATGTGACGAGACCAATCTCGCCACATTGCATTGGAGAAGCCTGGTTGCTCGCCTGCTGCCTTTGGACTATGGCCCCTTTTAAAAGACATCTTTTTTTACCTGCAGAAAAGCTTCATTCGTGCTTTTCTGCCTGGGGTTTGGTAGTTTTGGTTGAATGTGTTATACCCCAGATAGGAATTCCATGGAGCCCATTCATATGAAACTGACTGTAAAGACTTTGGCTCCATGGCGATTAAACTGTATTCGTGTGGTCTGAGCGCCATTCGCTTAATAATGTGCGCTCGGACCTGAGCTATCTGGGGATATGTTACATGTCTGTGTTTTATGTAATAAATGTGACTTTATGTATTTTAAAGTGTTTTGTGTCTCTTTGCAACCATGTGCTTAATGGAGTCTTGTGTCTGTCCTGGGAGATAATTGAATTACTTATCTCCAGGATAGAAGACTCTGAAACTGGTTTGGGCCAGAAAGCCATGCTTCATTTAGTCACAAAGGACTTTTACTAACTTTTGAACCCCTTGTCTGATTTGTGCCATTTTTGAATATGTTGTTCCCCTGAATGGATTGATTGTGAATATGTAATTTTATGTGAATGTGATGTATGGTTTTAGAGTTATGAAAGTTGGGTAGAAAGTATGTTTTTAACTGTATGTGTAATTGAGTTTCCTCTCAGGATAAGGGGAGGGAATATGTGGGATGTAACTGTGATATGATTGGTTGTTTTATACCTCCCTGTGGGCGGTCCTGTATTTGAAACACTGTAATAAAAACCAGGCTGGGTGTGCCAGCACCTCAGACCACTGCTTGACCCTCAACACGGAGCCTTGTCTCGTTCTTGGGGGGATTCACTGTATGCTGTTAGAGACTGATTGCCAGGAGTGTAAGCCGCTTGGGTGCTTTTCCTGTTCGTCTGCTAGCAGCTATTTGGGAGGTTCCAGTTCGGGAGTTGGAGTGCTATTTTGTATCCAGTTTGGGAGTTTGGTGTTCTGCAGTAGCTGTGCCTGTATCTCTGGAAAGGGGGCTGATCGCCTAAACGGTTTTTACCCCTTGTGTGCAAAACGTTCCGTTACATTAATAAAGGAATTTTGGCTATTATTTTTACTGTTGCCACATTCCTTTTTTCACTATAGTATTATACTACCTTTATTTTTGGTATTTTATATATTTTTATTTTTATGTTACTTCTTATTCGGACCTGATACCACTGTTCTACCATCTATAACTAAGCACCAAGAATCCCTAGTTGTGGATTGTACCACCCATACACTATTCATCGAGCAGTGCGTCTGCTCAATATACCGTGAGTATATTTTATCCTGTTTTTATCATCCCTAGGAGTTAATACAGGGAGCACTATATATATTTTATCTTTTTTTTAATCACGAGCCGGACTACTCTACTGAACTATCCTACTGAAGAATGCTAGAGAAACTTCACATATCCTTGAGTGAGGATTGTTCCACTTCGTGCCTTTTAAACGAGAGCTGGATTTAAGCTCTGGATATTGTGAGTAGTTTTTATTTCTATACACATAATATTTCATATTACGACATACTGTACCATTGGAGTCCCTTTTTGTCTTCTCCTTCTTTCACATATATACTTCGGGACAACGAGTCTGCATCTGTGACCACATATTCCACCCACTGCACTACAAGGATCTCTTCCTCTGGACGTAGAACAACTTAAAATTTTGGACTTTTTGCAGTACTGCTTGGATGTTTTCAACATTTCTATAAGTATTGTTTTCACTTATTATTAGACGCACCCTTTCTTTTTCTTTCTTTTCTTCTTTACTTACTTTGAGACGTTATACTTCTGTATTCCATGTTGACCCATCAGCACTGATCCTTTCCTTGATCTCCATTGTATAGTGTTGGATGTGGATTTAGTAATTACTCATAGTGGAATATTCCTCATAGTGGAATATCTGTCACAAATAAGATCTAATGTGGCACTCAGGGGTCAGTGGTGCTGTAATCAGAGAGTAAGCCCCGAAAACACTAAATGCAGAAAATAAATAAAAACACCACACAAAGAGGAATTTAGTTATGCAAACAAGTATTTATTATTTTAATTTTTTTTATTACTGCACATAAAAATGATAAGGTCACTCCAAAAAAAGTTATACAAACTCTCCGGAATCTATATGTAAAACTGGTAAGTAATTAACAAAATAATTCTGTCTGCGTAGTAAAAAAAGATTTCCTATTTAAAAAATTAAAAATAGGACAAAAAGTAAAACTAACAAGAAAAGGGAAAAAGGGAGAGAAAAAAAAAGAATGGTACACTTTGCAAATCAACTTCCCCTTTTTTATGTTTTTTTTCTTATTTGTCTTTTGCATTTGTTTGCTTTTTTATATATTTTTTTTTTTAAATTCTCATGGTTTTTTTCATTTTTTTTCTTATTTCTTTTTAGCTATTTTGTCATAATACTAGTCTGGAGTATAACCAGATCCACATATATTGTCTATTTACATTTTGTAAAATGTTTTCATATTTCTAATATTGACACTTAGTGTACCATTCTCTTTTTTTCTCCAATTTTTTTCACTTCACTTTTTTTTTTTTTGTTAATTGTGTGTTAAGATATCTACTTTTCTGAGCAGACAGGATTATTTTGTAAAGTGGTTATTTTAAGTATGGATTAGATTTCCGAGAGTTTGCACCAACATCTTCTTAAAAAAGTACTATTTTGCATACCTAAAACTCTTTTGAGTATGGTATCTTTATATATTTTAATGCAGATTTCTGTGCCAATACTCGTACTTCCAGAGTTTCCTAGGGAAGTCTACAAAATATAAACTAAAGGCCTTGTTACAGCTCAAGCATAAAGAGATATCTTATTTTCTTGACTATTTTTGGTCACATCTGTGTCCTATATGGCTTGATAAAGGTCACAGATTGTGACTCTGTAACGAGAATATACCCCAACACGCAGGATTCAGCTAAACAGAAGACAACACAGAGGAGAGATACGTCTACCGGACCTTAGAATGGCCGGACTCGACGTATATGAGAGGAGACAGAGTCAGGAACGATCCGAAATCAAGGGCACAGAGAGACAGCGTAAACTAGGACAAGCCGGGGTCTGGTACACAGTAAACAACAAGCCGACAACCAGAACAGAAGGATAAAGAGAAAACGTAGTCAGAAACAAAGCCAAGGTCAATACGGAGAAACACAACTGAACACAACAAGCGCTAAAGGGAACTGATACAGAAACCACGATAGGGCAGGGAGTAGAGGGAGAGGTAAGTTTAAATAGCTTCAAAACTAATGTGATTGGCTCCTGTCATATCCACACCCCCAAAAGGTAAGTGTATGGGGAGTGTGGTATGACAGGGGCCAATGGGAGCCTTTTGACAATTTAGGCTCCCACTGTCTCTTTAAGAGCGCGCCCGAGACTCGCGGCGCGCTCTTAGATTCAGGCGGGACACGTGACCGCTTCTCGCGGTCACTGCCCGCCTTGCTAGTGGAGCCGTCGGATGAGCCGCGCGCGGCTCGTGCAGCAGCATGACCGCGCGCGTCTTGAAGAGAGGACCGCGGCCGGCCCCTGGAGAAGGTGAGTAACGCTACAGACTCAAACTTTGCTTTGTGTAAAGTTTCATTGAAATGTTGTTACATTTACTTAAATGAGTGCCTAGGGATTCTTTGATATGCTGAAATCCTGTTACTAGGAGTTGGGGGCAACTCTAGGCCTTGAGAACCACAACTGTACTTTGGATCATTGCTTTGTGGAGTTTTATCACATTTCAAGTGCTGTCCCCATCACAGGAAATGTATATATTTTCTGACTAAGCAGTGACTTCTTGAGATCTGAACACTAAATTGCATAATACAAATCAAATTGTGACTATAGATAAATATGGTAATTTAAAATTCCAAATTACCTATTTTATTCTAGCTTTTGAAATACAGTTTTTGAAATACAGTTTTTGAAATACAGTTTTCAATCCACTAAAACAATCCACTAATAAGCATCTGTATAAAAGTATATTTTGCCTAGGGATTTTGTTCTAGATGTACTCCTCACCATTGCTGAAGCAGAACATCAATCCAGATGTACAGCATGAGCCAAAACCTCTTACTCTATCTATGATAGTAGAATACTGGAACATGTATTTTTATCTTAGTCCTAAATCCTGTATACGCTGCCAGTTGTTGGCATTAATTAATCTTTTTAAGCCTTTTAACTCCCTCCACCCCAAAAAAAATTTAACCCCCAAAAAAGCTTCTCTCAAACATAAAAATAGGGATTGATATACTCAAGAGAATGTTAAAAATATTTCATTAAAAAAGTTGTAGAATGAATGAAATAAATAGTAAATATAACATATGAGAAGTCTAAATGTATTTAAAATATATTTTCTAACAGCTCAAACTCACAATAATGCAGTTTCACATGAATTAGAAATGTACGGTTAATATTTTATACATTCATACATCTTGTACATTTATGTATTCATTATGGTATTACAAACATTACACATGAACATGAATCGGATAATTTAATCTTCTAATAAATATATCATTTGCAATCTATATGTCAATGCAAGATTTAGCAATCACGTCAAGCCATTGAATTTATAATATAACAACTCAGTTTAATGAACAATATTGCAATTGCAATCACAGTAGAAACGTTTTAAACTGAAATCAAATACATGTCTATACTTACGTAGTTTATATTTAAAGTTGATATTATTCATTCATAAGTGACTACCGTTATGTCCATTTCTTTTGCAATATTAATTTAAAAATTATATGAAAATGTAATACATTTACTGTCTTTTTTTTCGGTGGAATAATTCTCAACAATAAGTCTACTGAAATGAGTCAGAATTTAGGTCAAATTATAGCAAAGATACTTTTTGTGTTGCACGTCTAAATCAGTTTCGATCCTGCTGTAAATTAGGTCCTATGCATCGTAAAGAACAAGTGACAGACAGTAATCAATGTGAATCTCTAGCTTCCAACAGTGAATAGAGTTGATGAAGTGGAAGATCCCCGTTTGTCTTGGATAGAAAGTCATTTCTCTGTCAAGACAGAGTCTAATTTCTGCCCCCACTCTAATGAGGACTGTACTTTGTATGTTCAATAAATTATCTGTTTATGAAAACTAGATAGAAAAGCAGTACTGCAATTTACTATGGAGCCCAAATATTGATTTGCGATTTGACTGATTCATGCAAATAATATCTTAAAACTGATGATGACTTATGTATGACCAAAAACAAAACAAAAAAGAAAATCAACCCCCCCCCCCAAAAAAAAAAACAGCAACAGTATTGTTCCCCAGAGTGGAAGCAAACTAAAATCAATAGCAGGTTTACAAATGAGTCTCTGTTGTCCTTTTAAGTTGCACTTGCGAATCTGTATAATAGCAATATGTTAGCTGGTTATTTAGCCTTTAAATCTTAATTGTGTATATGTTTTGCACCAGGTGGATGTAATTCACATATTGTTAGCACATGGATTTGCACATCACTGCTTTACATTACATTTTACCTCTATATAGTTTAACTGTGCCAGACAAGACTGATACACTTCCATTAATTGCACATCTGTGTTATAAAAACCCATGTTACAGTGAGGGAAAAAAGTATTTGATCTCCTGCTGATTTTGAACGTTTGCCCACTGACAAAGAAATTATCAGTCTATAATTTTAATGGTAAGTGTATATTGACAACGAGAGACAGAATAACAAAAAAAAGAAAATCCAAAAAAACGCATGTCAAAAAAAGTTATAAATTCATTTGCATGTCAATAAGTGAAATAAGTATTTGACCCCCTTCACAGAGGTCAGACGTTTCTTGTAGTTGGCCACCAGGTTTGCACACATCTCAGGAGGGATTTTATTCCTCTCCTCTTTGCAGATCCTCTCCAATTATTATGTTTTCGAGGCTGACATTTGACAACTCAAACCTTCAGCTCCCTTTACAGATTTTCTATGGGATTAGGGTCTAAAAACTGGCTAGGCCACTCCAGGACCCTAATGTACTTCTTCTTGAGCCACTCCTTTGTTTCCTTGACTGTGTGTTTTGGGTCATTGCCAGGCTAGAATACCAATCCACAACCCATTTCAATTTCCTCGCTGAGGGAAGGAGATTCTCACCCAAGATTTGAAGGTACATGGCCCCATCCATCGTCCCTTTGATGCAGTGCAGTTGTCCTGTACCCTTAGCACAAAAACACCCTTAAAGCATAATGTTCCTACCTCCATGTTTGATGGTGGGGATGGTGTCCTTGTGGTCATAGGCAACATTCCTCCTCCTTCAAACATGGCGAGTTGAGTTGATGCCAAAGAGCTTGATTTTGGTCTCATCTGATCACAACACTTTCACCCAGTTCTCCTCTGAATCATTCAGATGTTCACACGGGCCTGTACATGTGCTTTCTTGAGCAGGGGGACCATGCGGGCGCTGCAGGATTTCAGTCCTTCCCAGCGTAGTGTGTTACCAATTGTTTTCTTGGTGACTATGGTCCCACCTGCCTTGAGATCATTAACAAGAACCTCCCATGTAGTTCTGGGTTAATTCCTCACCATTCTCATTATCATTGAAACTCCACGAGGTGAGATCTTGCATGGAGCACCAGACCGAGGGAGACTGACAGTTATTTTGTGTTTCTTCTATTTGCGAATAAGCACACCAACTGTTGTCGCCTTCTCATCAAACTGCTTGGCGATGGTCTTGTAGCCCATTCCAGCCTTGTGTAGATCTACAATCTTGTCCCTGACATCCTTAGACAGCTCTTTGGTATTGGCCATGGTGGAGAGTTTGGAATCTGATTGATTGATTGATTGCTTCTGTAGACAGATATCTTTTATACAGGTAAATAACAATGGAGTAAGGAGCACAACCATCAATAGTAATAAAACAATCTTTATTAAGTGGGCATCAGATTTAGTTTACTTCCGGGTTCGGCGATTTTGAAGTGCTTGATGCTGCTCACGCCTCAGGTTTATGTTTTCATTCTTTTCTGCATCATTTTAACCTTGTAGATCAAATATTTGCACTAGGCATTTTGTGACATTTACTTTTGATTGTTTCTTTTTTCTTGTTTTTATTTTATTTTGTCATATTTTTTCATCCTTTTCAAACTGCCATACCATTTGGGACCATTTTGATCTTTATATCTTTATATTAATACTGATGTAATATATATATTCTTGTTTATCTCATAATATGTTTCTATTAATATGTCTAGTATTTTTCTTTATGTATTTTACTTGTGAACCTGCATTTTGATATGTACATAGATCAGGGCTTTCTGGTTCCCTTGACAACCATGAACAGGTGTATCATGGTTGGGAGGATCCCAGTCATCATGGGTGGCCACCCATTTTTTCAGGTGTTTCCTATGTTTGTTTTTTACTTTGGGTATATAAGAACAGGATTTAGTTTCTCTCAACATGCTCCCTTGATAAAGGCATTTTTGCCGAAACGTTGGGGTGTTTGTGTGACTGACTCTGTCCCTGCTTCTCACTAGGTCTGGTATGCTTATTGTTATATATATTTTGTATATTTATGTCTATGTTTGTGGGGTTGGATTAGATTGTTATTTCATTTTTTATATTTTTTGTATATTGAGACTCTGTTATTCATATAAGACGCTTTTGGCGTAGATACATATATATATCCAGAATTTTTCTGATCATTGCTGTATAGCGTGATATGATCCTATATTTTGGATCTTTGTTATGTGATATTTTTATAGAGTATACCCACTTAATAAAGATTGTTTTATTACTATTGATGGTTGTGCTCCTTACTTCATTGTTATTTATATGTATTTGGGCTTTTGGGGATAAAGCCTTATGTATTTTCATAGAGCTCCACTTGGAAGCTTGCATATATTTCATATTGCCAACCTTATTTAATTTTTAATTATCTTTTATACAGGTAACAAGCTGAGATTACGAGCACTTTAAGAGAGTGCTCCTAATCTCAGCTCGTTACCTGTATAAAAGACACCTGGGAGCCAGAAATCTTGCTGATTGGTAGGGGATCAAATACATATTTCACTCATTGACATGCAAATCAATTTATAACTTTTTTGACATGCGTTTTTCTGGATTTCATGTTTTGTTATTCTGTCTCTCACTGTTAAAATACACATACCATTAAAATTATAGACTGATCAATTCTTTGTCAGTGGGCAAACATTCAAAATCAGCAGGAGATCAAATACTTTTTTTCCCTCACTGTATATATGATGGCAGTCCTCTTTACACAAGGATCTGACATTACCACTCTTTAAAGTGGCTATATTGCTAATATAGACAGAAATGTTTTCACCTACATACTCTGGATAGAACATTTCCCTTCTCATTTCTAATTTGTTTTTGATTAATGTATGGCTACAATTAGAGATCTGCCTTTTTCAGAATTCATACTTGAAATTTCTGAAGATTGATTTACTGGGCCAATGTCATCATTTCACCTCTGGAGCAAAATGCCAAGGCAGTAGAGAGGCATAGTTCATGTAAACTCTGTTTTAAATGTGTAGATTTATGTATGTATGTAAGTGAATGTGTTTCTTTGTGTGTGCACTTGTATGTGACTGTGTGTTTATGGTTATCTTTAAATGTTTAGATGTGTAACTTTGTATGTATGTAAGTCTTCGATGTGCAATGCTATTTACATATGCATGGGTATTTGGCTAACTATGTATTTGTTTTTTTAATTAGATGAGAGGGTGGGTAGCAAGTGAATGTGGAAATGCAACTTTAGGAGGTGCGGTTTTTTGGGTTGATTGAGAAGCACCATTTTATTCTTGGTTTCAGTCAATAAATGTGTGGTTTTTTTTTATACACATATTGCATTATTGTGGTTAATATCACAGTTACAGGGTCAAAACACTAATATGCCAACATTTTGATGAACTGGTTTTCTGGTTGCATGCATTCATTGTATTTAGATACAGGGTGCAATTTTAAATTACCCCATCATGGCATACTATGATACAAATGAAAACCCACACGCTATATCACATGACATAGACCACAAAAAACCATTTTAAATTAGGCATTTTCATTCTTTATTATTAAGGCTATTTAACCCCAAAATGCTGCCAAAACATGCAGTATTACGTATAGATTTATTAACTCATATTTGTGTTATATACCCTTTCAGACACAAGCTACCTTTTAAATATAAGTTCTACAACATTGATAGTTAATATTGGTGAAGCAGATGTGTGTAAACTATATTTCCTATGATGTTTATCCAACCTTTAGGCACTCTGTGGGTTAATAGGTATTACAGTCTGTAATGCTTAAATCACATTCTAGTTTGTATACATAAAGGTTTAAGTGATAAAAAAAGTATATGTAGAATTGGCACCATGCAGGCAAAGTAATTGGAACTGAGTAAAAGGAAAATGTGTCTAAGTGACATGAACTCCCACAGTACTTTCGTTTTCAAACACTAAATAACCTTTCAAGTTGGTTCAGTTATTAATGATGCCTACAATGTTTATACGTAATGCAAAAAGATTACATAAATTCAAGGAATCACTTCCCACCTGAAAGAATTATAAAACTGCAGCTGATGTGAATGATGACACACTATAGGACAGTGATGGCTAACCTGGGGGTTGCAGAGATTGTGAACTATTATTTACATTATCCTAATAAGTAAGAGAGAATATTATTGCTTTGTTATGGGTATATATTGGAGTGTTCAATTTTATTGTATTTTTTGCAATTTAAGTGTATATTTTCCAGATTTTAAAATCCCCTCTTAGTTTGTTTGTTTTTTATTTTTTATTTTATTTTTTACATGTATTTTATCTTTTTTTTTTTTTTTAAATGTACTCTGTTACATTTTAGCATTTTGGTGGAAGCCGAATTAAATTCGGGCTCACATCATGGAGTCCCATGTATCAACCAATTATAAAGGCTCCCCTCTATCAGTTTGGGCTGTTTTTAGTGACCTCAGGCTGACAGATGAGCTGCATGCAGTGCTCAAAGTAAGCAATGTATAAAATGTTTCAAATGTGCTTTTAAATCCCCATTGACTGCAATGCTGTGTGAGCAAAGTTTAATTCCGGCACATAATAGAAGACCCAGCTGTCACTAGATACCATATATATTGGCTCCAGACTGATAGGTGTGCTGTATGCAGCAATCAAAGAGACCACTGCTACTGCCAAAATAGTAGGCATTTAAATACCCATTTCTGTAATTCAGTGTGAGAAGAGTTAATCCCTGCTCACACCAGGAAACCCAGATATCAGTCAACACCTCTCATCTCTCATCAATGGCTCTCATCTGTCAGTTGGCTGACCAGTGAGCTGTATGCAGAGCTCATGGTGACTGCTGCTAGCAGTCCTTTAAATGCATTGAGAACATGATGACTGAGCAGATTGAGCTCAGATTTAGTGTTAAAGGGCTGACAGGTTTTTCAAGGGAGACCCCCAGGATTTGAAAAGATCCTTACAGGGTTTCTCAGCATGACCCCGTGCTGATTATTATCAGTGCTGGGTTTTGCCAACTGCCCACCACCGATCACCGTATAATAGTCATGCCTGTTTTTCAATATTACAGGTATATCTCCATAATGCTGACAACAGCCAGTAGATGGCAGCAACATACCACTCCCTTCTGTTTTAAATAAGTAACCCGTACTGATACACACAGAGAGTTTTGTTAGGGTAGGAGGAAGGGTTAGGGTTAATTGTTAAGTTAGGGTGTATGTAGGTTTTGTGTTACAGTAAGGTAAGTGTTAATGGAGGGCTGGAATTAGAACTGCTGTTTTAGAGTTAGGGATTGTAGCGGAATGGGCTTTGCAACAACACCTCTTTTGTACTAGGGGCTGTCCATACCCTTTTTGTTGCTTTATTTTCCTGAGATTGTAACTGTTCATTACCTGTGGAAACAAGTAACAAGCTTTGATTTTGTATCATTCGCCTGGTTGTTTGGTAAGAACCCCTTTTTCAGCTATTCTCACCATAGGGTTTCAACAAACGAACGAAGTACAGAGCAACCAGGAAACCCATTAGAGGAGCGTGGTGCCAATTAACCACCCTAACCTGGTTCACACTTTCTTAATTGAAAACACACGAACCAACTGGGTGATCCCCTGGGTGGCTGCCGTTGGTTATGCGAACACGTGGCAGCCATCTTAGAATATGAATTACACCAGCGGTGTTAGGTCATCGAGTGTCTGGAACCCAAATCAGACACTCAATGGCACGAACACCGCAGAGACTTTCATCCTAGAGTAATTTCGTATAAACTCAGGGGAACATAGCGGCATTTGGTGAAATGAATCACACGAATGAGAGGAGTTGAATGAACCAATGCACCAACCATGGTTTTATGCACTTTCATGTATTTCAGATGCTCGAATGGAGACCGACCGCACAGCCCAAACACACGGAACTATTTTCGGCTTACACCTCGTGTGCGGTCGGTAAAGCTAAGACCTCTATAAAACTGTCGAACCCCTGAACCGATCTGGGTGATTTTTCAGTATGTTGCTCCCCAAATCGGGCTATCAGGGGATGTCTGAATTGTGGGAGTATGATATGTTTTTGGGGTACTTATAGAAATTTATAAAAATTTTGATTTTTATGTTTGGAGATAATTGAGTTGATACAGTAAATAACTCAATTATCTCCTAAGAAGAGGGGAGGGATTGTGTGAACTGTATGGGAGTGACTTATTACCTGACTCTGTATGTATTGGTTGTTTTCTGTTTTTACCTGTGCCCAACAAGGTCCACCTGGGTGGTAACCTTTTTGGCAAAACCTGCATAAAAGGCCAGCCTGGCCATTAGAAGTTCAGTTCGGCTCCTAATACTGAGTGTCATCCAGTTATTGGGAAGGGTGATGGGATATTCGTGGATTATCTTATGCTTAAGCCTGCCTTCTTGGATTATCCTGTTTGTTCCTGAGTAGCTGTTGGAGCAACCAGCAGAGAAGAAGCCCTGCTACCACTAACTCTCCGCTACAGAAATATTATAGGATTAAGCATAGGGGTAATGTTAAAACATATGGTTAGAGTGAGTGCAAACATTAGGGTTGGTACAGTGTTATAGGAAGTTGGTACAGGGTCATCATTAACTACCAAAAATTTATTTTGATCCTAGACATGATGCATTTAACAATCAGGACTGATATGTGAATCTGTTTTGAGCTCTTTTTATTTTGCTGCACTGGATATGTAAGATTTATTATAAGCAGATGTTAAAAAATGCATTTTCCTATTTTGTTTTCTAACATGTTATTCACTCTTAATATTGTATTAGTAGTATATATATATATATATATATATATATATATATATATATATATATATTGTCCAAGTTCTGAACCAAAACAAAACCAGAATTTGTGTCCCTATTTTATTAAACAAAAAAAACTCACAGAAATAGCCTTCTTTTAATATTTTTCATATATATATTAAAATATATATGTGTGTGTGTGTGTGTGTGTGTATATATATATATAATCACAAAATGTATGTATAGTGTATAGGGACACAAATTCTAGGTTTTGTTTCGGTTCAGAACTTGGACAATTTCTTTGGTTCTTAAGCAGCTCACACAGGGGAGATTGCCAAAGAGTCTCGCAAACAATTAACACAGCTGGAGATGCAAACTTCTAAATTAAACAAATAAGCTAAACAATTAGCTTTATTTTTCAGTAAGTATGTAGGGAGGTTGTATGAGTCAGTATATCTGACCTATAACTGCAAAGAATAAGATTCCAACTGATCTGAATATTTCTCAAGATTAGCCTATAGTCCCTTTTAAAAAATGAATATATCTTAGATATTTCTCTACAACAGCACCACATTTGTAGCAGCAAGTGAAATTTCTGGCGCTTGTTCCTTATGTGTACAGCAGCTAAAACTTTCCCAAACCAGAGTTTCTTCTTTCTAGTCATTGATGCAAGTAAAACAGGGGATGTAGGGAAACAGCGCTTAACAATTAAAGTCCTTGTGTGGAGTCCAGTGGAGCCAATGTAAAGGAGAAAACAAAATAGGACGGAATACTAATATAGTGTAGTATGTCTATAACAGCGGAGGCAGAATTTAAGGAATAAATATATTGCTTACCCACCCGGGAATGTGAGATACAGCTTCCCCAATAAAAGATGTCCAATAAAGGTCCAGGGGTACAATGCAGATTAATTTTATTAAACAAGTAAAAAGTAAATAACACACTAACACGTTTCACCTATACAGAAGGCTTTTTCAAAGTGTTACAGAGTAGGGGACCTTTACTTTTTAAATAGCTAAAAAATAAAAAAAATAACGGTCAGATGATGTCACTGATCATGTGACCTAAACATTAATTAACTTTAAAACATAAAATAAAACCAAATAAGCAATTAAAGATAAAAGAGTTTAAAAACAACATAGTATGTGTAAATGTATTATGAATAAATATCCACAAGAAGAATAGTAAATACAGAGGAGTTCACTTTCAAAGGGGTTCCAAGATGGCCGTTGAGTGTACCAAGATGGCCACTGCCGGCTGGGATAAAAAATAATTACAAATAATGTACTTAAACTTGAGTCTAGATAGAATAGGGAAGGAGGAGGACTCAACAAAAACAAAAAAAAATAGGGTTTTTAAAAGTGCACATAAGTGCCCAAAACCTGGCAATCCTCTTTTTTTTTTCTTAAAAGGTTTTGGACACTAATGTACACTTTAAAAAACTTTTGTTTTTTTCCTTTTGGGCTCTCCCCCCTTCCCTACAAAATGGAGGTGGAGATAGCGGGATGCAATAGGCTGCAGGGTTCTTTCTTTACCACAGCTCTTTTTTGATTCTTACCTTTCTCTCTTCCTCTCACCACTTTGACTATCATATCCCCAGTTCTAACACTCAAATATTCCAATCAATTATTTTGTTAATTCCAATAAAATTACTTATTCTTGGTCCAAAAGAGCAAGAGCCTTTGTAAAATATGTTTTCTATTTATAATTTAAAAAAAAAAGCCCTCTGCTTCTTCTAATTATATCTCCTATAGTAATTCTTCTTTTCATTTGTGCAACTTGGTTTCTATTCTCAACAACCATTTCCTTCAAATATCTATTACAAATATTTAGATTTTTTTAATTGAAAATCACATAACATCATTATTCTTCATGTTTTTCTTTTACATCATATTTTTTTTGTAACAGCTATATTTTCATCCAATTTGCTGATTCTATCATTTAGAAATTTTTTTCTATATCCCTTATTTCCTTTACCTGCATGTGCATAAGTCATGTATTAATAGTTTCTTAATTATGTTTCTCATAAGTCACAGTGCTCTCCATCAGAGAGAGAGTAATTTTTTAGGCCTCATCCCTTTTTCTGAATAGATGGAATTTGCTGTCCCATTAGCGAGAGTCTTTTCCATTTGTAAATATCTAGGAATTAATCCTTTATTGGTGTAACTTTCAATGAATACTACTTTTCAGTATTTTTCATTTTGTTAATGGAGATTTTCTAATCTGTCGCAGTATTTATTTATCAATTCCTGGAGACATTCCAACTGGTATCTCCTCATTAAACAATGAATACAACCTCACTTGTCGTAGCTCCTACACATCTGGAATATGCTCCCGCTTTGCTATATTTTAACTGTGATAATCAGGATAAAACTGACTTCACAAATAGCTTAATAATTAAATAGTGCACAAATAAGAGATAATTCACATTAAACCCAGATTTTCAAAGAGTTGGGAATGCTAGATAGACTGGAGAAGACTGTATGTATAAATTATGGTTTATTCTAGCCTTTTTGAAGGAATAATCTATATTTAATTAAAGACAGGAGGCCAATATATGCTTTACCTTCTGTACTGAAACCTCCAGCACCAAACAAATAGTTAACATAACTTTTCAGAAACAATCAATGAGAACAAAAGTAGAATAGTAGAACAAAACTCTCAGACCTTCCCACTTCATCTTTCTTTGATGAGGTTGAGCAGGAGAGCATGAAATCCAACTTAGTCAATCTGTTTTAGGACACTCAAACGAAAAACCGGCAGAACTAGAAGAAATCCCGATTACATTATGAAAGTAAACTGCCAAGGCAGAATTTCATTTAATACAAAACACATTAGTACTGCAGTTAAGACATAATGAATAAACTCAAACAGGCAACTAGTAACAAATCACAGTAAAATTCAAGCAAACACATGACAGAAACAATACCACATCACCAACAAATACCCCCAAAATAACCCACAATCCAGTGAGGGAACTGTCAAAACAAATAGGGGGAAATATTCGCCTCCTGTCTTTAATAAAATTTAGGTTATTCTTTCACCAAGGCTAGAATAATCCCTAATTTTATGGCACTCTGCAACACAAAACAAACTCTACAATTTAGTAGGTAGTAATGAAAACAAACAGTGAAGGGGGAGCAACACATTCATGTCTACAGAATGCATAATGTGCTGTCCTCACATAAAAAAGAACCTGCAAGATAGAGGAGGAAAAAAAGAGGGTCAAGCCACACGGCCAGTAGAACCCCCACGCAGCACTGTAAGTGCAGCCCAAGGGCTGAGACATAAAGCAAGCGCGTGGGAGCCACACTGCTCAGACAAAATATCCTCCGCAGTTACATGCTGTGGCCTATCGCACCAAATGCAGCTGCTCGGCGACTGCCGACCGGGAGAGCACACAGGATGCGGGCGGGTAAGAACATGGTGCGCAGAACTGAAATCTATGCGGGGGTGGGGGGGCGCAGGAGAGCGGATGGGGGAAAAAGGGCATGGTGGACTCACAAGAGTGCTGGGACTGTAGCAATGCACAGTGAGGGGAGGAAAACCCACAACGTAGTCCACAATAGCCCAAACGCCCCACACAAAATTAGATGGTAGATAAACAACCAAATATACTAGACTAAATACAGCAGACATCAAGGCAAAATGCAGCAATATATATGACAATATAAAATAGTTTAATAAACACAACCCTGAGCAGACACACTCTCTGAGTTAGGTAATGCTCATCATGCACACAGTTCAAGAGCTCCACACAAAAACTAGATGTAATAATAACCAAACATACTGTACTAACTAAATACAGCTTAGAAATCAAGGCAAACATGCAGCATATAGTAATACATGAACAATAAAGCAATAAACAGCCCAGAGCAGACACACTCTCTGATATGGGAAGTGCACACCTGGATGCAGCAGCAAAGAAAGAGGAAGTGGGAGGGTCTGTTTGAGAGTTTTGTTCTACTGTTCTTTTGTTCTTCCCATATCAGAGAGTGTGTCTGCTCTGGGCTGTTTATTGCTTTATTGTTCATGTATTACTATATGCTGCATGTTTGCCTTGATTTCTAAGCTGTATTTAGTTAGTACAGTATGTTTGGTTATTATTACATCTAGTTGTATTACATCTAGTTGTATTCCATCTGAGCCCTGAAAAGTTATGTTAACTATTTATTTGCTGCTGGAGGTTTCACTAGGTAAAGCAAATACGAAGCCTCCTGTCTTGCCATAAAATTGAGAATACCAACACTTTACCACTAATGGGCACATCACATGGCATTATGCTGCATCAAATGAATATTCCAAGCACCGTAGCTGCTAGCAGTGTTTTCTTAAAATTAGACTCTTTCTGTGCTTGTCTGAATATGTAAAAATATATATTACTGTAATTCATGAGGCAGGTGCTGCTCTTCTTAATAAGAGTTAAACTGGCAATTTTTGTTCTTTTTCAAATATCTTTTTTTCTTCACTGTTTTGTGAGTCCTATTTTGAAGTCCCATGTATTGAAAAGCATATTCAATGTGCACAATATAGCATGATAGCAATATTTTGCCATATTTGAAAATACCGTCTTTTTACAATATATTTAAATTGCTAGTGATTATACATTAGCTGAAAAGCACCCGGAACTCATAAATTTAATCTTAAATTTAATGAAAGCTTATAGCACCCAGTTTGCTGAATGCACAATATGACTAATGGACTTAGGAGACATTTCTCAAATGCAAAGGCACCGGCTTAAGACTTCATGCCAAAACAAGCAAAAAGCTTTCGAAATATTCAAATGGAGCATTATGAATAATTCTGTACCAGCCTAATGTCCACACATAGATTAAAATTATTCTTCTACATTATGCAAACTGAGAATGTTTGGTTAGTTTTCTGTCTGCATAAATAAAATTATTATACTGTAGCATTGTAATAAATTGAAATAATTCAGACCTCACCAAATTAAACTGCTACTCAAGAATAATTGAAGCGTTTTTTAAGTGGCTTAAGCAGTCGTGCATGCATTATACTTAGACATAAATGGAGTTCAACAGCAAACTGAATTGGAAATAAGTCATACATTATAATTGTGCCATACTGATTAAATGTAATATTTCTTGTAAAAGTATTGTTTCTTGCACTGCGACATTTCCCGTTAATCTGCAAATATAAAGTTAATATGATGTATGCAATTGATGTCAAGTAATTGTAATTCATCAAATTCCAAGGAAAATAGTGAAATGGCATTTGAAAAATCAAACTCAACAAATATGTCATCCATTTCATTAATTGGGAGACTTTAATGGCTGGAGTTTATTATAATGCATATAACTGAAGCACTACGATGGGACTGCCATATTTACATATATTTTGATTTTAAAACATTGTCTATTTTAGCAAGCATTATATGTATCAATAAACATTGAACTGAAAGTCGAGTGTTAAAATCCTAATGGTCAGAGATACAAGAAACATGTTTAATTTTAACTCTGAAAGAAAGAAAGGAGGTAAGCTGGGCAAAAATTGAAGCCTCAATTTCAAGAGTTCCAGACCTATTAGTTTTATTTTGGAGAATACAAAATAGCAGCACTGTAAACAAGAGAATAGTGTTAAATAATCTCCAAATTTGGATAAAATGGAAAAATACATTTAAAATCTCTGACAAAATTATTGATGACCTCCCATTAAACAATTTTTTTCAGCAACTATAGAAGACCTAAACATAACAAAATTGGACAGATAATGGTATAAAAAAAAAAAAAAATCAGTTAATACACCAGAACCAGAGATCATTTTGAAATCTTAGAAACTAACTTTCTCTACCACATAGAGAGAACTTTTCATACCTAAGGATAAAGCACTTTTTAGATAAACATAAAATTAAAGAGCTATCAGAAGGATCAAGATTTTTCATAAAATTATTAAATAACAAAAATAATAAAAACTTAGTAACAACATGTGTAAAACTATATGATATATATATACACCTCTCAAAAAAATAAAGGGAACACTTAAACAGCACAATGTAACTCCAAGTCAATCAAACTTCTGTGAAATCAAACTATCCACTTAGGAAGCAACACTGAGTGACAATCAATTTCACATGCTGTTGTTCAAATGGGATAGAAAACAGCTGGAAATTATAGGCAATTCGCAATAAAGGAATGGTTCTGTAGGTGGTGACCAAAGACCACTTCTCAGTTCCTATGCTTCCTGGCTGATGTTTTGGACACTTTTGAATGCTGGCGGTGCTTTCACTCTAGTGGTAGCATGAGACGGAGTCTGCAACCCACACAAGTGGCTCAGATAGTGCAGCTCATCCAGGATGATGCATCAATGCGAGCTGTGGCAAGAAGGTTTGCTGTGTCTGTTAGCATAGTGTCCAGAGCATGGAGGCACTACCAAGAGACAGGCCAGTACATCAGGAGATGTGGAGGAGGCCGTAGGAGGCCGTAGGAGGGCAACAGTCCAGCAGCAGGACCGCTACCTCCGCCTTTGTGCAAGGAGGAACAGGAGGAGCACTGCCAGAGCCCTGCAAAATGACCTCCAGCAGTCCACAAATGTGCATGTGTCTGCTCAAACGGTCAGAAACAGACTCCATGAGGGTGGTATGAGGGCCCAATGTCCACAGGAGGGGGTTGTGGTTACAACCCAACACTGTGCAGGACGTTTGGCATTTTCCGGAGAACACCAAGATTGGCAAATTCGCCACTGGCGCCCTGTGCTCTTCACAGATGAAAGCATGTTCACACTGAGCACATGTGACAGACGTGACAGAGTCTGGAGACACCGTGGAGAACGTTCTGCTGCCTGCAACATCCTCTAGCATGACAGATTTGGCAGTGGGTCAGTAATGGTGTGGGGTGGCATTTCTTTGGGGGGGCTACCTCGCCGGAGGTAGCCTGACTACCATTAGGTACCGAGATGAGATCCTCAGATCCCTTGTGAGACCATATGCTGGTGTGGTTGGCCCTGGGTTCCTCCTAATGCACGACAATGCTAGACCTCATGTGGCTGGAGTGTGTCAGCAGTTCCTGCAAGACGAAGGCATTGATGCTATGGACTGGCCCGCCTGTTCCCCAAACTTGAATCCAATTGAGCACATCTGGGACATCATGTCTCGCTCCATCCACCAATGTCACGTTGCACCACAGACTGTCCAGGAGTTGGCAGATGCTTTAGTCCAGGTCTGGGAGGAGATCCCTCAGGAGACCACCTGCCACCTCATCAGGAGCATGCACAGGCTTTGTAGGGAGGTCATACAGGCACGTGGAGGCCACACATACTACTGAGCCTCATTTTGACTTGTTTTAAGGACATTATGTCAGAGTTGGATCAGCCTGTAGTGTGTTTTTCCACTTTAATTTTGAGTGTGACTCCAAATCCAGGCCTCCATGGGTTGAAAAATTTGATTTCCATTTTTACATTTTTGTGTGATTTTGTTGTCAGCACATTCAACTATGTAAAGAACAAAGTATTTCAGAAGAATATTTAATGCATTCATATTTAGGATGTGTTATTTTTGTGTTCCCTTTATTTTTTTGAGCAGTGTATACTTAACTTAATAGAAAGTCACTATAAAATTATTATTAGATGGCACTACGTTCCAACCAAGCTGGCAATAATGTATCTTTCAACACAATACACATGTTGGAAATGTGGGTAGATTAGGGCTGAGTATGTCCATGTCTGGTGGTCTGACAAATTGAAATTAATTCAAGCAAGGAGAGAGTGTCAGGTTGCTCAAGAGAATGGGGGGGTAACCCCTATACATAAGAACAAAAATATATAATGACTAGAGGTAAGACCAGGAGTTAAAAAAATATATAGAGACCTCTCACGTCTATACTCTAAGAGAGGGAGAGCAACTCAAATATAAAATAATACTAATATTAAAACATCACTTTTAATCAATTCTCTTAAAAAACAAAATCAGGAATGTGAAAAAATTATGATCAAAATGTCCTAATAACTGCTGGTACACAAAAAATATATGCAGGTTTAGAATGAGAACAGAAGCTGTGAGTTGAGAGGGAAAGAAAGCAGGCAAAAGTCCAAATCTGTCAGTCTGCTAGCCAATATCGGAGTGAGCAGGGAGGGAAAGAGCCAAGAACGAGTTAATAGGTCCTAAACAGCTAGTACCCTATTGTGCCTTCAAGGGCACCCCTTAAAATGAATCTAAAGCTCAAAAATACCTCCCACGTACCCACAAAGGGACTTCCAAATGGAAAGAGGAAATCCTACTCCCAACACCCTCAGCAACAACAAATAATAAACGAAAAGAAAAAAAAAAATAAGTAAAAATAGTAATAAATCTTAGAAAGGTGGCTTGTCTCATCGTATAAAGGTACTCCAGCAATATCCCTAATCTAAACGCCAAAACTTACACTGACCAGTTCCCGACGCACATTTCGCCAAGTGCTGGCTCTTCCAGGGGAAAAGATACTGAGAATACCAGACTTTAAATATCCCGCCCTCTACACTGATTGGATGCTGATTCAATTACTCCTTGCAGAGGGCGGGGATAACGTCACGTAGGTAATATTAACCTATGGTATGCTTGCAAAACAAAAAGGGGTGAACCAACGACATGCATACTTGTTGAAACATTGTATTCAATTCATAATTACATAGATCCATGTATCAAAGATTTGAATGAACAGAGACGAAAGGTTAAAAAGTAGTCCACCCAGAGGAAAAATAAAAAATTTGTATCAGTCTAATTATAGTGACCGGGGAAATCAACCCTTAATGTAATAGTGGTAATTATATATACTCATAATTTATAGGACAATTTATATTTAGGTTGCTCTCACTCCCTTAGAGGATAGACGTGAGAGGTCTCTATATATTTTTTTTACCTCCTAGTTTTACCTCTAGTCCTTATATATTTTCATGTCTGGTGGTCTTGCCCGAAAATCAACCAACTTTGAAATAAAAATTTTTGCAAAGACTATCTAGAAGTAAACTTAGATTTTTCATATAAATCAATGGTTTTGCACATAGGTTGGCCTACATATAAAAATGGTCTAGTGGTACATACCTTGGTAGAAACCAAAGCAGAATTAGCTAAACACTGGAAACTCTAAGATGCCCCCCCTTTGGACATGAGAAAACATACAATCTTAAACCATTTCAAAATGGAGATGGGTATTCTAAGGCATGAAAATTACCTTAACCCCAGAATAGAATTATGGAGAATGTGGTTAACTAATTTAGAGTCCACATGAGGAAGGACATTTTTTTCCCTTTTCTCCTTTTCCTGTTGTTTTTTTTTGGGGGGGGGGGCTTTTAACTCGGCACAATTTGTGAATGGAAGTCCAGTTTATTAATCAAATTTTATGAAAGTATTAAAAGGTATATAATTGTACAATTTTTTTTTTTTTTTTTAGATAAGAATGGATAAGCATCTCATAAACTAATAAAATAACCCAATAGATGGCTTAATAGCCACTTCACAGCACAGATTTATTTACCTGGATATGTATGTATTTGGTACCTTTTTTTTAAACCTATATTTAGGTTATGTTGTTGTTGTCTTATGTCAATACCTGTATGTGATGATTTGTACTTTAAAAAATGTTTCTTTTTTTGAAAATGTAGGTAAAATTAGTTGTTCTGGGAAAGTTCTCCAAGTCATCTATAGTTACAGCTTGGCTATTTTAACTAATTTTCAAGTCACTTTTTTTCAGAGTTTAGGAAATAACCCTGTAAAGGTATATGAGGCAGACAGAGACTTCTCTGGCTTTCAATGACACACTTTTACCTACTAATGGAAATTATTTCACTGTATATTCCAGTTAAAGTTATTCCTTGTTCAAGTGTTGAACTGATGTGTCATGCAAGTATATGTTTATTAACTTTTATCTTTTTGGGTATGGAAAGTAAAATTGTATCTAGATAAATATTTTTCTTAACAATACAGAACTACCAGTGGGCCCATGCACTTAGGACCACCATAGTAGTAACCTATCGCTTCTGTAAGTTTTCTTGTAATAGTCCTATTTATAGTTAAATCCCCCATCTCCTATAGCAGGCTTCCTCAAACTCCGGCCTTCAAGATGTTGCTGAACTACAACTCCCATGATTCTATGACTGAAATAGATACTGCTGAGAATCATGGGAGTTGTAGTTCAGCAACATCTGGAGGGCTGGAGTTTGGGGAAGCTTATCCTATAGGATACAGAAATCCAGTGTAAGGATCAACATAGGCTCACCACTGCATTCCAGTGTACATACAAATACACTTATACATGCACACACAGATACTCCAGGCAGAAACATGCTTACATTCAAGCACACACAAACACTGCTTACAAATACAACCCTGCAAGGATGGGCAAATGGTAGATGCCCAGCTGGCATAGCATTGTGAGTGTTGTATGACAGATGGGGAATTACCATTTAGTCACCCTTATGTAAAATATTTTCTTGCACCAGGACTTACCCTAGTTCCACCACTGTTTCATAGTACACAATAAGCAATATACAGAAATAAAAACACAAATCCCATAGAATGTTTGTTGGTTAATATGTTAACTTAATTTTTTTCATGTGTATTGCAGTTGTGGCCTACTTAGAGCTTATGTATAGCATCTCACAAAAGTAAGTAGATCCCTCACATTTTTGTAAATATTTTTTATTATATCTTTTCATGTGACAACACTGAAGAAATGACACTCCGCTACAATGTAAAGTAGTAAACAAGGAAAAAAGGAAACCACACCCTTATTGTGATACGAATATACGTACTCAAATCCTTATGGTCATATAATTTCAGTAGTATACCTCAAAACGAGAAAAATATACAAAATAATAGTGTAACACTGTAAATAATTCGTAGATAAACGAAGGATAAATAGATGTACACTCACATTTGTCAGAGCTACATACAGAGCTCTACTGTTCTTGCGCATAGACGGAATAATCCCCGTCATTGGATAAGTGTGAAGTGGTCCATGTCTTGATGGTCTCAAACAAAGAACACAAAGACAGGCAGAGGAATCCACATAATGCAGTAGATACTAATACCTTTGAGATAATAAATGAATATAAAGTATCGTACTCACATTTACTAGAGCGTGCCTCGCTCTAGTTTATAAAGTGTAGATGGTATAATCCCCACCAAGGAATAAGATGGTAACCATGAAAAAATAATAATGGATATCTCAGAGTGATAAAAAGTAATATAGCTGTTTATTATACATAAAAATCAATAAGAACAAATATATAAAAAACACTCTGTGAGAAAGTCCATAAAAATCCACTTTACGCGTTTCACCTATGGAGGCTTCTTCAGAAGTATGGATGGAGTCCTGGTAATGTCCAGATATATAGAGAATAATATTTAAAACAATTAACTTCATGTGATGGAAAGTAATTACTTACTGTTTCCTAGTTTCGCGCGCGCATCATACCGGAAGTGACGCGGCGCCATCTTAGCCAATGATAAGCTAAAGGATATTGTCTGTTTTAGCCGCCGGTGGAACGCACGCGTCATACCGAAAATGACGCGGCGTAACCGGACGGCGATATTCTATGCGTTCCACCAGTGGAACGCATGCCGAAAACGGCTTTTGTGATCTCATGGCAACTCTTGTATATCACAAATAAGGGCACAGTCCGCATGTATATGATGATAGATCAAATAGTTCATCAGATTAAATATTTTATACTTGTATAGCAGCAACCATCATATATCATTAATTCATCAATCAGTAACATAATAATTCATCATACAGTAACAGCAATAATGATTTTTCATAAATTTAGATGAAATTTAAAGTGACAGAATTATAATAGTGTCAGGTGCATTCACTATATTATAGTGCAAGAGCAGATCTTATAAAACAAAATCTAAAATAAAACCACAAAAGGGGACTATTAGAAATAATAAAATCTATAAATAAACTTCTAAAAACGTCAAATATAAAGTGCAATGACATATCTTCCAATTATGTCTATTTATATATGGGGGATGAATACATCTTAAAACAGTAATATATTTTGTATATATATGACAATGTTAACATAAAATAAAAACATTTGTGTATTATAATATATATATATATATATATGCCTTGTATACATAATGAAAGAACTCTATAAATGTATGCATAGTAGAAAAGCCACTGATGTAAATAAGTGGCTGTAGTTTATAAAAAAGTACATACAAAAAATACATATATATAAGATGGTACGAAAGAAAAAAGTATATGTAAAATATAAGTATATGCGATGGATGTAGGGTAAAAAATTGGTACCTAAAAAAAGGTGCTAATACCATGATAAATAAAAATAGTGCTAATATCTTGATAAATAAATATAGTAATCATATTGATATATAAAAAAAATGCTTAAATATGGATATATATATAATGGAATAAAAATCCATAAAAAAGAATAAAAAAATTACAAAAAAATTAAAAAGGTCAAAATCTATATTTAGTCCATTAGGATGCAAAGTATCAATTCTAAATACCCATTCCATCTCCTTTTGGCCTATTTTTTTGATAAAATCACCTCCTCTCCAATGGTTTTTTACTACAGTGATTCCTATAAATGTAAGAAATTTGGGATCATTATTATGCTTACAGAAATGAGCAGACACTGAATGTTTATCATAGTTCTTTTCAATATTTCTACAGTGTTCTGCTATACGTCTTTTTAAAGGTCTAATGGTACGACCAATATATTGAAGGCCACAAGGGCATTCCAATAGGTAAATAACATTTTTACTTTCACAGGTGATGGTTTCTTTGATATTGTAGATCTTATTATTATTATTTGATTTAAAAGTAGACCTTTTCTTTTACAGTAGAGCTCTGTATGTAGCTCTGACAAATGTGAGTGTACATCTATTTATCCTTCGTTTATCTATGAATTATTTACAGTGTTACATTATTATTTTGTATATTTTTCTCTTTTTGAGGTATACTACTGAAATTATATGACCATAAGGATTTGAGTACGTATATTCGTATCACAATAAGGGGGCGGTTTCCTTTTTTCCTTGTTCACTATTGTTTTATCACAAGGTAGGGAATCCTTGTGTTGGTCACTGCTGCCCACTTTTTATTATATACATTACTATAGCGAGCACCTAATTCTGTCTGTTTTCTAATGTAAAGTAGTAAGTGTACAGCCTCTATAACCGTCTTTGCATTGGCTTCCCGTATCTTTCAAAATCAAATTTTAACTACTGACACTAACATAAAAGCCCTTAACAGCTACATCCAGGCCTGGATTGGCCATCAGGCATACCGGGCAAATGCTCGGTGGGCCACGGGCTGAGGCCAGCAGGGGAGATCACAGGATCTCCCCTGCCGGCAAATGCAGAGCCAGCACTATCCCTGCTGTGTGCCTTCATGGGGTAGTGGGGAGATCAAATATCTCCCTCATCGGCCCACAGGCACTGATATGTCACACAAACAGCACCCTCAGACACACATAGCACTCTCACATAGACAGCACCCTAAGACATACACATAGCACATCCTCACACATATACAGCACACACACACACACACACACACACACACATATATATATAATATATAAAATAACCCTCAGTGAGTTAACAGACAAAGAAAATTAGAAACATGGAATGTGACGGCAGATAAGAACACCCTCACATTCACAGCACCCCTCTTACACACACACTGTACACCTCACACACATGCTGCACCCTTCACACATATACACAACCCACCTAACACACTACGCCCCTCACACATACAATACATCCAAACATACTACAGCACCCCTTACACTGCACCACTACACCTCACATTACGCTCCAGGTACATGCTAAATCCCTTACCCTATATACACTCTGAATCCTCTACACACACACACACACACACACACATACACACACAATCTACTATGCACACCCTGGGTCCTTTACACACTAGATCCCCTACACACACACACACACTGCACCACCTACACACACTACATTCCTGACATACAAACTCTGGATCCTCTATGCACATACTACATTCCTTGTAAGTAAACACATACAACATTCTCTAAACATACATTTTCTACAACCCCTACACACACTACATCACCTAAATACACACACACACACTACAGCCCGTATGCACACACTCGCTACATCCCCTATACACACTATGCCCCCTATACACACACTCTCTCTGTTGTGTTAGCCACACATAACACAACACAACAAACACAAATGAAATCAACCTAGTAACACAATTCCACACCACAATCAGCTCACTCTACACACATGCAATCCCACAAACAGGCTCCAAACATATGCACCATACGCTTTCCTGTCCCTTTTGTCCTCTGGTATCCCACTTATGAAGACACCAGAGACAAGTTAAAAGTAAACGCAGCGCACGCATGCTATTACATTTGCTTGCACTGCACAGAACAAATACAGGGCCTTTTTCTCATGCTAGAGCTCCTCAGAGGGGCTCTGCACATTGAACCAACATGCTCACTTTGAGAGGGGGTGTGCTTGTCATTAGTAATGACAAAACACACTTTCTCTGGCCTCGCTCCCTTCTCAGGGGGTCGCTGTGATTAAAAAATGTCCAGGTTTTTTCACAGTTCAGCCATGGCTACATCCCCCTTTACATTTACTCTCTATTTCACAAATATACCTCTTATTATTTCCTTCATTTTGCCATAAATGTAGGAGATTTCCTTAGATTTTACTTGTTTTTTATAAAAAGAATAGTATTTTTTGTAGATTATTAATTAAGGATGCATGAGGCTCGTGTTCATTATGCTTAATCAAATATATTTGTTTTTATTGGAACACAATAGTCCCTATACCATCTATATAATAGCAGGTCTAAAATATAATTTATATTGTGTATTATAACTATGGTCTGGAGACTTCATGTTAAAGAATGCTTCGACTGATAGCATGGTCCACATGTCTTAAGGTGCAATTGAAATTGCCCCTGGAACAACAAGGCTCCTATAGGTGGTGATGTGTATTTGAGATAAATGTGAAATGAAAGGGACTTCATTGGGGATATGATACTTTGCACTCCAAAAATTATGTGAACCTGCAGACAGTAAGCAGGAGGGGGACTATCATCTTATCTGGAGCCAGTGCTGCCATCAGAAATTTTACCTTTTGCATAGTGGATGCAGTGTGTGTGTAATGGATGTTGTGTGTATAGTAGATTAGGTGTGTTTGTGTAGTGAATGGACAGTGTGTGTAGTGGATGATATTTCTGGTGAATGCAGTGTGTTTGTAGTGGACGCAGTGTGTGTATTTTATAGTGAATGCAGTGTGTGTAGTGGACGCGGTGTGTGTATTTTTATAGTGAATGCAGTGTGTGTAGTGGATTCAGTTTGTATACATGTGGGGCAGGATATGGGCTGTATTCTGTGGGCAAAAAGTTTTTTTTATTGTTTTATTATTAACCTAATTAATTTTATTCCCTCCTCCTGACTCTTACCTGTGGCCATGGTGGGGGGAAATTACATTCTCTGGTAGCTTTGTGCTCTCTTCCAGATTCTGTATAGTGAAGAAGGAGCACAGCAAACATGATCTTCAGATTCTGGAAGTTCCTCTTTCCAACTCTAGCAAGCCCGACCTGCATGCCACATGAGCCATGGTAACCTGCGGCAACATTTGGGGGCTCACAAAAGTTGGATAGAAAAGCTACTGGAAGCGGACAATCACATTTGCTGGGCCCCATCTTCACTTTACAGGCAACCATGACCTTCATGGGCACATATATTTGCACATTGGGAATGTGGGGCTATGGCTCCCTGCGTGGCCTGGGCTCCTATCAGCTATATCAGCTGTATCCCACTGATGGTGGCCCTAAATGAATTGACTAATGAACTAAGGAGAACAAAAGACTGGCCTATGCGTGTGACAGAATTTAGCTAAATCAGTACAACTAGGTGGTCTTCTGTAGCATGCTGTGATAAAATAATGAATTTCAAATTCTAGTGTATAAAGTATTAATTTGTTATTAATATATAATTAATTAATCCAAGCCACATATCAGACTAAATTGAGTATTCTGAGTTTTTAGGGATACGAAATAATCAACACGCTGGACAGTCCCCTCACACCGGACATCATATCGCCCCCTCCAGTGAAGTGACTCACAATTTCTTCTTTTTTTTTTTTTCTTTTTTTTTCTTCTTTACTTTTTCTGTTAAGGATGTTTTAAATAGGCTAAACATGCCACTTCTCGATATTATGGGAACCCATGTACACTTAATATAATTAGTTTGCTTATGCATTCCTTTACCAGTACCGCATCAATAGCTAAGGCATACATCAGCTCTTGTATTATAGTTTATTAACGCATTAGTTTGCCTATATACTTCATTACATGTATTGCATGATCAGCTACAGTTTACTTCAGATTGACGCATTATAGGATGTTATTACCTTCATTTTGTATCTTATATACAGAGCTATTGTATCAGACGCTCTGATAATTATTATAGCACTTAGTAATTTTTTATTTTTTATTTATTTTTTTATATTTTAGTTTTTTTAAGCATACGCCTGCTAAAGTTTGCAGACTGGAACCATAATGTAACACACATCAATGCCCCAGTGTAAATCTTCAACCTACATACTCAGGCTATATCTTACCACGCTTATCAGTGTTCTGTGCACTGGCCGCAGATTAACCTAAAATCACTGCACAACTGAGATACTGCGACATAATGCGCTGGGTTCCCTGATGTTGTAACGCGCAAGAGTTTTAAAAAAGTGGTAATAACAAGGCTCCTCTATACACCGTGAAGGCAGCAGGCTTACTTGAATGTTAACCCTTCACGCACATTAACTTCAGAACATCACGCCTTAATACCCATTACTTACAGCACATCCCTGAAAACTGTTAGACCCAAACTATATTATATCTTATGCTGCATTAAATTAAATGCCTGCAACACATTTACATGGTCGCATATATTGGCAATTGGAACCACATGATCATTACGCCCCGCTAACATACACAGCTACAAGCCGCAAGGCTTGCCTATTACCAAGCTACTTGCTGGCACATGCCAACAACAGATTACTTACAGGCTTCATTTGATGCTGGTGCATTTATAGAGTTATAAGATTTAGCCTGGTACAGTCATAAATGTAATTACAGAAGGTTTAATGCCTGATGACAATAATTTGCATTACTGCTACGAAATAATAGGCCTCTGCGTAGGCAACTGTAAGCTTTTCATCGTTGTGGAACTGTACCTGACTTGTTTTGTGCTTAAAATAAAAATCATTTCAAACAAAATAAGAATCAAAATTGAATTACAGACATTCTCGTAATTGCAGTACAGGCAATCTCTAATTCCAATTTTGCCATAATGGAATTATTACACTGATCAACCACAACATTAAACCACCTATTGCCTAATATTGTGTATGTCCCACTTGTGCTGTCAAACCTGCTCTGATGCATTGAGGCATGGACTCCACAAAACCTCTGGGTGTTTGGTCCAAGACGCTAGAAGAAAATCCATCAAGTCCTGCAAGGTGCAAGGTGATGCCTCCATGGATCAAATTTGTTGTTCCAGCACATCCCAGATGCTCAGTCGAATTGAAATCCAGGTAATTTAAAGCCCATGGCAAAACCCTGAACTCTGTCATGTTTCTCAAACCATTCCCAAACATTTTTTGTGTTGTGGCATGGTGCATTATCCTGCTAGAAGAGGCCACTGCCATCAGAGAACACCGTTGCCAATGAAGGGGTGTGCGTGGTCTGCATCCATATGAATGCCAGTACCTAGCAGAAAATTGCCTAGAGCATAACACTGCCTCTGCTGGCCTGTCTTCTTCCCATAGTGCATCCTGCAGCCATCTCTTCACCACATAAATGACACAAACGCACCCAGACCATATACCTGGTTTAAAAGACAATATGATTCATCAGACTGGGCAACCTTTATCCATTGCTCCATTGTCCAATTGTGATGCTCATGTCCCCATTGAAAGTGACATCAGCGGTGGACAGAGGTCAACATAGGCACTTTCACCAGTTTAAATTTATGCACTGTGATGCACTGTGTATTCTGCCACCTTTCTATCATGGCCAGCATTTCATTTGTCAACAACTTGAGCTACAGTAACTCTTCTGTGTAACTGGACCAGATGGGCTTGCCTTTTCTCCCCATATGCATCAATGAGCCTTGGGTGCCCATGACCCTGACACTGGTTCACCAACTGTCTTTCCAAGACTTGTCATTTTGCAGATGCTCTTATCCAGTCATCACTGTTTGGCTCTTGTCAATCTGTCTATTTACTTGTTGCCTAATATATCCCACCCCTTGACAGGTTAGGTACCATTGTTATCATATAATCAATGTTATTCATAGTTACATAGTTATATAGCTTAAAAGAGACTTGCGTCCATCAAGTTCAGCCTTCCTCGCATTTGTATTTTGCTGTTAAACCAAAAGAAGGCAAAAAAAAACAGTTTGAAGCACTTCCAATTTTGTAACAAACTAGGAAAAAAAATCCTTCTTGATCCCAGAATGACAGTCAGATTTATCCTTGGATCAAGCAGTTATTACCCTACATTGAAAAAATATATCCTTGAATATTCTGTTTTTGCAAGTATGCATCTAGTTGATGTTTGAACACATGTACGGACTCTGATAAAACCACTTCTTCAGGCAAAGAATTCCACATCCTTATTGTTCTTACAGTAAAAAAAAACCTTTCCTTTGCCTTAGACGAAATCTTCTTTCTTCATTCTAAATGCATGACCTTGTGTCCTATGTAAAGTCCGGTTTGTGAATAGATTTCCACACTATGGTTTGTATTGGCCCCGAATGTATTTGTATAATGTTATCATATCCCCTCTCAGGCGACGTTTTTCTAAACTAAATAGGTTTAAATTTGTTAACCTTTCTTCATAGCTGAAATATTCACTTCACCTGTCAGTGGTTTTAATGTTGTGACTGATGTGGCTGATCAATGAATAAACTCTTAATCTTGGCATAAAGTCTCCAATATGTAAATAAAGGTTTGGGAGGAAAGTGAGGATTGGTTTATTTTACCTATTCTAGGGGTAAGAGAGATTAATGCCTTCAGTCCAACCATGAAACATTTTATTATGACTCATGCCTACTAGAAAATTTTAGTTTTCAACATCTGCTTGCTGGGAAAAATCACATGATCAAGTGTGTCTGCTCTGCTGACATAACTATATGATGAATACTTGATAAACTGTTTTATGTAAGGTATTTGGTTTGCATCCTGATTTACTTATTAACGACTGACATTATTTTTAGTTTTCTTTCACTGAATTTTATAGTTAATTGATATATTTATGTTCTGACAATATTGTTTATTATTGCATCTCTAAACTGGCATCAGTAAAAAAATCTGGGGTAATCAGTTCACTTAGGGTGTTTACTAAAATATCTAATTATTTGATCCTTGCCTATCTAAATAAATGAAATACTGATTATCACAACTTCACCAATCACAACTGACACTGCCTCCAAATCACTCAGGACACCTCCCCTAGGGAGGACCATGCACTGTTTCAGCATTCTCTGCATGGCCCACCTGCTCTGAGTGAAGCACAAACACATCTAATTATGTACTCAAGCTATACATTTCTTTAAATGACTCAAAAGTGTTAGGAAAACATTTACAATGATTTATATACAGAAGTCACCATAAAAGTCTATGGAAATTTTTGCAGATTATTCATTTGGAAAGATTTTCTAACAGTAACTGAGATGTATGGAAAGCTCATTAAATTGGGGTTTAAATTGGGACTGTTGGTAGGACTGCATGCAAGAATATATAAGGTTTACTCCAGGGTGAGTTACCACTCTTAGCACACTTCCTGTCCTGCCACATTCATCCATAAGGGAGCTGATACCGACCACTTGGCCCAAGGTCGCCTGAAAAAAAAGCCGGAGTGACGAATTTCCAAAGAGTCGAACCAAACCAAATTGCTGAAGTTCCGAATTGCCGAAGTTCTGAAGTGCTTTGGATTTCTGAAAAGTGGCAAAACAAGTGCTTAGGGGTTAGGAGTTAGGGGCAAAACAAGTGGTTAGGGTTTAGGATTAGGAGCAAAACAAGTGGTTAATAAATATGCTTGCACTGTGCAAAACAAATACAGGTCCTTTTTCTCATGCAAGAGCTCTTCAGCAGGGCTGTGCGCTTTAAACCAACATGCTCACTTTGAGAGGGGGCATGCATGTCATTAGTGATGACAAAACAGCTTTTCTTTTGGTCTAGCCACCTTACCAGAGGGCCTTTGTGATTATGAAATGCCTGAGCCTAATTTTTCTCCCATTCATGCCCTGATCGGAATCCATATCCCTTACAGTTGGTAAACCTTTCTTTGCAAAGAAAAACACTAAAACATTTTTATTATGACACAAAAAAATGACCTGTCTTTCTGCAAAGATTTTCTAAATGCACACATAATAGTTTACATTTCTGTCAGGCTCAATGTTATAAATCTGAAACCACAAATTGACGGCCTTTTCACTAAAGAGTGAACTGTTGTACGTTAATAGCAAATGTGTTTTTCAACAAAAATAGCTGTTAAATAAAATTTCACATTGAGCCAAGGCAGGTTATTTTGGTTCATATTTTGCATCTCATCACAAATTAAATCACATATATTATTATTAGTATTATTATTATATATATATATATATTTAAAATATGCTGACAAGTTCTATATTTCTAGATAAATTGAGCAAAGATGATAACAAAATGTATTTTGACAGAAGGAGTGAACCCAACAGAAAATATTTTTTTGAACAGATGTTTCACTTAAATCATACCATTCTGAGATTTACAGTTAAAAACAAAAATTGCATTTCTAAGTGAACACTATAGCACAAGAAAATTAAAACAATGATTCATAAAATAAATCACTAGACTAGTATTTTAGCTCAATTAGCCTACACATATTAATGATTGCCTAAACAGCTTATCTGAACTTTAATTGAATTTCCACCTTTGGAGCATTGAGAATATCTTAATTAGCGTAAAGAAAATTAAAGGGAGCAATATTTAAGAAGTCAACGGGTCATCATGAGTAGATGTGCACAGTATGCATTTTTTTATGTGATGCTCTAAGCACATATTTGCTAGAAAATATTATTTCGAAGTGAGGTTTAGTGGAAAAGGGAGTATTATAAAACAATAAAATATTATCAATAGCAAAAAGAGCATGTAAAAAAATCTAAATGGGGGGATGTGGAGGGCTGGACTTCATGGCACCTAGACGATTCTTGAGAGTGCTCCTCAGCTAATACCTGAAACCTCTTTGACTTATGACTCCTAGCACTCTCAACCAGCATTCTCTACAACCTACCTGTCATCCGGAACAAGCTGGGTACCTTGGATAACCCCATGAAGTGTCGCTTATTTATTCTGCACGAAACTCCTGTCGTTGCGCAGGAGAGGCGGCCGCCTGGACTGGAATCCTCTTGTGGTCCCGCGCAAGACCCTCCCTGGGCCGGTGGGGGATATCACGTCCCCACTGAGCCTGCATATGTACCCCATATGCAGACCAATGCATGCTACCGCTTGCTATTCCCGCAAAGTATCTCTACCCAAGATAGTGGATGCAACACTTTCTTGCGGGCAAACACTGTCTCTCAATCAGCATGGCACTGTAGAGAACTTCCGGCGGTGGTTGGAGAAAATATTTGATCACTTTTGGGAAGCACTAGGTGAAAAAATTGCAGCATTACCCCAGATACAATAGGCAGAGGACCGGAGGCATGCAAGCCTGTCAATACCTGTACCAGCCTTCCCGGGCTGACGACCACAAAGGATAAGTGGCACGGTGAGATCGGCACCTCGGTGTAACCGCACCAGATCGGTGCGGTCACACTAAAGGAGGGAGAGATTTCACCAGAGCCTCTCCCTCCATGCAGTTCTTAATACAGCGGCTGGGTCCAGGGTTAGGAAGGATGCCGGCCTCTGCAATGCGGCGCTATGTAATAACGCTGCCAACAATTACATCACGAGTGACTTAAACGTGTGTGCGGCATGGACGCACATTTTGGGGTCATGGGACCCAAATCAGCTATTAGTAGGGTTTACTGGGTAATTTAAACCCAAACCTGCAGATGGTCAGTGCCCTATCATGTTTTCCACTCTGTTGGTTATCCGAGAGCGCGTTCCTGATTCTGTTTATTGGTTTTTGCTCTTGGCTTGGCTTGACTTCCCATATTTCTGGAATCCCTGACCCTTTGGCTTTGTTCTTACCGTATTTGTTCCTCTCTGTTTTCCTGACCTCGGCTCGTGTCTGGTTATTCTATTACATTAAATCCGGTCATTCTAAGGCCCGGTAATACGTTGTTACGGTTTGTCTTTGTTACGTGTCTTACTTAATTATGCGTGTTGAGCCACTGGTTCATCCTGACAGAAAGCCCCCGAAGCATCCACCACACTGCCAGAAAGCTGCCCGTCGGGTACATCAGCCGACTAAAGAAACTCATTGTTATCGCCCGGCTGAGAGGGACTTGGACTCTATACGCTTTATCCAGACGTGTGCTTCACTGAGACCGGCATATATGGTGGCTTGGGGCTGGGGAAAAGCCTCACCTCCTTCTGCAGCATCTGCCTATCCAGGTCACTCTGCATGCCTGCCTGGACTCTCTCTCGATGCATAGGGTATAGGATGAATAAGCTGTTATGACAAGGACCTTCTGTCTCTGTATTACGGTTGATTACCAGTTACTCTAAGTTGTTCACTATTCCTAACTATCTCTGCCCACCCCACCACCTGTGCCTATTTTTTGCTACTTATCTCAACAATCAGTGAGCCCAGTTATGTAGTTTATTGGTGGTCTGTACATTTCTCTTGTGCAGTCAGTTGTCTAAGCCTGAAATTGTCATTGCCTGCTTTGTTTGATACTGACCAACATTAATTTTTCTGTTAATTATATAAAAAATTGCTGTATTCCTGATATTTTATGATGATAATCCTTCAAGACTCAACATATCCATACATATCAAAATGTACATGTGAGCCTGTAAGGTTACTCATGCACTGCAAAGATAAAGAATTAAAAAAATAATCTAAATAGTATAAAACCTTAATATACACTGATCAGCCATAACATTAAAACCACTGACAGATTAAGTGAATTACATTGATTATATTGTTACAATTAAACATGTCAATGGGTGGTATATATTGGGCAGCAACAGTCAGTTGTTGAATTTCATATATTGGAAGCAAGAAACATGAGCAAGTAAAAAAATCTGAGTGACTTTGAGAAGGGACAAATAATGATGGCTAGACAACTGGATCAGAACATCTCTAAAATGTCAAGTTTTGTGGGGTGTTCCTGGTATGCAATGGTTAGTACTTACCAAAAGTGGTGCAAGGAAGAACAATCGCTGAACTGGCATCAGGGTCATAGTTGCCCAACGCTCACTGATGCACATGGCAAACTAAGGCTAGCTCATCTGGTACAAACACAGAAAAATTGCTAAAACTTTAATGCTGGCCATGATAGAAAGCTGTGGGAACACACAGTGCATCACAGTTTGTAAATCTTTGCATGAGGCTGTATAATCATAGACCAATCCGATTGATCATAATGACCCATGTACGCTGCATAAAGCACCTTCAATGAGGACATGATCATCACAACTGGAGCAATGGAAGAAGCTTGCCTGGCCTGATGAATTTTAGATCAGGAATGGTTTGAGGCACATGACAAATAGTTCTAGGTGTTGCCTTGACCTCTAAATTATCAATCTAGATATCAATCTAATTGAGGATCTGTGGGATGTTCTGGAACAACAAATCTGATCCATGAAGGCCCCATTATACATCTTGCAGGACTTAAAGGATCTACTGCTAATGTCCTGATGCCAGATGCCACATGACATATTCAGAGGTCTTGTAGAGTCCATGCCACAACTTATCAGAGCTGTTTTTGGCAGCCCAATAGGGAACCTTAATGATATTAGGCAGGTGTTTTTAATGCTGTGGCTTAGTGTAGAAATGCAAGAAAACACTCCAGTGAGATAAAAAAAAAAAATAACCTATGTCAATGGCATGAATACTATCAGGATTATGCACTAAAGTGAGACTTCAAAGTGAGTTCAAAGTGAATTTCAAATTTAAGGTCAATATAGCCAGATTGGAACAATTCTCAAAGTCAGATATGCTTTCAGTTCAGCTACTCTAGCCTTAAATTTTAAATACACTTTAAACTCACTTTGAATTCTCACTTTAATTATGATCCAAGTTATTTAGGGGTTAAATAAATAATCAGGGTTACTTACAAAAGTGAGGATTGCTGAGAACTCAAAGGGAGCCTCAAAGCTGGAAATACTACATTTTTATTCATGATTTTTTGCTGATCTCGGGAGGGGAATCTGTCTAAACAGCGCCAGGAACATTAAAGTGTTAGGAATACATTTGTATTCCTAAACACCTCACAGTGTGTCCTCTGTGTAAAGATTGGAGATCTTTGTATGGTCAAGTTAATTCACTAAACTTTAAATTATAGAGACTTGACCAAAGAAGTGTACACTTCCTAAACTTTGCAATTTCCTAATCACTTCTCCCCATTCCCAGTTTAATGAAAGCCCTGTCTCTTTTTTTATTCACTTAATGATTTAGCAAAATCATACACCTTGAAAAGAACTGGATAATCAGCTCCCACTCCAGTTGCATAAACTGTGAAGAAGGTTGCAAGCACTGAGTGTGGGTTATTTTGAATACATATTTTTATTTAAAAAAATACACATGCACAATAGCAGTTATCAACTACTGCATATCCAATTTTTGCTCACTTCAGATCTAATTAACACTGATTTTACACGATGAGCAAAACTAATGTTAATGTGTTAGTGATACAAATCTCCCTCATAAATGTACCATTAGCACCACATATTCTTCACATGAACAAAAGGGTGCTAAATAGCTAAAATCATCATGTCATGTAAAATCAGACAGCGACAGAACAAATGGCAAGATTGTACAAACCTATTACTTCACTATGTGAATGAATGACTTTTGTGAGAGATTTTGTGTTAATTGCTCTTTGCTACATACGTGTTCTGCTCAGCTGTGTTTGATACATGTCACTTTAAGTGTTCCCATTTTTATATCTCGACACAAGGTTGTCAAATAAAAGAAAATATGTGTTACTTTTATATCATATCCCAGATTAGTGCAGCTGAGTATTTTGGCTGAATACTCCGTACTGATAATGAACAAAAGTCAAAAGATCTTGCAAGGTTCTACAAACTTGGGCTTCGGTGCCAAGAAAAAACTGAACACCTACACTAACAGAGACTTGGAGATGTCGTGGCATTTCACTGCCTCTCTATGTTATAGTTCCTCCTCTCTAGACATTGAAATATATTTAATTAACTTTAAATATTTGATGTGTTGTAGGATTGCCGTTGTGATATGAATATTAAACGTTTTTTTTATTCAAACTACTTCCAGAACACAGAAACTGAGGGGCCCTAACTAGGCCTATACTAGCAACAGACTTTAATTGTATATGAATGGTCACTACATATGGTTCTTGTTAAGAATGATGGAGGAAGGCCTGTTGATAGTAACCTGTGACCTAGCTTTGCAAGCCAGACTCCCTGTGTATTACGAAGGCTCAAATTTCTAGACGCATTTATTCATTTAAACATGTATACAGAACTTCTTTAGTGTAACTTCTATTTTACCGCCTAAATATAATGTATGGCTTTAATTATAGATTGGACAACCCTTTTTCTATGAGAGGCACTTATTTTAAAGTAACAGGCAAACCTCATGTATACGCCCCTATGTAACCGAATTTTAAACATATAAAAAAACTTTGCAGTCAGAATTTTTACCAATACATTTTAAAATCAAGCTTGGATATGATCTAGATGTGAATTTACATTGCCTATTGGTCCAGATGTGTTAGAGCAAAG
Organism: Pelobates cultripes; assembly: GCA_933207985.1. Taxonomy (NCBI): domain Eukaryota; kingdom Metazoa; phylum Chordata; class Amphibia; order Anura; family Pelobatidae; genus Pelobates; species Pelobates cultripes. The sequence continues at coordinate 102,658,829 of OW240916.1, forward strand.
ACTTTGTTATTTTTGGATGGTGTGTATGTTTGAATAAATATAATTTTTTAGCTGCAAGACACTCTGATTCGATTATTAGAACATTGGTGTGTGAAAAACAAACATCTCAAGAAAAGCTAATTTCCTACAGACATGAATAATTACATAATTATATAGTTACATAGCTGAAAAGAGACTTGCGTCCAGCAAGTTCAGCCTTTCTCACATATGTTTTTGCTGTTGATCCAAAAGAAGGCAAAAAAACCCAGTCTGAAGAGCTTCCAATTTTGCAATAAACTAGGAAAAAAATTTATTCTTGACCCCAAAATGGCAGTCAGATATCTCCTTGGATCAAGAAGCTATTACCCCACTAATTAGAAATTATATCCCTGTATGTTATGTTTTGGAAGTATTTATCCAATTGCTGTTTAAACATCTATATGGACTCTGATGAAACAACCTCTTCAGGCAGAGAATTCCATATACTTATTACTGTAAAAAAAACTTTTCTTTGCCTTAGATGAAATCTCCTTTCTTTTAGCCTAAATGCGTGACCTTGTGTCCTGTGTATAGCCCTGTTTAGAGTTAGATTTCCAGACAATGGTTTGTACTGGCCCAAAATATATTTGTATAATGTTATCCCCTCTGAGGCGCAGTTTTTCCAAACTAAAGAGATTTACATTTTTTAACCTTTCTTCATAACTAAAATGCTCCATTCCTTTTATCAATTTTGTAACTCATCTCTGCACTTTTTCTAGTGCCATGATATCCTTTTTTAGAACAGGTGCCCAAAATTGCACAGCATTTTCAAGGTGTGGTCTTACCAGCGATTTATAAAGAGGCAAAATCATATTTTCATCCCGAGGATTTATGCCCCTATTTATACATGACAAAACCTTACTGGCCTTAGTAACTGCAGATTGACATTGCATAGTGATACCTAATTTGTTGTCTATAACAATCCCCAAATCCTTCTTGTTTGTGGTTCTCCCTAATTCACTACCATTTAGGGTGTTGTTTGTGCATTCTTGACCCCAGAGTGCATAACTTTGCATTTCTCAATAGCACAATAGCTTGTGGCTGATTCTCTCTAGGATCTCAATGAAAGCATAGTTGGCACATTCTACAAATCTAGGTATTCACTGTGATCCCTAACTAATACAAGATTGTGAAGCAAAGTTGTATCACACAGCACCCCCTCCCAGTACTCACCTGGAGGTGTAATCAACAACCACAGGGGCCTGGTGCAAGAATCAAAGAAGGGCCCTTCTTATCACTCCTCCTTCCTTACCCCTAAGTCATTTACCTGAGTAAAATGTGGTGGTTGGCTGAGTGTGATTCTGTGAGGGGATTGGTTGAGTGTGATTGTTCTGCTTGGCTGAGTGTGATTGTTCTGACTGGCTGAGTGTGATTATGTGTATCTGTGTGGCTGCCTGAGTTTGATTGTGAGGAGTTGTCTGAGTGTGATTGTATATGTGGTTTGGTTGTATGTGAATGTGGACTGATTGGCCCTGCTTGGGTACGCTAACCAAAGCAGAGCAGTATTTTGTTCTGATGCTAACATGCTTGTTTTATTGCTGGCACCTTGGCATCAGTGGCTTACTTACTCTCCCAGCAAGTGAGTGACAGAGTCGCAGCCTGTCATTCAATCTATGGCATTAGACCCTATGTGCCAGTAAAAAGTATCTATAAATATATGAAGATTACTACAAATCACATTGATTAAGTGAATTTTTTTTCCCAAAAAATGTTTTCATCCTAAGAGCACTACACACTCTCACTGACCCACACAGGCACTCATTGGCACACACTGATTAATCAACACACACTTTCACTGAAAGACGCACACATTCTCATTGGAAGGTTCAAACAGACTCCCGGGCACACCTAGTTGTTCCTTCTAAAAGCAGTCTTTATTTGGAAACAAGATCAAGTGACAACATCTCTGCTATTACATGAGCGTTGGTCAAGTCTGTTTGGATTTTCCATTGAATCATTGGGGATTGGCTCCCTTTCTGATTTGCCATCCCGACTGGGAGTAATCCTCTATAGTGTATGCATTGTCCACTTTTTGTAACAAATTCACATATTCTCACTGACACACACACACACTTACTGACAGACATAAACTATTATTGATATTGACACACACTCACTAGCATACACACACTCACCGATAGACATACACTCTCATTGATACTGATACACATTAGGGATGTGCATGGGCAAAAAATTCAGTTTGGCAATTGCGAAATTCAGGACTTTGGCAATTCGACACTTCGGCACTTCAGTTCGGCACTTCCGAAATTCGGGACTTCAGTAATTCGGCACTTCGGACATTCGGAAGCATCCGAATGTCCGAATTGCCAAAATTCATCCGAATTAAAATTTGGACTGAAACGAATTGCACATGTCTTATACACACTTATACACTTACTGACAGATGCACACTAACACACACTCACTAACAGTAACACTTTCTCAATGCTACTGACACACACTAACACATTCACTGAGAGGCACATACACTAACACAAACACTAACTGATCCTGACACACACTTAACAGAAACACACTCACCGACAGACACAAGATCTCACTGATACTGACACACACTAATCCACACACTGGACACAGTATATTTTGGCAGAATAAGCACCTGCCACCCAGGAATGCCTAACCACATAGCCACTCTCTTCATGGGGAGCCAAAGGAAGCCAGATTGCCAACTCATGGGCCCCATATGAAAGGCAGAACACAAAGGGCCCAATCACACTCTTGACCTTAGTGACCCCCGTTGTTCTGCTACTGGCACCAACAGCTTTCTTTTTTTAAATAGGTGGCTGCTTTGACAAGCAACTGTCTGATGTAATATTAGCATGAAGAAAAAAAAAAAAAACATTAATATTATCCTACACCTTTCAGCACCTGTAGAGATCCAGGACTAATAGGCCTCACATCCAGGGCCTCAATCCCCAAACCTTCCCCCCCATGCTGCCGAAAACAGCTCTCAGTTATGGCGTTGACTACACAAGACCTCCTTTCTCTTTTTGCAGCATTTAGACTAAGGGAGAACAAAAGTCAAAATGGTTTTGTTATAAGTAAACAAATAATTGAAAGAGAAACCCACGCCACAAATAATGCCCAGTCACTTAGATCAGAGCTAGGCTCTCTAATAATTAATAATACCACCAAAGGCAGGAATGAGATAGGGCAGTATATTTGTAAACGTGAAAGTTTCTCCTCTTGGAGATCTTGTTATATGCTTTGATGTGAGGTTTACATATTGCAAATAGTTCTCCAATTTAATGTGAGCTGCTTTTATTGTGATAGCATTTGATTGTGTTTGAAAAGGCATCCATGTGAGTCCTTCATTTTGTCCTTGGCCTTGTTTTTTACTTTGGAGGTATTTATCAGGAATACACTAAAGTCAGTCAGTCTGAAACCAGAGTGTGTTGTATATACAAACATTTATTACAGATTTTGTCTACAGCTCTAGTCCAAATGAGTAACATTTTTTATATGTTATGACTTTTGTGCTCTTTTTTTTTTAGTTTAAATACTGTACAAAGAGGAAAACATAACCCCTTATGTTAAATGCAATATTTTATGAAAAATCAGCCATGCCATCATGCCATCATGCAGTCCTAACTCATCAAATGACATCTGCAAAACTGCAAATTCCCCATTAAAAAAGAAAATGGTTCATAAAATAAAGTCAAAGTGATATTTCTATGAATTATTTAGAAGCATGTCACTTTTATCTTTTAACTTGAATATTTTTTTGAAAGTATAAAACAGAAAAAAAATCCTGCAATCTTTATTTTTAAGAAAAATTTGAACATTTTTCGTAAACCAAGGCCTGTACAATATATGATCATATACTGTAAGACAATTTCCACTAATTTTGCCCAACTCAGGTGTTTTTAAGAACTATTACATTTTGTGTGCAGCCAGTCAATGATTGCTCACACATTAGGTCCTTATCTTCCGTACTAAGATGTACTACTTTAGTCGGCTGTATCCACCACGATTAAAGAGAATCCCTCTCTCCCCCTCTCCCCCCAATGCTCCCTTGGTTAGGGGCAATACACATACTTCACTGAGCTTAGCCTGACATAACACAATAAAGCTTGATTTCTTAAAGGATCACTATAGGGTAAGGAACACAAACATGTATTCCTGACCCTATAGTGCTAAACCCATCATTTAGGTGGCTTGCCCGCCCTTAGCCCACCTATAAAACCTTTTAAAACTCACCTTATTTCCAGCGCCACAAGGGTCTGCAGGTGCTGGCTCCACCCCCTTTGTGACATCATCAACATAGCCGATTTTTAGCCAATCCATAGGGAAAGCATTGGATTGGCTAAAATCGGCACTGGGCGGGGCCAATTACCGTTTTGGCCAATCAGGACCTGTTTATAGAGATGCATTGAATCAATGCATCTCTATGAGGAAAAGTCAGCATCTCCATGCAGAGCGTGGGGACACTGAACAGCAGAGATGCTAACTGTGCAGCCCTGAGCCAGGAAGCACCTCCAGTGGCCATCTAAGGAGTGGCCACTTGGAGGTGTCTCTGAAAAGGCAGTGTTTGCATGAAAATGCCTGAAGGGAGCTATTATACTCACCAGAACAACTACCTTAAGCTGTAGTTGTTCTGGTGACAATAGTGTCCCTTTAATAAGCATCTACCTGTGAACGCATAACAGCTATCCTATCTAGCACAGAGGGCACATTAACACCACCCATGCCTGCCATATCTCCACCTGCATAAATCTCTCATTAATGCTTTTCGGATCATTAAACTTATTGTTTCTGACAACAGGTGGAGTTGCACTTTTCAACCGAATGCCACTCCTCTACATCACTCTAGTATTCAGAGCTTTCCTACTACCGTGCAGCACCATGCAACACTGTGGATTTTAGGCTTAGCTTTCACACATCCACATTACAGTAATAGATCAGGTTCTCTTCTAAGTAACTATCTTACAGGGCAACTATTTGAATAACATAATGCCATAAAATAAGAAAAAGAGGTAATTACTCTGTGATGTGCTGATTTTATTTCTTGTTTCTATGTGTAATACAGAAATGTTACTGTACTCCGTATCATCTTATACCTCAATAAAAATACAGAATATAAAAAAAAAAAAAAAAACTGAGCCAAAGTTTCAGCAAAGTTTAAATGAATAAATAAATAAATTTCAATACATTATTTCTTAGTTATGATATATCTGTACAGAAATCTACATGCTAATTTCATATGTCCGTTTCCCGTGTTTCACATGTTTTCATCTTCTAAGGCTTGTTGCAAAACAATTAATGAATACTATCATATAAAACCAATATTATTCATCTGCAAAAAAAATACCTACAAAGTTCAAAAAAGGACACAGTGCAATTAAAGGCATCAGAAATGTGAAAAGCTATGGTACATTTACCTTATGTGAAATGCCAGAAATGATTAATAGTTACTGTTGGAGATTATTGACAATGCTTCATAAAAAATCACAATGTGCAATCAACGAATCAAATTCATTAGCACTCAGTTTTTAAGAACAGATATTATCATTAGAGTTAAAAAGGGAATATACCTACTAAATATATTAAAGTACAATCTATAATTGATTACTAGCAAAGGCATAATCTGAGTTTATTGTATGATGCTGCACACTTTTAAATAGAGATGAAATAGGCACTGGATTTATATTGCAGTGCTGGCAATTAAAGGGATTATTATTAATGTACAAATGTGTGGGGAAAAAACATTATAAGAGGTAATTGAAAGCTTTAATTAAAGGTGAAGGATATAGATTGAAAATGTTATGTGAAATATGGAGTCACTAAATATTATTTTTTTTAAAACAGCAAATGGGGGGCGTGGCTAATGGCCAAGCAAAATGGCCGCTTAAATCTTTGCTCCGGCACATGGGTTCTATAATTCAGCAATATTGAGAAGCAAACCCAACAGGAAACATAGCCAACTTGATCATGTCGCAAGGCAAACAAAAGAAGAACACATCCAAGGATGCAAAATTAAAATTCTTCGCACAGAAACCCGCCGGCCCCCCTCATGCTGCAGCCACCCGGGCTGGTGCGTCCATGAGTGCGCAGCATGAGGAGAGGGGCTGACTGGAGGGAAGCGCTCAGCGCTCCCTCCTGTCACTCCCTCACTGTAGCGTGGCCATGCTCTGTATGGTCCGCGGGTACAGGGAGCATCTGTCTCCTGTACCCGGCAGGACTGACACTGAGTGTGCACTTCCTTTTAGTCCGGCCGGGTACAGGAAACAAAAGCTCCCTGTAACCGTGGACCATACAGAGCTCAACCACGCTACAACAGAGATAGTGGAGGAGAAAGAAATTGACAGGGGAGAAATTGATGGGAGAAATAAGTGATGGGGGAAAAGACATTGACAGAGCGCAGGGAGGAAAAGAAATTGTGGTAGCAGGGGAGGGGAGAAAAGACGTTGACAGGGGAGAAAGACATTGTTGGGGAGGAATTGTCAGAGAGAAGAACTTGACAGAGTGTAGGGAGGAGGGAATGAGAGTGGGGAGGGAGGTGAAGGAAGTAAGGGGAGAAGAGAGTGACAAGGGAGAAGAATGTGACAAGGGAGGGAGAGAGGAGAAGAGAGTGACATGGGAGGGAGAGGGGGGAGAAGAGAGTGACAAGGGAGGGAGAGGGGGGAGAAGAGAGTGACAAGGGAGGGGGGAGAGATTGACATCCATCACACACACACACAATCACACACAATGCACCCCTTACACACAAAGACACCCCTTGCACACAGAAAAACACACAATGCATTACACACACAATGCAATACACACACAGGCACACAAACACAAGCAATGCAACCCTTACACACACCGATACACACAATGCATTCCTTACACACACTCAATGCACCCCTTACACACACTCAATGCACGTCTTACAGACGCAAACACCGCATCCCGTACATACACAGAAACACACCTTGCAGCCCTTACACATACAAACACAGATTCACACAATGCATGCCTTACACACATATCAGGACATCCCCTACACACTCCACCCCCTGTGAACAAACTCATTGGTGGAACATGAAGGTGGACCCTGGGACCCAGACCATGAGCCGTGTAAAGGGCCCCCAAAAAATGGAGCTGCTTCCCGTTCTCCCAGAACATTGATTTTGTGACCACAGTTTCAAACAGGTTCCAGAGATCCTGTTCTACACCAGACCAGTAGAGCCAGACTGCAGCTAGAGCCCATCATAATCCTCATCTGGTTGTAAGTAGGCAATCTAGTATATTATTCATGGCACTAATCTCTAATTTACCTCACATTAAAGAAACACTATAGTCCCCAGAACCACTGCAGCTTAATGTAGTTGTTCTGGTGTCTATAGCCTGTCCCTGCAGGCCTTTTAATGTAAACACGGCGGCACTGCAGCACGGGCGTTAGTTAACATGGCAGATCATATGAGTGGGGCATTGTGATGTCACATGGGGGGTGCGGCAAACTTTACCTTTGCCTAGGGCAGCAAAAATCCTTGCACCGGCCCTGTCCGTGACGTCTTCAATGTAATAGCACCAGACATCCCGACCGACATGCTGCTCCTCGACCGGGTCCACAGGATCCCACGACCAAAACACCTGGCAGCTACCATACCGACAGATGTGATGCTACGAGCTCATTACTTCCACGTAAAGGATGTAATACTGAAGAACAGCCACACAGCAAGTCTACCATCCAACTATGCAGACGTAAAGATATTCGTGGACCTGTCTACAGCAACTTTGAAGAAAAGGAAGGCCTTCCATCAAGTAACAGCGACCCTCCAAGACCACAATATCAGATACCGATTGGGCTATCCCACCAAACTCCTCATGTGGTGAAATGGAGAATTCACCCCCCTGACCACACCAGCGGATGGCATGAAAGCTATACAAACATGGGGCCTACAACTCTCCCATGCAAAACATCCACCATCCTTATCCTCACCTACAGCCTAAAGACCAGGACTGAGTGTTGCGCCTTCTCCACCTCCGATGAGGATCATTCAGGTTGCCAGACACGCAAGTATTGCAACCGTAGCATCCCCGATGCTCCTACACACACAAGGCCTATGCCCTCCACTGGAGACTAAAAACTATCAAAGTATGCCACACATGACACACAGATCAGGAACCTCACTCACACCAGAGATGCCTGGCAGATAATATACGGTCTGATGCCGTGAAGCCTACAATTCTCAAGGGCAATCTTGGTACATATGAGGTAAACTGGGGATAAAACAGAAGAGGCCCGGGACACTAAGGGGCCGTGGGGTCACCCACCCAAGGTGAGGGAGGGAGGCCATTGCAGCATATAGCTTGTTAAAAAAAATAGATAAAAAAATAAAAATAATACCTCCATTAGAGAGGCCTAAATACAAGCCCACGACCCCATAAGGGGAAACCCTATGGCTCCCACGAACAGGCATAACCCGGGAAACTTGAAACCTCGATAAGGTAGTCAGCTTAGCTCACAAACCACAAATACATTGGGGTAGGAGGGATGCAAAGCTCACGTGATTATAAGTATATGTATGTATAATATATGCAAACAGTATTGAATATGTTGGTTTTATGTTCATTGTTTAACTCCAATTATTATGCGTTCTCCAAGTTGTACAGGTAAGCTACCACAATGCCCAGGTAGCCACATGTGCCGTATAAGTAGTACGGACAACCCCGAGGTGCACCCCACATGCACCATTCCCCCTTGGCGGGGAACTATGTATATATTGTTCCTATTCCTTCCCTGGTTTCACATGTCCCTCCAACTCCTGCCCTCAAGGTTACACCCCTTATCCCTAGAGAGCACAAGACCAGCATCCTATCACTTTCCTACCTACACTGACTTAACCACATCACCAAAATTATCCCTCAGTGGGAAGCTAGACCTCCAAGGCTCACCCAAATGGCTTTGAGGACGCCATCTCCCATGCAGGCTCCTCCAAATATGAAAATTTACTCACACAATGCAAGGGGTCTTAACACCCCACACAAGCGCCGCAAATTACTAGAAGACCTCAAGCGGGTTTCCGCAGATTTAGTATGCATAAAAGAGACACATTTTGTAAAACTCTGCATCCCCAAATTTGGCCTCAATGACTATCCCATACTATTCCACGCTTCACATACCTCTAAAGCCAGAGGCGTCTCTACTTATTCACAAATCCCTTTCCTTTGAACTACTTAAACTAATCACGGATAGTGATTCACCATCGTGAACGTATACAGTCCCAATACCCAAAAAAGGAACTTTCTCCACAAGGTTCTCTCTAAACTCGAACACATCAGAACTGAGCACACAATGATATGCGGAGATCTAAACCATATATTAGACCACACCTTAGAAACATCCCTGCTCACTTCAAACTCCCACCAACAACATCTTAAGCAACCCTGCCAAGCCTTAACAAAGCTGATACTTGAGTTCAGCCTCTATGACACATGGAGGGCTCTACACCCAACAGACCGTCACTATATTCACTACTCTCAGGTCCACAAGACACACTCGAGGATAGATCATATCGACACAGTTTGCATCCAGAGGTTACGCTCCTTGACGGCTGAACAAATCTCTGCTGCGGAATGATGCCTTCAGCAAAGTGTCAACCAAACAGAGCTCACAGAATACTCTGCCACAAATGACAACAAAGAGACCTCCCCTCTAATGATCTGGCAGGCTCATAAATCGGTTTTGCAAGGCTTCTTTTTAAGCCGAGTGTAACGAAATCCCCTATTTACAGACTATACGAACAAGCCTGTTCGGTTATTTGGAGGATTACAGCGGGATTTCGTGGAAATAACAAGAAAATTCGAATGAACTACTGAACCACCGACCTCCCACTGAGGTTGTGTGGCGCCTATTGACCACCCTGACTGTTGCGGTTAACCACAGACTAATTGGGGAATAGCTGGTGGTCCACGTTCGTCTACCGAACACGTGGCAATCGCCATTTTGTATTGTCGAACGCACAGCGGTAAATGGTGAGGATTCCCTGGAACTGATTTCGGCTACCTATTTTGTTGAACACCGCTGCTACCTTTGCTCATCCTCGTTCATACGGTGGAAAAACACACGAATGAAGGGGTACTACTTCATTCGTGCGCTGAAAGTATGCGAAAGTGACCGACCCCAGATAGCTATAGTATGGAACTTGCAGTCGGCTGCAAACACACGAACGGCCGGTGAAAGTCAAACTTCGGTCGACGATTCTGAGAACTGTGTTCGTGGGATCTGAGCGCTATTCGCCTGGAATATGCCCTCAGATCCAAGCTATCTGGGGATATGTAGAACTTAAAGTTTATGTTGTGTAAAAAGAAAGTTATATATTTTTATTCTGTTTTGCTAAATAAGAAAAGCCATGTTTCTTTCTTCCTGGAGATAATTAAGGCTCTCTTTGCTACCTTAAGTTAATTATCTCCAGGATGGAAAAGAGGGAGTGAGTTATGTAAAAGGGGAGTGCTTATGCTATAGCCACTGTGATTGGTCCCCTAGGGGAGTGTCCACCAGGTGGAAGACCTGCATAAATACCGGGCGGGTAGCCCACAGTAAATCAGATCGTTTTACCCCTTCATGAAGTCTCGACTCATGTTTGGGGGATTGGGAGTTATAATCACTTCGTTTCAGTTGGATTTCGGGAGAAGCTGCAAGGATAATCGCTGCACGAATGCAAGGATCCTTTACACCGAGCATCATACCTTAAAAACAAGCACAAAAAGACTAAACAGCAATCTTGAGACCTCAGAGACGCCACAGTACAACACTACATACAACCCACTGAAGCCCTATTTAGAGAAAATTGAAAATCTTACTTACCAATTAAACACAATGGCAATGTCTAAAACGACATATATGATGCAAAAACTCAAAACCCAAAACTACCACCAGAACAACAAAACAGGCAGGCTACTTGCTGCACAATTACGGCTTAAATATGGGCAAAGCAAAATTCCATATATTTTAAACATAGAGGTGGAAAAAGCTATACAACCCACAAGACATAGTCGATGAACTAGCCAAATACTACACTACATTATACAACCTGAAAACTGACACCCAGACTCACCAACCCACCACACCTGAGATACAGTCCCTCTTAGCGAAAATCTCACTACCACCCATTACCCAAAACCACGCGGACACCTTACAAGCCCCTATCTCAGAACAAGAGATCATCCAAATGATAGTATCACTTCCCTTGGGAAAATCAGCAGGCCCAGATGGCTTCCCAAACATTTTTTTTATAAAACATACGCACACACCCTAACTCCACAACTCCTCCAAACCTACGCTACAATGATAACACAGGGTAATACACCTGCAGACATGCTTATGGCACACTTTAAGACCCTCCCCAAACCCAGAAAAATTCCAAATAAAGTGCAAAACTTACGCACAATTTCGCTGTTAAACACGGACATAAAAATATTTGCAAAAATATATGCGAACAGGCTATCCAACATTCTCCCGACAATCATACACCAAGATCAAGTAGGGTTCATCAAGGGGAGACAGGGAAGTGACAGTACGTGCAAAGTACTAAACTTAATGCAAACGCTGAGGAGGGGTGAGCTCAGTGTATTCCTCTCATTAGACACCGAAAAAGCATTTGACCGGCTGCACTGGCCATTCCTCCTTGCGGTCCTGAGGAAATATGGATTTCCAGACACGTTTATTTTGGTAGTCCAGGCCTTGTACAGCAACCTGATAGCCAAAGTAGCAGGAGGAGGATTCACATCCACTTTGTTTGAGATTTCTAATGGCTCTAGACAGGGCTGCCCCCTTTCACCGCTGTTACTGGAACCACTCACAACACTCATCAGACAGAATTCAGATATCCATGGCATTAAGGTCAGATCAGCCGAGTACAAGCTTACACTGTTCGCAGATGATATTCTGCTCATGCTCACGAATCCCCACAGCTCTACCCCAATATTCCTCAGAATCTTACAGGAATATAGTAGATGTTCCTATTATAAACTCTATTTGGCCAAGACACAAGCCTTAGGCATAAACATGCAAAAACACCAACTGCTAATCCTGCAAAATCGTCATGGCTTTGAGTGGAAATCGGATAATCTCACCTTTTTAGGACTAATCCTCACACTCACCACCCCCGGCCTATATAAAGCCAACTACCAGAAACTCTTGAGAGAAACTAGAGCCACGTTAACTAGCTGGCGCAAAAAATACTTATCATGGACCGGCAGACTAGCTGCCATAAAAATGATAATAATCCCCAAATTCCAATACTTTTTGCGAACGCCATTCACCTCCCGAATGCATATTTCCCCTTATGGTGTCGTGGGCTTGTATTTAGGCCTCTCTAATGGAGGTATTATTTTTATTTTTTTATCTATTTTTTTTTACCCATTCACCTCCCGAATGCATATTTTAAGGAAGCACAATAATTAATTAACCAATTCACTTGGGACTACAAGATACCAAGGGTGAAAGCACATATCCACTATCAAAAAACACCTGAGTGCGGGATGAATGCACCCAACCTTCAAATATACTACCAGGCAGCTATCCTTAATAGCATGATACCATTCCATAATCAGAGCTCATCGCCCCAATGGGTAACACTATAATATGATGCAGTAAACCCACACGCCCTTATATCCCTAATTTGGTCACCTAAACACGGCAGACCTAAGGACGCCAATATATTGCCAACCACAGACGTGACACTACACATATGGGACAAGAATAAACAAATTTGCTGCTCACAAGTCCCACACTCTAGAGCAATGCCAATATCTGCCCTAACCTCCATGATCCCGCACTTTAATTATAGAATTTGGGAACAACATGGAATACACCACATACATCAGCTATACCAAGATACTCACCTTCTAACGTTCACAGAGGCACAAAACCGATACGGCCTCCCGACCATAGCTTATTTTTCACACAGACAAATCCACTCATGGTTGACAAAACACCAAGGTGAAAAAAGTGACACTGTAAACTTCGGCTGACGAGCTTGGAGAAAACCCTACTCAAATTGATACCAACACTATATTCTGACATTTTGCAGCATAATCTCACTCTCAGGTATCCCTTTGTGGTAGCATGGGAAAGAGACCTAGGGCAAACCTTACCTGAGGTAACGTGGAGGAAGAGCTTTCTTACTCCCAAAACCTCACACTCAGCGCCAACCACACTGAACTATCCAGAAAGATTTTGTACAGATGGTACTTAGTACCCACAAGCCTCAAACGAATATATCCCGAAGCCTCTGACAAATGTTGGCGATGCACCTCTGCAGCCGGATCAATGATCCATATATGGTGGACATGCCCAGTATTACTTCCCTACAGGGCAGTGATAACCAGGTTGATCCAAGACAGCAAAGGCATTCACATACCACAAACCCTAGGTTGTCTATTGCTCCACAACTACTCACCCAAACTTCCTAAAGCAACTAGGTATCTAATTTACCAGATCAACATAGCGGCCTTAGCTTTGATCAGCAGATCATGGAAAAAATTAGAGGCACCAACCATGCCACAATGTAAACAGCTCATAAACACAACCCGACTCTATGAACTAGCAAGCAGAACAGCTCTTCCCACCAGAACAACTTTCTGGAGAAAAGCCTGGCAAGTCTGGGAGACCTTTGAAAGCAGCGACCCCCCTGCCATGCTACAGAACACTGTTCAAAGCCTCAACAGCCGAGTTCATCATCATAGATACCATACTATCTGTACGTTTACATGTAGTAGTAATAATAATACAAAAAAGGAGTGTGTCTAGAGGTATCATACTTGCGGATCAGCAAGAATATACTATGATACAAAGTATTTTTACAAAGCATAGAAAGTCTCCTTTACAGCTCTAGAAAGCTCTAGATAGGACATTTTTCGATTAAAACAGTTACTGGATAACTCGAGCTTAGGCTCTCTACCCCGCTACCCTTTCCCCCTTCCCCCCTCCACTCCCCAATCCAAATTAAAAACATTTATATAAAATCTGTTGACAAATGTGTTGAGCATGTATGTAATCACATAACAGAAACATTTTCTTTCTGTAACCATAGAAACTGCATAACCTGCAAATTTGTACAAATGATGTCCACTGTGAACTTGAAAATTGCTTAATAAAAAACACACAAAAAAACCAGCAAATAAGGTAGCAAAGGATAGTCTATGAAAGGAGAACTAAAGAGATAGTGTAAAAATTAAAGTATCAGAGAATGATTCCGCTTTTTTTTTGTTTAGCTAAAATTCCTAAAAAAATGATTTTTCCTTCATAATATCTCTTCGTAATATCACATTTTAATGACTAGACCCCAAGATAAGAATTATTTACATAGTTAAATAGACTGAAAAGATACATGCATCCATCAAGTTCAGTCTTTATCATATCTGTTTTGCTGTTGATGCAAAAGAAGGCAAAAATCCAGTTTAAAATGCTTTCAAGGGGGGCGGGACCTGACCGCCAAGCAGACTGGCCGCATTAAACTAGAGCTCAGAGTAGTAACCTGCAAAAAAGAGCCTAATAACTGATAAAACTAGATGAACCTGCTAATTGGAAGCATAAGAGAATCGGTGTTACCCCCGAAACTCCTCTGGGCGGACTGCAGTGCTCGGAAAATGAGCCGGAGTGGAAACAGAGTAGCGGCCTACCTGCGGCTGCAAGCATGGGAGAGGTGGCCGACCTCCCTGTGAGCTGACAAGCGGGATGTCACAGAAGAACCTGGGACCCCGTTTCCCCCCCTGGCCGTTGAGGGATATCCCGGCACAATCGACAGACCAACAGTCTTTACCATACAACGACAAGCGACATTAGGGAACTCACCCGACCCAGTCTCTGCCAAGATGGCGACCACCAGGCTGCCTACTTATGGCCTGATGGAAACCAATGAACAGCGGCTGGACGAGGACCTCTCGATACAGAGGCTTGAACCTCAAACAGCAGAGCCGGACCTCCTGGGATCGCTGGACAACACAATCAGCAGACTGGACCAAGCATTCCAGTGATTCTGGAGACGGCTAGAAGCCTGGATGTCGGCACCGCAGGCCTGGCATCTAGGGAGAAAGAGTGGTGATGGAGGCCGCAGAAGGCCTGAGCCTCCTCAGAGCAAGGCGACCCCTCAAGCAGCGGTGAGACCAGATCATACACTGCCACAATGGAAGCTCACAAAGATGAAAATGGTGAGACCACGAAAACGGATAAGCAACAGCCATCTGAAGTTACAGCAGTGTGCACGACCCCTAAAGGCCTACATGCCTACAAAACCGCTCGGGAATCCCGGCAGCGGACACGCAGCTTAGCGACCAAGGCTGACTCACATCAAGCGACAAGGCTCACACCGCCGCCAGCGGGAAAAACTAGAGCGTGGTTATCCCAGGCAGAATAGCAACCATAGAGCAGACGGGGAACGCCAAGGCCGGACGGCAATCCACAGAAGGGCTGAACACCCCCCCCACCACCCATCATCAGACACCCCCCCCCACACACAGGGACTTGCCTCTTTGGGACAGCCACCTTGCTCCTCAAGAAGGGACTTAGACTGTATCCAGCACCCAGTAGGTATTGGCTGAACTAATATGAGCACCCTGCAGGCATAACAGCCAACACGCTCCTATGGGGTTAAATGCCTGTCTCCTGGACTGATTCCGCGCAACACAGCAAGATGCAACCGAACACTTATCACCTGAAGCCCACCTGCACTCGTTTAACCGTAATAGTATAACACCAACGCCAATATGTTTCATCTTCAGCCTCGCACACACCTAATGTTTAACGGGAGACCTGCCTCCACAACACAGGGTTAATTAATGAAGCAATTGATAATCTCCCTTGCCATAGCATATTGTTTAGCAAATGGCAGCGCAGCCAGTAAGCACACACACTGAGCCTGTTAATGCTACACTTCAATGCAGAGCTTAACCTAACCATATGTGACTCACCCATGTATAAAAGCTAGACCTAGTCTGTATCAAATAGTTCATATGTTATTTTATGGTACAGCTAGTTAACTCGTGACACTAGCGAGGATATATTCAGTTATAACTGCTATGATAAGCTACCTTTTCATTTTTATTTTAATGACTTCACTGTTTAGCCAAACTGATGTTTGTTATAATTATACAAAAATGTGCAATTCCTCTTGCCACTGTTCAACTTAAGTACATTCTCAGACACGCTGTTGTGGCGTATGACATTGCTATGTATAACATGCACAACAAAAATAAAGAATTTAAAAAAAAATGCTTTCAAATTTTGCAAAAAAATAGGAAAAAATTCCCTCTGGATCCCAGATTTGCAGTCAAATTTCTCCTTGGATCAAGAAACGGTTACTCCGCCTATTAAAAATTATATCCTTGGATATTATGTAGTATTCATCAATTTGTTGTTTAAACATCTGTACATAGTCTGATAAAACTACAGGTGATACTCAAAATTTAGAATATTGTGCAAAAGTTAATTTATTTCATTAATGCAATGTAAAAAGGGAAACTAATATATGAGATAGACGCATTTGTCATAAGTGCGATGATTATGGTTTACAGCTTGTGAAAACCCCAAATCCACAATCTCAGTAAATTAGAATATTACATGCAATCAATAAAACAAGGAGTGTACATAGAACAATATCGGACCTCTGAAAAGTATAAGCATGCATATGGATTCATTACTTGGTTTGGGCCCCTTTTGCAGCAATTACTGCCTCAATGCGGCATGGCATGGAAGCCAACAGCCTGTGGCACTGCTGAGGTGTTATGGAAGACCAGGATGATTCAATAGCAGCCTTCAACTCTTCTGCATATCCAAGATTTAATGTGTTATCCAGATGAGCAGCTTTCCCAATTTGCCAACTGCTGTTCTTCCTTGCCAATATTAACATTAGGTGGTTTATAATGTATTCCAACCAATAACTGATTTCCCTTCTTTTGCCCGAAGCAGATATCAACCCACAAAGCTTCCACATTTTCTTCCTATATTTCACATGCTTAATATATTCTTTTACTCATGGTTGACATAGACATGACCCACCACCTTTACTGTTGTTTACACCTTCCCTCAATAATGTGTAACCATTTAAGTAAACTGCCCAACCATGTTTAATCCCACCATGTTCTGTAATGCCTATTATGTCAAATAGCTTATTAGTTTCCCCATTTTGTTTTTTAGGTTCCTTGCATTAGTAAGCATAGATTTAATATTATCATTAGTCACTTGTACTTTATGGGAGTTTTTATTACTATTACATACCTCCTCTGTTCTAAACTAATCACTTTCACTCACTTTAGTCAATAGCCCTGTTAATGTGTTCCCAAATTCAAATTTGAACTATTACAAGACAGATAAAACATTCCTATTGGAACAGAGAGCCGTTTGTTCGAGCTGTAATATTTTACTTCACGTTTGTGGCTTGACTGTAGCTTGTTAAATATACTATGACTATGCAGTGAATAACACATAGAGATAGGTGTGCATCTACTTTGCAGTATTCTGACATCATATATAAAACAGAACACTGTAACAAGTTAGAATTCAAAGGGAAATCAAATTTAAAGCCAGAATACCAAACTGAAAGCATAGATGACATGGAGAGTTTTTTCCAGTTTGACTATTGTGGCCTTAAATGTAAAATTCACTTTGAATTCTCACATAAGTAAATAACGTAGTTAGCGTGTTAGATGAACAGACATACTGGGTTTGTCTCCAATTTGGTTTTTACAGCCACTATTTACTAAAAGGTCTTTTGCTACAGTTATAGAGTAGCAGATTTTTTTCTTTTTACTTAAATGCAGTATCCAAACATATATATATATATTATTTAAGCCCAACACAGGTACACCGAATTAACACAGCATTACCCATCAAAGTAAAGAAAATCACAGTGCCTATAAGTTTTTATTTGAACTATACTTAATCAGGAGATAAAGGAGGTGACCACCACAGCAGGAAATCTGAAAAGGTGTCTTAAGCCATTTGCCTATTTAGTATCAGATAACCCCATGACAAACTAAATGCACAAAACAAGTAAGTCAGTGGTTACACAGTGTGTATTTTAAAAATTAAGACATAAAGGTTCTGCTGTTTTATTTATATTGTAGTGTGGAGCTGTGTTAATTTGGCGTTATCGGTGTTGCATTTGGCTGTTTATTCTCTTGGGGAAAAAGGTTGGAGAACTGTCTGTTGGGCATCCGCTCAACAGCTCACGCGGTTTTAAAAATAAATTTTTGAAAATGTTAAAGATTGATATGTTAATGTAGCTGTGGTTGTTGCTCTTATCCCCTAAAAAGGTGTCTGGTGTATTACTGGGGGGCAACAGTGGTTATATGTGTTATGGGTCAGCAGTCATGAATTTGAAGGAGGGGACACCCAGAGAGACATATAGTAAGAATATCACTACCTTTAATAGCTCAAATTGTTTGTGGCCAGGTTGTGAATTAAAAGCAGATAGAAATATTTTAGGCCTTAGGGGGCATGGCTAGAAAGGTAGGTTTGTTCTTTTGCAAAACATTTTTTTCTGTGTTAACAACATATTAATAAGGCTAAAATATATCAAACGCGTTAAGATTGTATTGATGTCTGGAATGTCCCTTTATAACCAGCCTCTGACCTGGTGCAAAGATGTAAGCAGCTAACTCCAGACACATTCTATAGGATATGTAACACATTAGATCTATAATGTTACATTAAAAACTTAAAGCACATATCAAAACATTTTAAACTATATGCAAAAAGCAATTAAATATTTTTAAAATGGGCAGACAAGATATAAAACATAAAAATGTTTTTTATATAAGTAAAGTGTGTCATTTAAATGAACTATTTATTTAACAGAAATTTATCAAAAGATATGCATTTGGCATGGCACAAAATAACAGTTTAACTCATTATATACACTGTCGCTATCTCCTGCTAAGGCCAAATCACAGAGCAAATTATTCAAGCTCATAGTGAGCCTTAGTGACCAGACCGGGGCTGTTTTTTACATTTCTGCTGTTTTTGTGTTTAGCTGTATTTTTCCTCTTACTCATTTACTGTACCCACACATATTATATATCATTGTTCTCGCCATTAAATGGTCTTTCTAAAGATATCATTATTTACATCACATAATATAATTCACTATACAAAAATTATAAAACATGATGAAAAAATTAAAAAAACACACTTTTCCTAACTTTGACCCCCAAACTCTGTTACGCATCTACAACCGACAAAAACCACCCGTGCTAAATAGTTTCTACATTTTGTCCTGCGTTTAGAAATACCCAATGTTAACGTGTTCTTAGCTTTTTTTTTTTTAAAGTTATAGGGCTATAAGTACAAGTAGGACATTGCTGTTTCAAAATATATATTTTTAAAAATTATCAGTAGTGACACTGTAACACTGTTATCTATAATAAATCTCTGAATCACACCTCACATGTACATAATTTTTTTAAGTAGACAACCCAGGGTATTCAATATGGGGTATGTCCAGTCTTTTTTAGTAGCCACTTAGTCACAAACACTGGCCAAAGTTAGCATTTATGTTCGTGTGTTAAAAATGGAAAAAACAATTATGAACGCCAACTTTGGCCAGTGTGACTAAGTGGCTACTAAAACAGACTGAACATACCCTATTTGCAATGCCTTGGGCTGATTCCCATTCCTGGGCTACCATACGCTTTCAAAGGCAACATAACCAATCTGGCTAATTTCAATGTGAAAAAATGGAAAATCAAGCCTTATATTTGACCCTGTAACTTACAAAAACACTATAAAACATGTACATGGGGGGTACTGTTATACTCGGGGGACTTCGCTGAACACAAATATTAGTGTTACTAAACAGTAAAATGTATCACAACAACAATATCATCAGTGAAGGTGCCATTTGAGTGTGAAAAAATGCAAAAAACTTCACTTTCACTGACAATATGATTGCTGTAATATGTTTAACTGTTTTGAAAAACTCATGTACAGATTTTATGTTGTTTTGGAAGTTACAGGGTCAATATAGGGATTGCCCATTTCAGTTTGCCAGATTGGTATGCTGGGTCTATGTTGCCGTTTGAGACCATATGGTAGCCCAAGAATGTTAATTACCCCATCATGGCATACCATTTGTAAATGAAGACAACCCAGGTTTATAAAAATGGGGTATGTGCAGTCTTTTGTAGTAGCCACTCAGTCACGAAAGCTGGGCAAATTTAGCGTTTTTATTTGTTTTTTGCATTTTTTTTAAAAACAAAAACTGCACCAATGTAAAGGTTTTATGGTGTTTTGGAAAGTTACCGGGTTAAATATAGGGATTGCCAATTACATTCTCTGGACTAGCTGCCTGGATTGTCAGGCAGGTCCCTCAAATTATAATTAATAAAATCAAATAGTTATGTAAAATTAATAGTTAAATATGTATGTAGAATGTTTGTGTGTATATATATATATAAAAAACAAAATAAAAAAATGTTTTACATTTATATATATATATATATATATATAATACGTGTGTGTGTATATATATGTACAGTATACATATACACAAACACACACACACACATATGTACATATACATATAATACATAATACGTGTGTGTGTGTTTTTATGTGTATGTATAATATATTTTAATTAAATCATTTTATAATATATTATACATACATAATGCATATATATGATTATATTATAAGTGTGTTTTGAGTTATATGTGTTATAATGAAATCATATATATGCATTATATATGTATAATATATTATAAAATGCTTTAATTATTTTAAAATATATTATACATATATAATATATGTATAATATATATGTATAATATATTTATTTATTTATTTATTTATTATTATTATTATTATTTTTTTTACTTTTAGCAGTCAGGGGGTAGCTTCGTAGACTACTATTGCGACCATGTGATCATGGTGATCACATGGCCCTGGAGGTCCAGGGTTGCCGGAGCTGCTGGGGTCTCGGGCATCCCCCCCGACTGGGATCGACGCAGATAGTCGGTCCAGGTAAGTACAGGTGCCATATTTGCCGTGGATATATCTAGTACGTCCGTAGTCCTTAACGACCCTTTTTTGTCGGTTGTACTTAGTACATCCACGGTCATTGAGGGGATAAGGGTAAGTTGTGGTTCCTGTGGGGACAACTTTATTAGCTCCACTGCCATGTTTAATATGTTTTTAAAAAGTATAATCACATCTTATTTATTTGAAACACTGAATGCATAACTAGAACATAAACATAGGATAGCACAGCTAGTTTTTGCATATATTGCTGTGAAGGGATACTTAATTTAAATTATCCAAGTGCCATTGCAGGGCACTGTTTAGTAGATAGCTCAATAATTTGGTACCCTTAAGTGTGATAGCATATTTAAGAACATCAGATTGGGGCACTGTGGTGAAATATTCATTAGGACGATTGTGTATGTGGTCGGTTGGTTATATGGGATGATGCTGCAGCATATACTTCATCTTAAAGATTGCCACCACATACTTATTTAATATCCATTCTATTTGATCAATAGATTGTTTTTATACCTTTATACACTTGTTTCTTTTGAAAATTAATGTATTATTTTTGATTTTTTTTGTTTGTGATTTCTGCTACTTTCTACGTTAACAACAGTTTAGGAGAGGGGTTGGTTATCAGTCTAGTTACTAGGACTTTACCATCATTATTAGGAGGAAGACTAGACTTTTTTAATGGGTGCGCTCAAATGCACAGTGGGAGAAGTATATAGTTCCTCCCCTCCTTTTCTCACCACAGTCCTAGCTTTTCCCTTTAGATATTTTTATTCTTGAGATATGCTGTTTACTGTCTATTTTCAGAAGATTTCCTCATTTCTTTTGTTACATTTCATCTGGGTAGTTGTCACATTTGTTTGCTAATTTCTCTCTAACAATATATGGCTAGGAAGTTACTGTGTATTGTA
Source organism: Pelobates cultripes (assembly GCA_933207985.1). NCBI lineage: Eukaryota > Metazoa > Chordata > Amphibia > Anura > Pelobatidae > Pelobates > Pelobates cultripes. The sequence continues at coordinate 102,680,744 of OW240916.1, forward strand.
TACCTTAGCTCCCATCTCTTAGATGACTTTGCATTGCATTTATTATTTTATTAATACTCACATCTTTTCAATGAGCTTTTTTGTTTATTTGTTACACTTATATGCTATTGCCTAGTAAGTCTAGGTTTACACTTTAATTTGTCACATTTGATGTTATATACTAATAGATATTAATAAAAGTTAAGTTTTATATATGGGTTGCTTTTTTACATGAAGAGTTTGTTTAGAGTTGATTTGATTTTACAGCTCTACTTTCCGGTCTTTACGTCTTTTAGTGAATTTCTGATGAATTATTATTTTGCAAATCTCATACTATCAAAAGTTCATCTTAAAAGAGAAGACCCATTTATAATCTTTAGTTTATTATTTTTTAAATACTAATTTTTTTTACTTACTAATTTGTAGAGAAAACTTTCTTTAAATTTTAAGACTATAGTATTTTTTTTTGTCATTTGACTTCTTGCTGTTTTGTGTCTTAAAAGAGCAGCTCTCCCTTCTGAGAAGACTTTTTTTAATCTTTGGTTGATTTTTGAGAGACTCATTGTCTTGAATTTTTCCCAGATCGTTTGGTTATTAGTGGAGACGAGTTCTCATTAATTTAATGACTTTCCTACATTTCAATTATTTTCAACATTATTACTTCAATTTTAATTTACCCTTTTGACTTAACAGGTTAGATAGATGAGAAAGAAAACTTTCTAGTGTCTGACGTCCTGGAATTGTCCTGCATTTGAATTGTGAAAACTACACAATAAAAAAACATTAAAAATACTATAAAATAATATGTAGATTTTTAATAAAACAAATAGAAGCATGCACGGATTTTCTGGTTTGCAAAAGCACTTAATTTCTACATGTACATCCCTGCTATAATAATGCCATGAGACATGTAAGCATATCCTTTCAACCAGAACTGTTAAGTAATTCTCTCAACAGTTAAGTCATGTGTTGAAATCAATTGAAAATCAAAGGATATCATCTGGTGCATTGTAAAACATGCAGATGCCAATTTGCAGACATAAGCATGTTAGGAATTGCACTTTTAAATATACCTTAGCTATCCTTTGTGTTTGAGGATAAGGAGCAGTGACGTACAGGAGCAGTGATGCATTTTACACATGGGGAATTTTTATATTACAATATTTTTAATATAATGAAATGTATTTGTTTCTCAACAATTTTATGATAACTGTTTACAATGAACATTTGATAGGATTATTCAACTTCAGACTTAAGTTACTCATTTGAATAATTTCCTATAGCTCAAATTATAGCTTTATTTATATGTTATTTATTGTTCATGTCCATCTTAATGGATACTTACTGCCTCATTCTCTTAATAAAAAGGGTTGTGTATTGAGGTCTTGAAACAAAACATGAATTAAAATATGAATGGTCATATATGTTATCATTCATCATTTTCTGATTGACATTTCTTCTGCCAATTGTCCTAACTGCTCATTTTGTTGCATATCACGTTCATGTCTGTGTTCTTCAACCTTGTACAATAGGCTAAAAGGGTCAAAACCTATTTAAAAATACAAAATTAAATATTTAGATGGGCATCTTTATAACTGTTCTCATTAGTGCAAATATTGTACACTAAATATGCCCCCTGTGCTCTAACAGCATCACAATGCCAGTAAATATATTGAACAGAGCATTCTAACAATGCCCATAACATAGCTTCTCAAAGTCTCTCTCTGCCTTATCATATCTCTGTTTGTTGCCTTATCATTTCATAAACTTGTATGACCTGTTCCTTATTTAGCCAGTATATGTACAATCTGGGTCCTAATCGACCCTATGTCTAACTCTATTAGGCCTTCCTGCTCTCCTCAGTAGCATTTGAACATTCACATTTTCTCCTGCTGCAGTGTGTTTAAGGTACACTCCAGACTCTTAATGCACTTTAAATTATTGAAAAGCTTTATGTGTGAAGATTGTGAAAAATCTGTGGGAAGATTTGCAAAAAGTGCTTATTTCAATAGAAATTGACACTTGTATAAATTAACCTGGTTAAACCCCCTTGGATTTCAAGCACACAACATGTAATGTTACTGCCTGGTTTGGTTAGCTCAGTGGAGCTAAATTCAAGAGGCCATAATTGCTCAGAGCACCAGACTTGCAAAGACTTCTCATTGAGTTGCAATGGGAAGTCAGTGATGGGTCCACCACAGAAGGTCTGTGAGGGGCAAATATGGGAGGGTTTGCAAAGACAGCAGACAAGAGAACTGTAGATTTTTTAAAGCTATTTTTAGATATACCTCAAATAAAAAATGCATAATTAAAAGCATGCACATTTTTATTTAGGATATATCTATTAAACATTGATTTTTATTTATTTTGTATTTGGGCAGTAAAGTGTCCCTTTAACTGTCCTTCTCCATCATAGCTATTGTGATATACCGTTAATGTCACATTCAGTGTTAAATTATTATAATTGATATAGGCCTACTTGGTAACAACTATCTTATATCTGATTTATAGTGACATGTGTTGTCTGTATCCATTTGAAATGCTTCATGAAATTATTATTTAAACACAGAAAAACAATATTGATTGAATTTCATCTTGTCAAGTGGATATGATATGGATATATATCCATTTGACGAGATGAAATTCAAGAAACAGTGTTTTATATATAATGTGTGTTTGTTTTTACATATATGCATGTCTCTATTGGCTTTGAATTCTGATTATCTATATAATGTTTTAATTGTCATATTAAAAATCTCCAAAATATATATTGGGCAATGTGGAATAAATAATGGATAATGACTGTATTCAATGCATATATGTTTAATCTATGTAGGAACTCCAAAAAGTGAATAGAATATGCCCTATTTTTAAAGTTGGCATCATAAACTCTAAAGCCTGTTTGCCACTGGCAGATCTGGATATACACATTAGTTCAATCTTGAACCCAGCCATCACTTTGTAGTTTGAGCACAGTCGCAGGCTCTCAAACCATGTATATGAGTGCACTAATGCACACATACAAGCGCAAGCAGATTTCCCCTTGGATGACAAGTGTATTCAATGAAGTGGTGATGTCAGAGGAAAAAGCCAGGTGAGTATAATAACAGTAATTTGCTGTGAAGCACCGCTCTGAACTCAATATCACTGGGCAGTGAAGCAATTCATGATTTGCTCCACTGATCCAATGGATAAAAATGTTTAACTTGTTTGACCCATTAAGCGCTTCCCCCAGGATGAAAAGACTTGCTAAATTCTTTTCCCAATATCTATTTGTAACTCAGGCAAACTAGTATCTTAGCCACCAAGAATGTGATATAAAAATTTTGTAAAATTTTTAAAAGTTTTGTTTTGTTTTCTGTTTGTTTGTATGTTTGTTTGTTCTTTAAAACCTGGTGTCATACTTATTTTAACTTCATACAGCATCTTAAACATTTGTGCAATACTACCGTATATACTCGTTTATAAGTCGATCTCATGTATAAGTTGAGTGCAGTTTTGTGACCAACAATTGTGAAATATGCTATGCCTCGTGGATAAGTCGAGGTTTAAACTTGGGGCTATGAAATTCTGGGATTTTTATAATTATATAGACACACACTCATACAAACAATCTGCATTATACACACACACTCATACAAACACACACTCTGCATTATATTCACACAAACACACACACTCTGCATTATATACACACAGAGTGTGCGTATATAATGCAGAGTGTGTGTTTGTATGAGTGTGTGTGTATATAATGCAGAGTGTGTGTTTGTATGAGTGTGTGTGTATAATATAATGCAGTGTGTGTGTTTGTATGAGTGTGTGTGTATATAATGCAGTGTGTGTGTTTGTATGAGTGTGTGTATATAATGCAGAGTGTGTGTGTGTATGAGTGTGTGTATATAATGCAGAGTGTGTTTGTATGAGTATGTGTTTGTGTGTGTGTGTGTGTGTGTGTGTGTATGTAGTGTGTGTGTGTTTGCATGTGTGTGTGTGTGTATATAATGCAGAGTGTGTTTGTATGAGTGTGTGTGTTTGTATGAGTGTGTGTGTATATAATACAGTGTGTGTTTGTATGAGTGTGTGTGTATATAATGCAGTGTGTGTGTTTGTATGTGTGTATATAATGTAGAGTGTGTGTGTATGAGTGTGTATATATAATGCAGAGTGTGTGTTTGTATGAGTGTGTGTTTGTGTGTGTAGTGTGTGTGTGTGTAATGTGTGTGAACTGGGTGGGGGGAGGACATTTTTATTATTTTTAATTTTTTTAATATTTTTTTAAATTTTAGTATTATTATTTTTTATTTTATTATTGACATTTTTTTAAATTTAATATTTAAATTTTCTTTATAATAATTTTTATTATTTAATTTTTTTGTCCCCCCTCCCTGCTTGTTAGCTGGCCAGGGAGGGGGGCTCTCATTCCCTGGTGGTCCAGTGGATGGGCTGTGTAGGAGGGGGGCCTGCAGTGAGCTGTTACTTACCTTTCCTGCAGCTCCTGTCAGTTCCCTTCTCCTGCGTTCCGGTCAGCTCCCCTGTCAAGTCTCGCAGTGGGAGCTGACAGGGGAGCTGACTGGAATGCAGGAGAAGGGAGCTGACAGGAGCTGCAGGAAAGGTAAGTTACAGCTCGCTGCCAGCCCCCAACAGGACCGCCGGGCTTGTAACGAGCCGGGCGGTCCTGGTCTGTATTATGGCAATGTAAGTTGCCATAATACAGACACTGACTCGAGTATAAGTCGAGTGGGGGTTTTTCAGCACAAAAAATGTGCTGAAAAACTCAACTTATACTCGAGTATATATGGTACTTGCTGACTTATCTACCAAAAGGAGGTAACCCCTTTGTAAAAGATGTCATGCCCGGTTCTCATGTCATAGTGGGATTTGCCTAACTCCCTGCCAGAAATGCGTTAAAATACATTCTAAATCACAAAAGACAGGATGGTTGCTCTGCTACATTTGACAAAATATTTATTTTTCTTTCTGTCTTTTATATATTTTTAATTAGCTGTTAGCTACTGTTCCCTGATCTATAATATTGAAAGCTGATGCTATTTCAGTTACCAGCATCTTAACTGGCTGTACATTGAAAGTATCATGGATTGGATGCCACAAGAGAATGTTGAATTTTTACAAAATGTCTGCATACTTATGTACAAAACACTGGACATTTTTGGTGAAAAGAAGATACTATGATTTTTTTTTTAAATCTAAAACAAATGTTAACTTTGCATTCTAGTTATTCCATGTACCAGAAAGTCATAGTTTAATTCCCCTATGCAGACATCTATTTTTATCAAGAGGCTGGAAGCTAGGATAACTGTAAATAATTGCACAATGAACAATACCTATTACTAGCTAGACAGAACAAACAGAGGATTGACTCCAAGTACTGAAGGGCATTTTTAGTCAATATCTTCAATTTATGAGTGCTTATTTGTCATTAACTTCTTATTAACCTCTATGGCTTTAATTATCACCCCTATAGTGAGGGAAACAAAGCTATATTTATCTGGGCCTGACCTTACATTTGCTTTCCAGTCACAAGTCACGTATTGGCTATAAGCAATCTTTGATTAGATGGCCCTTTGTCACCTTTAACTTAAGAAAAAAGTCAGATAGAATGATTCATAATTTCATCCAGACCATTTTATAGTTCTCTATTTTACAGCTGAAAATCAAATTTATTGTGTTGGTCTAGCTATCCCACATGAATCGAGATCGAGCTTCCACACTTCATGATTGATACTATGCAATGCAGGTGGGGCATTTACAAACATTTTGTCTTGTTCTCCCCAATTGATCTTCCAGGAAATCCTGGATATATCCTCCACCCCCATTATTTCCCTAACGTGTTTTATTTGTTTGATTCCCTTAACTTCATTTCAGAATTTATTCTCAGCAAGCCAGACCTTTATCCAAGTCGGCACCATCATCTCTTGTAGTTTTGCTTTCTGATGAGCTTGACTTCATCAAAAACTGTTACACGCATATTAATAAAACCTATTTATGCAAATTGCTTTTCACACAGTCCCTACCATGCTCAGTCAAGGTTTTGACCACTGTGATAGTCTGCACTGCTTTTTTTCCACCATGCATGCATTGTCTCCCTGCTTGTCACCCATCACATTCTGGTGCAGACGACTCATCTTTCTTTGTCACCTAGTACCATCAGCAACCAATAACCAAATCTATAGGTGTCCCAACAGAGTACCAGCATCATGCCAGTCAGGAAATGCTGATTCACTGCTTCCTAGAGTTTGGCAAACTGTCTTACGTTTTTTCAGGATTAATTTAAACATAAAGTTCTCGTCCATCCAAGATTCTCTGTTGAATTGAGACCTGCAGACTGGACATAATAGTATGATCAATTTGTTGTCATGTTTGTGAAACTGGTTCTGGAAATTCTTAGCATTGTTTAATGTGGAATTATACTGGCAAATCAATTTCATGAATACACTACTGCTTGAGCTAGTTAACTCTATTGCCATTTAGTGTTATATATTTCATAGGAGAATGGTGAAACATTAGGAACTATTCTTTATTGGACAAGACAATAGTTTTTTTCAATGTATAATATACAATAGCGAAAGCACACACAGTATAAAAATGACTCTTCTTTCTGAATGCCAACTAAAAAGAAAGAACATAAACAAAAAACATAACACTATACTTCTGTATATGTAAATGAACCTGTAAATAAACTTGTTTTCAAACAACTTTGTTTTCCAACTTGTTGCCATGTGAGGTGGATATAAACCAAATCAGGATAAAGGAATTATACATTTACAAACAATATCTTATATGTAAGACTTCATAATGGTATCTGTGATGTGAATGGGTTTTACATTGCCATGGAAAGATCCTACGATCATCCACCACTGTTGTTTTCCACGGATGTCCAGGCCTTTTTGTGTTCCAGAGCTCACCAGTGCATTCTTTTTTTTTCTCAGCATGTACCAAACAGTTGATTTGGACACTCCAAATGTTTCTGCTATCTGTATGATGAATTAATTTTTTTTCATGCTAAGGCTGGCCTGTCTCACTTGCATTGAGAGATCCTTTGACCACATATGGTGGGATTAACAACTTCGAAATGTGAAATGTAAATGCCACACTTGGAATAAACTCCAGACCATTTACCTGCTTAATTGATGAAAAAATAATTAAAGAATAGCTCACACCTGTCCATAAAACAGCTTTAGAATTAATTGTCTAATTACCTTTGGTCCCTTCAAAAAATAGGGTGCTACATATGAAAGGGCTGTCATTCCTAAACCCTTCCTCCAATTTGGATGGGAATACCTGAAATAAAAGGTAAGAGGCTGCACTTTAAACCCATATCCATTATTTTATTGTAACTTGAATCTATTTTGGTTATCAACTGAGATAGCAAAATTTGTAAGAGATGGCAAAATATATAAATATTTCCAAACCTAACTGTATATAGATAAAAAATATGTCATGACATTGCATCATGGTACGCTGTTAATTAATCAAGTAATCTGCTTTGTACTGCATATTAGTTCTTTAAATAGATGTTATTTGTTCCATAAACCAGAGGACAATGCTCATCCATGTTGGATCAATGCCAGCGTGACTCTAAGCTTCTGGGGAACATTCAGGAACCAGATAAATATAATTGCACACAAATATTTTAGTTTAACCCCTTAAGGACCAAACTTCTGGAATAAAAGGGAATCATGACATGTCACACATGTCATGTGTCCTTAAGGGGATAAAGAAATAATAGCATTGAGCCTTATCCATGAGCACATGGAAAGCCTTCTTTCATAGAGCTGAAAAATAACTTAATCAAAACCTTATCTGTAATGCATTTTTAAAAGGTGTATTCTTCAGTACAAGTGAGCAGAACAACCAAGATATGTATTTAATGCCACATAGGGTCATTTCTTGGGTTGAGTGATATGGAAAACAGGATGCTAAAACTTAAGTGTCTTATGAACTGTCCATTTTATTTCTTTATTGCTGAAACTGAATAAAAAGACAGTGCTCAAGGAGCTGTTGACTTGTAATACTACTGTTATTACTGCCTTAATGATGCATAATACTTAATGCACTTCTATTTTTAATGTAGCAGTCACTGTTTGATAAGGGCAGGTCTCTAACTACATAATACTTTATACTATATATACAGGACAATCTGGCTGGGTTATGCACACAATAGGGGTCTCGTCTCCTTCCTCCATAGTTTTGCTTTCTGTGCTCTGAAATCTCTCCCACCTGTCCTTTACATGCCATACTTTCATTCATATTAATCTTTTTTCCAAACATAGAATAAGTGAATAAATAAAAGAGGTCCATGGTTAGATGTAGCGGGGTACTATGTTTGTTTTAAATCACATGTGTTATTTGGGGGGTGTTATTGTCACTGTGTGTGGAATAGTGTTGCATGTAAGATTGCTGTTACTGTCTTTGGGGTAATTTCTACTGCCCTGTACACAGAGGGACGCTAAGGTTCCTAGGTCCTGTGCATCATGTGCCCCATGTTAGCCCTCCTGTGTCCTTTTATGCTTAGAAACTAGGTAACACATACATAAAATCATGACATTAAATATAACAAAATTATATACAAAATTGCCCCACTGGCAACATTGCTTACCATTATCCCAGATCTGGACCTGTCCAATTAGTTCAAGAAAGGTTTAACAACAATTGGACAGTTGATCAAAAATGCAGTCATCCCTTTCTCTGACATACATTTAAAAAAATCAGGTTCCTAAAACTGATTTTTAACATTGTTTGTCAAAAATGTTCTTAAATGTAAAGCTACGATTGGCTTAATAAAACAGAAGCACAAAAGAAATCAATCTATTTCAATATGCTACCAAACAATAATATCCCATATATATTCAGCAGAGCCATAGTTTATAAAAGGTTGGGAAGGGAAAATAGAAAAAACATTCTCAGAAAAACAATGGCAAACCATCTTGAATTTTTCATCTAAATTATCACGATGTGTGAACCACATTGAACTTACCTATAAGCTTATAACTCGTTTTTAACCCCAAAAATGTTTAAGTCGTATATATCCAGGGGTATCAAAAACTGTTGGAGAGATTGTGGGGATGAAGGTTCCTTCTTACATATGTGGTGGAGCTGCTCCTATATTTTAAAGGTCTGGAGGGAACTCTTTGATCTGTTTGAATCAATTATACATATCAAACTCCCCTTCAACTTAGAAGTAGCGATACTTTCAATATTTCCAGACTCTTTCCCATTCAGATATAAAAAATAGTACTACTTTTTTTGCTTAGCTTACAAAACTTATATTGCAAAAAAATTGGAAATCAGGGTTGTCATCAAATCTAGAAACTATTAAGGATTCAATATACCATATTAGCCATATGAAATACATAATACAGTGAATAATACAATAAATGTTTTCTATAAAATCTGGGCACCAACAGAATCTACAGATGGAAGATACATAGGAGGACAATTTAGATCAACACTATAAAATCTTGGAAAATTCTGGTACATTTGATGACAAGGGGAGAAGGAAAAGGGAAAAAAGAAAGGAAAAAAGAAAAAAGGGAAAGAGAAGCAAAATAAGGGTAAAGAAAGAGAGAACAAAGAAAAGAAAAATACGAAAGAGGGGAAAAAACTTTCATCTGAGATACATTTTTTTTAACTCAGTTGCACAAAAACTATTTCCTTATGCCAAGCAAGAGTCAACATACAATGTAAGCTGAAATCATAGGATTGGAAGGTGCTTTACAAGCATTTCTTGTTAAAGCTTTCTATGCCATGCAGAGACAGAGCAATATAATGTAGAGTTCATACCCTATCATTTTATTTAAGGACATGCAGGCGAATATTATGTTTATTTCTTTTTTTATTTCCTCAGCAGCAAAGAAAGGATAATGTAAATACATGGCGCATGTTAACCTTAGATGTTTGAGTCCTATGAATCTAAGGTTATGACATCAATTCTGTGCAACGTCCAATTCAAACCTCCTTGCCCCACCAGATCTTCTCTGTGCATACAATCTTCACTTCTAAATGCATTTGTGCCGTATCACCATTTCAATATAGAGAATATTCATTGGGGATGTTGGGAGATTGGATGGTCAAACTCGACCTACAGGATGCATATCTCACTCTCTGAATTGCAGAAGAGCATTGGCACTTTTTAAAATTCTGGTGGGAAGGAAGCATGTTGCACTTCATATGCTTCCATTTTGTTATTTCCTCATACCCTTGGTGTTTCACCAAGCTGCTGAAACCTATGGTCACAGCAGAGAAGTCCATCTGATAACCTATCTAGATAATGTGCTCATCATAGTGCAAGATCCCCATCTACATTGTCAACACCTTTCTTGGACGTCTGCTCTGCTTCAAAATTTAGGATTCCTGATCAACTGGGAAAAGTAATTCCTCAATCTTTCCCAGTCCGTAGAATTCCTGGATTTCGACATCGAATCAGTGCAGGGGACAATTCTCCTGCCAACCTTCAAGATCAAGAATATATAAAAAAAAAAAAAAAAATCGGACCCTGTATCATCCTGTTCTTACATTAAGACAACTCACCAGTACGATCGGTTTCCTCTCAGTCTCCGTCCAAGCCATTTTCTAAGGATTCGTTCATTACATGGTCCTTCAACACTTAAAGGCCAAACACCCGCTTGCGTCACTCCTACTCCAATTCTGTTCCGCTTGACTGAACAGCTAGGGTTGGACTCTCTTGATGGTTTCAGCACATGGAAGCTATCTTTGGTGATGCTCTGGATTTTGCTGTGGAAGAAGCAAGTTTGCTTACTATGGTCCTGTATCAACAGGGGTGAATGGTCCTCAGTAATAAAGGAGCTTCACATTAATTACATCAAACCCATGGCAGGATTGTTTCCTCTGAGAAGTTGCTTAGAGGTTTCAACCAATTGCTCCATTCTGTTACGCATGGACAACATTTCAGCGGTCTGCTAAATCAATCGTCTGGGTAGCACAAATCAATGGCACCGGCAGAACTAGCAAAAGAGTTCTGGCAATTCTGCCTGGATTGCAATCTATCCGTGTAAATAGAGTGCATACTGAGCATGTCCAATGTAATAGCGTATTGGAATTTCAGACATCTGTGAGATGCCAGCAACTGGTGGTTGAACCGTACTGTTTTTCTCTGGTAACCTCTGGATATAGACCTGTTCACTCTAAGTTAAACTCCCATTTCCTGAATTTCTTCAGTTGAAAACTGGTCCCAAAATCTCCAGCATCAGATGCTTTCCTACAAGCATCGCTATGCTCTTGCTCCTTTCTTCCTGATAGCTTGTACACTACTACTTATACGGCATTATCAAACTTATTTGATCCTCATACCGCCCAACCATGGTTCCCGACACTCATGGAAATGTCCATAGATTTTCTGAGATTACTACATTTCTCCACAGACCTTTCATTGGATCCTGACAAGAACTCACATTCCCTTCTGGTTCACGGGCATCTCAGACTTATAGCTTGGCTTCTCTATGAGGACCCTGGTTCATTCCAAATGTTCCACAATCAGCTCACAATCAACTGTTGATCTATTGGCAGAAACGTGGCTTCTGGGAACAAGATGATCCTACCATCATGCATGGAACTCATGTGATAGTTGGTGCATGGAACAACATATGGATCCCACTTGGTCTTAGCAGCATTGTACCTCTATGAGTCATATTTAGCATTACCGTACTCTCCTTTTTGACCAAGGTTTGTCCAAGAAATATGAAACTCTTCCTCAAACAACTTGCAGTGAAGCTGGTCATGCTCTTCTGTTTGATATCCTGCAAATGTGTTTTGGATGTTCCAGCACTGGATATTGATGCACATTCTTTTTTCCTGACAGCATTTGTTTTGATATCACTCTGTATACTAAAATAGCCATTACTTTGGCTTTCTGTCCTTATCTTCACAACATTAACCTCTGTATAGTAGCCTGTTAAAGGAATAAGAATCCTGGACTTTGACATTACGGGATCTGACAGCACGTGAATTTTCAGTTTTGTTGCATTGTTGATTTTTATGTTTTTTGGTACGGCTATTTTACTACTAGTTTGTTTCGTCATCATTAATGCGTTTATGAAATGTGGGATGTTCTCATTGGCTAATATATTATGACGGCTAAACCTTACTAAGGGCATCTGTTTGTTTTTTTCTATTGATATTTACATTATCCTTTCTTGTTGGTTGTTGCTGGTGAGTAAATAAAGAAAGAGATAAGCATAATATTCACCATGTCTTAATAAATTCATGACTTTTGATCATGCAAATAGTAAAATCTGGTAATTTAGAGTTTATCTCATATTTAGTTTAATTTCAGCATGCTATTTCCATGAGGTTGTTGAGTGTTTTAATTATTTTAAATTTATCTTCATTTTCTGAAAACAAGGATAACATTGTTATGATTATGTTTGCAAAACCAGTAAGGAAGACACAACGAGGTAGCTAGATGTGAAAATTAATACTTTTTGGCAAGGTTAGAACATTGGTTCATCAGCAGCTGGTTGTAGCATTGTTTTGGGGCATGCTAAATAAAGCCAAGAAATTAGGAAATTGATAACATATGGTGGGTCACAACTTTCCAAAAGACTAAATATTACACATCATGGCTGAACATGATTTGTTGAGTCTAGGATGCTATTTAATTTATCATTTCAACCAAGCAGAATAAATCTTTTGCTGCTTGTTTAATTAAGGTTACCACTGTAAATTAAAAAGTTAATTACTAGCAGTTTAGTACAATTAAATCTCAGCATTATAGGAAAGAATATTATATTTATTTTGAATTTAAAATTGTTTATGCAGGATAGGTCCTCTAAGGTGTCACGCGTCATTTACAGGCGCTAAATGGCAGCAGAAATTTATACAGTATAAAAAGATAAATGCAATGCACATTCCCAGCATGCGTAACATCAACAATAGAAATGAATAGAATAGGAATATTTCAATAGTGAATCTTAATGTTAAGCAAGCAGATGGCATCTTCAAACAACTAATTTTACGGCTTGATTGGGCATTCCTCCATGTGCTGTGTATCCAAAAATACTATGATATCAAGTCCATCAGAAAATTATGCATTGGACATTTGAATAAACTCTTTACACGTTTAATACACTTAACTGTTTCATGTAAATATTCATTTGCATAAATGCTATTTTAGAAGGACTGCATTTTGGACCATGCTACATTTTGCAATTATCTTCTCCTTTGCATATTAAAATAATCATGGTCTTGCATAAAGTAATCTCTTTTCAATAAGGGATTAAAAGGGATGTGCTGTTCTCCTGAATAATGAGATTTAGTCACGAAACAGTGAATTTTATTAAACTGAAAATTAAATAGTCTAATTTAGGCAAAATTAGCTGAGGTTTTGCAACTGGGTTATAGTTACATCTTGCCTTTTTTAGTTTTAATATTTAATTTTATTAGAAAATGTATAATTCGACATTTTCAATAACATATGTTTGACATGATTTGACATTATAAACACATATTATTACTAACATTGACAACATTAAATATGTGTGTTTTCTTAGAGTCAATTAATCAAATACTAGATATTCAAACATACATTCTTTCAAAAAAAAGTTTTTGTTTTAATGATTGAGGGGACTATGGATTACTTAATTACCAAATTGCTTCCTTTATATACAAAAGAATAAATGTTCTATCATGGGTGATCCTCGTAGGGACTTACTGGTTATAGTGAGGTATACTGATTTGTTGATTTAGAGTCAGCTTAATTTTTCTTTCTGCTTTTAAAGTTACTCTTACTCAGTGTATGTTTCTGTTGATTCCTCAAGAAATATTATTAAAATTTTCCCATACTTTCTTTTATAATGAGATACTACCTGAGTTTCTGTAAAATGCTTCTTCCATCTGCTTTTGATAATTAATCTGGTTATTTATTTCTAGCCATGATGCTACTGTTGGAATTTTCCAATTTCTGGCTATTATAAGTTTGGTCACCATTATAATATGAATAAGTAATGTTTTTTTTGTTCAATGTTACAATTTGGAAAGTATAAATGGAATAAGAAAGTTTGAGGTAATAATGTTGTCTGGTGTATACCTAACTGTATAAGTATGTTGGAAATCTGTGTATTTATTTTTGCTAGAGCCTCGCATTTCCACCACATGTGGTAAAGTGTACCTTCTTCCTTGCAGCATCTGCAATATTTTTCTGAGTAACTACTTTTGAACTTTCTAATTTTATGTGGAGTGATATACTATTTGTGGGCAATTTAAAAACAAATATCTTGTAATCTAAGACTATGAGTTGTTTTCCTGATTCTAACGAATTTGTCTCTCCATTTATCCATCGGAAAATATTTATTTAGGTCTCTCTCCCATTTGACTATAGATTTAGGTTTCTCTGTAAATTATATTATTATTATATCTTAATTATATACATAGTTTTAGTAATTAGTTTATTTTTATAATGATTATCAAGTCTTCAAATTCTAGATATTCCTTTAGATCCTGTTTGTTAATTAGATGTTTTATTCTAGTATAATTAAGCCACTCCTGGTTAGGCAGCCCGAATTGTTTTTGAATGTCTTTGAACATTTTTGTTTTCCCCTGTGGAGCAATTTGTATTAATTTTTAAATGTTACATTCTTTCCATTTTGATAAATTAATATTATTGATATAGAGTTGAAGAACATCAATTGGTGCAGAAAGAATTAGTTAATTTAATATACCTAATTTATTTTTGAATATTTTGAGGGACACAATTGTATCATTTACTACTCTATTTGAATATGTAAACTCTTTATAATATTCAGAGCTGATCCAGACCAGATTGAATAGAGATGCATTTAAATCTGTTTTTATTTCTATAGATTTCCAACTTGGATCTGTACTGTTAAGATTATCCCATTTCATAAAATGTGTAAACATGATACAATCATGTAATTCCACAATATCAGGAAAATTTATTCTGAATTTATCAACTCTTTTGTTTAGTGTATTATATGAAACTATGGGTATATGCCCCACCCAAATAAATTTCATAAACATTTTTTTAAACTGGAGAAGTATTGAGAGAGGTACTCTTATTGGTATTAAACAGAATACATAAGTTAGTTTTGTTATACATATGCCAATACTGTGATTATACGGCCAAGCCAAGAGATTTCTAGCATCTTACATTTTGGAATATCTCTTTAAATTATAGTAATATTTTGTTATAGTTAAAGAACATTAACAGCATATAGAGTGATTTTATAATTTACAGAGTAAATATGTATGCCATCAATCTTATCATTCTGTTTAATTTGAGCTGCTAATGGTTCTATGGTTAGGACATACAGGAGCGGTGCCAGGGGGCATCCTTGTCTGGTGCCATTCCTGATGTCAAACCATCCCTGGGCAAATGACTCTAGCTTGAGGATTTGTGTAGAGTGACATTGTACTCTCTTTAAAAAAAAAAAAAACTGTCACGCCAAAGTTCTCCATTACCAAGCCCAGGAATTTCCAGTTTCTGGAAAAAATTAGTTAGATATAGAGACAGACAGACAAAAAAAATAATTTATAAGAAAAAATCTTCAATACTGTAGAGTAATACTGGGACTCCCCCAAGTTTTCACAAAAAGTGGAAAAACAGAAAATATCTACAGTAGAAACTGAACAGTTCTCATAGGGTAATAAAGTTAATACACCATAAAATCTGATTCATTAAAATACTCTCACACACACGTTTGATTGTAGGCATATCAGATTGGTTACAGTTGCTTTGAGGGTCTTCAGCACAATGAACGGGCATGTGGGAGAAAATAAAACAATAATAGTGCAACATTGTTATGCTGTAATTTTTTGCTTTAATTAAAAACACTTACAAGATCAAAAGCAGTGTTAGGCATATCATATCCAAAGGGACAGATGAACTCCACTGGTTGCCTTTGTGACCATACAGATAATCCCTTCTTGATTATTCCAGCATTTATTAAATGAATAAAAAAAATTAGAAACAAACAGTAAAAATAAACAAATAATAAGTGTTAATAAAAACTCCCTAGTGAAGCCCAAACCTACGCGTTTCATCTGGTTCCGTCCGAACTTCCTCAGGGGTAAAATCAAGTCTGACTCTCGGTGACACTGTGTAAAGTTTTTAAGTCCAACAGACCACTCCCATGGCTGCTGTAAGCCTATCAGCAGAGAGAGGTCCCAGCTGTAATCCATTTCTGATTGCGTTTAACGTGTTGTTGTTGGCATACGCACGTAGCTCGTGTGTGGGCGTGTACTCAACTTGCGTTCCACTGGTAATAGTCTCAGACTCGCCGATTCCATTCCAAAGCGCGGCGTGCTCTAAGTCCTCTTAATTAAATCCAAATCATGCTCGCAAAAAACATGAAATAATAACAGAACATGTATCAGAAATCAACTAACAAAAAGAAAAATATGCAGTCAAATCAAATCTGATGACTCTTTTGAATAAATATTCATGTATGTAAATGCAAAAAAAAAAAATCTTAAAATACTCATAAAATATAGATATGAATAAGGTCAGAGGGATTCTATTTATATCCCGTAAAATATACCTAATATCTTAAAATATCATAAGAATCCAAGAAACAAGAAAAAATATGAAAAATAAGAAAAATATGAAAAAAAATAAGAAAAAATATAAAGAATTCTATATACCTTAACTACGAGAAGTTAAAAATATGTGTATATATATATATATATATATATAAGAAAGAAACCAAGAGGGCTGCACTCACCTGAACGTGCATACATTATAGGGTGCTGCTGGGGCCAAAATATACAAAATACAGAATCCAGCGCACTCGCTTATTCACTAAACAATAATTTCAAATCTTAGAGATTGTAATAGTTTTATTTAAAAACACCTCACCTAGGCAAAAAATTATGGGGGCTTAGTTACATTATATGATCATTCATTGCATAAGCCTACCAACTACGTCAAAGTACCCCATATTCGGCAGGTCCTATCCTAGTAGCAGCCTAATGCTTGCTCTTTTGATATTAATCCACTTACTTGTGAAATACTTCCTTACTGGGACTGTCTGCAAGTCAAGGCTAAATAGGATCCTGGAATGAGGCACCTGTAACAGGGAGGGGTGCAAAACCAAGGAGTTGGCCTGGAACTCCCAAATATATAAAAGAAACCAAGAGGGCTGCACTCATCTGAACATACATACATTATAGGGTGCTGCTGGGGCCAAAATAACCAACTCCTTGCACCCCTCCCTGTTACAGGTGCCTCATTCCATCTCATACCATCTTTTAAAGGGACACTATAGTCACCAGAACAACTACAGCTTATTGAATTTGGTCTGGTGTGTAGAATCATTACCTTCAGGCTTTTTGCTGTAAACACTGTCTTTTCAGAGAAAAAGCAGTGTTTACATTACAGCCTAGTGATAACTTCACTGGCCACTCCTCAGATGGCTGTTAGAGATCTTTCCTGGGTCATGGCTACCTAAAATGCATCCAAACATTCAGTATCTCCTCCCTCTGCATGCAGACACTGAACTTTCCTCATAGAGATTCATTGATTCAATGCATCTCTATGAGGAGATGCTGATTGGCCAGGGCTGTGTTTGAATTGTGCTGGCTCTGCCCCGATCTGCCTCTTTGTCAGTCTCAGCCAATGCTATGGTGAAGCACTGTGATTGGATCAGGCCACCACTTCTGATGATGTCAGCAGACTGCTTTTTTTTTTTTTGAGGCAAACAGCATGCAGATCTAGAGCTTCTGGCTTCAATATAGTAAGATTTTGCTATATTTATGGAGGCATGAGGGGCCCAGCGGGACTAGATGGTGATTTTAACACTCTAGGGTCAGTAATACATGTTTGTGTTCCTGATCCTATAGTGATCCTTTAAGGTCTTTCTCCTTTATCCGGTCTTTTATCCCCCTCTGCACTCCATCTCACTCTGTGCCTCCTATATTTGCAGCATCCGCCTTTTTAATGCAGTTACGAGCCCCGACAACGAGACGTGAAACGCAATCCGAAAGAAATGGATTACAGCTGTGACCTTTCTCTACAGATAGGATTAAAGCAGCTGTGGGAGTTGTATGTTGGACTTAAAAACTTTACAGTGCGGCACTGAGAGTCAGACTTGATTTTACCCCTGAGGAAGTTTGGACGGATTTGGACGAAATGTGTAGGTTTGGGCTTCAATAGGAAGTTTTTATTAACACTTATTATTTGTTTATTTTTACTGTTTGTTTCTATTTTTTACATTTATTTAACCCCTTAAGGACACAGCTTCAAAAGCTTGTCTTGCACTTAATGACACAAGCAATTTTTGCATTTTTTGTTGTTTGCGTTCAACTGCAATTTGCATTTTACAAATTTATTGCACCAAGACATGTTATATATAGTTTTTAAAGGACAAAAAGGGCTTTAATTTAATGTAAGATGTACATATATAAATCCTTATTTATTATAAAAAAATACAAAAAGAATTCAGAAAAAGGAAAAATATTGTTTGTTTTTTAACAGTTTTTGCAATAATAATGTGTGCATAATTAGTGAAAAGTAATTAAAAATTAATTAATTTAGTTGTTCTGATTTACATGATATATAATGTCTAGTATTTTAAGATGTGTTTTTTTGGTAGTTAGGGTTCACAAAACACAAGGAGTAAAATAAACTTTTAATGTGGAGCGATTTTAGAATTCGGTATGTTTGTCTTGTAAGCTTAACCCCTTAACACGGTTACGGCGTTCTATGCCGTCCCGCATTAAATGGGCTTAAAAGCCGTTGCGGCGGCATAGAACACCGTAACGGCTTTGAGCCCTGGAGCGCCCAGGCAGCCCTCCCACGGAAAAAGAAGCCCCCGGGGACCATGTGATCACTCTCAAAGAGCGATCACATGGCCCCCTATAGCTGGCTGTGGATCTGCCAGCAGGGGGACTGTCTGAAATTTCAGACTGTCCCCCTGCTGGTGGGAAAGTAAAAAAAAAAAAATTAAACATGTTATAAAATAAAATAAATATATTTATAAATATATAATATATGTATATATATATATATATATATATATATATCATATATATAATATATATACATATTATATATATGTAACGTCATACATTGTATTTTGTTATTAATATATATATATTGGTAACAAAATACACTTAGAATGACATTCTATCTAGATATAAAATACAAATAACCGCAAATATATATTTATATTTTTAAATATATAAATACATATAATTACATAAAAGATTACATTAGTATACACGTAGAATTTAAATACCTATAAATGCATATATATTAAAATTCTACGTGTATATTTAAGTAATCTTTTAACATAATTATGTGATTTGATTAATTAAAATTTAATTGACATGCCTGACAACACAGGGAGAAAGTGCAGAGAATTTAATTCGCAAGCACTATTTCTGACCCTGTAACTCTCCAAGACACCAAAAAACCTGTACATAGGAGGTACTGTTTTACTCAGGAGACTTCGCTGAACTCAAATATTATTGTTTCAAACTGGTAAATTGTATTACAACGATGATATTTTAAGTAAATGTGACGTTTCTTGCATTTTTTACAAATGAACGGCACTTTTGTGGACTATATTATTGTTGTAATATGTTTTACTGTTTTAAAACACTAATATTTGTGTTTAGTGAAGTCTCCTGAGAATAAAAATACCCCCAATGTACAGGTTTTATGATGTTTTGGAAAGTTAGAGAGTCACATATAAGGCTTGCATTTCATTTTTTTGACATTGAAATTTGCCAGATTGGTTATGTTGCCTTTGAGAGCGTATGGTAGCCCAGGAATGAGAACTACCCCCATGATGGCAAAAAGTAGACAACCCAAGGTATGTCCAGTCATTCTTAGTAGCCACTTAGTCACAAACACTGGCCAAATATTAGTTTTTTTTGCTTTTTTCACACAAAAACAAATATGAATGCTAATTTTGGCCAGTGTTTGTGACTAAGTGGCTACTAAAAAAGACTAAACATATCCCACTTTCAATACATTGGGTTGTCTACTTTTTCAAATGGTATACCATTATGGGGGTAATTCTCATTCCTGGGCTACCACACCGTCTCAGAGGTAACATTACTAATCTGGCAAATTTCAATTTGAAAATGTAACGTTCTATATTTGACCCTGTAGCTTTCCAAAACACCATAACACCTGTTAATGGGGGGTACTGTTGTACTCGTGAGACATCGCTGATTACAAATATGTGCATTTTTGCAGTAAAACCTAACAGTATTATGACATTCACAGCTAAAATGTCAGATGGAAATTACAAATTAAAAAAAAAAAAAATCTTATTTTCTCACATTTTTTAAAATTATATTCATAATAAATTATGTTCCATATATGAATAGTTAATGATAAACTAAAGCCCTGTTTCTCCTGAACAAAATGATATATAATAAGTGTGGGTGCACTTAATGTGACAGCGGTGAATTACGGTTGAACAGACATATAGCTCAAATTCCAGTTTTTGTTTACGTTTTGTTTTGATCAGAACGTTCACTATTGACTCCGTCCTGAAGGGGTTAATAGCCATAAAAGTAAACAAAATTGCCACACAAAAGTATATATTTATATAAAGTAGACATCATAGGCTATTCACCTAAGGTTATTTTGACACTTTTTACGAAGCCATTTCACCGCCAATCTCTGCTAAATATTTGAGTAAAATTGTGTTTTTTGATCTTCTCATGTATATTTCGTATAGTTGGTGTGTGCTATTCCTGTACACAGCTTTATTTTGTGTTCAGCTACATCTGCTGAGTACAACGATACCCCCATTGTATGTCTTTGGCACTATTTTGTGAAGCTGTGCACTGTGCCATATAGGAGACCTGTCCATTTCAGTATTTACAGTAGAATTTTGAGAGATGCATTTGATGGGTATTGGGGGTATTATAGCAGTTTAACTGTTCCGAAAAACCCACAAAAGTCTACCATTTGTAAAAGTAGACACTCCAGGGTATCTCATATGGTGCATATTGTGCCTTAACATGCCCCCATTTTTTCACCAATATATGTCAAAGTTTGTGGTCAAAAATTATTTTTGGCATTTTTTACATACGTATTACATTTTTGTTGGGCATTTTGTATATTTGCTATGTGCTGCTATGATCAAAAACCCAAAATTGTGCTCAGCTAAGTTTTCTGAATAGAATGATGCCTCCAATGAATGTCTGTGGCACTGTTTCTTAAAGCTACAGTGCCATATAGGAGACCAGTCCATTTCAGTAGAATTTTGAGAGATGGATTTGATGGGCCTATGCTTCAATTTGGGATATTATAGCAATTTGACTGTTCAAAGACCTACCATTTGTAAAAGTAGAGACTCCAGGGTATCTCATATGGTGCATATTGTGCCTTAACATGCCCCCATTTTTTCACCAATATATGTGAAAGTTTGTGGTAAAAAATATTTTTTGCATATTTTTGCTGGGCATTTTGTATATTTGCTATGTGCTACTATGATCAAAAACCCAAAATTATACTCAGCTAAGTCTTCTGAATTAAATTATACCCCCAATGAATGTCTTTGGCACTATTTTGTAAAGCTACAGTGCCATATAGGAGACCTGTCCATTTCAGTATTTGCAGTAGAATTTTGAGAGACTGATCTGATGGGCCCATGTTTTAATTTGGGGCATTATAGCAGTTTGACTGTTAAACCCCCCTACAAAGGCCTACCCTTTGTAAAAGTAGGCACCCCAGGGAATTTCAAAAGGCATATTTGCATCATTTAGGATCACTTTTTGCTAGTTTGTACCAAGTCTATTAGCAATTAGCCTTTTTATTTTTTACACACACTGGGAGATGTTACTGTATATTTTGCAATCCTTATGTGTGCTATGGCAGTATAACACCTAATATTTTGCTCAGTTATGTCATCTTAGTACAACAATACCCCCATGTGTACCTATTTCAGGGATGTGTAGATGTTGAAGGGGCACATTGGAGACACACAAATTTCATATTTTTCAAAAGTGGATGCTGGGCCTACGTCTTGTTTTAGCAGCTCATGATTGCAAATTACATCTCAAAGGCCACATCTAGTTTTAAATATAAGCAGTTCATCAATTCAATTATGAACAAGTGCATAATATTTGCTGTGAAAGGGGTAATATTTGGCGTAAACTTATCAGGGGGTAGTACAGAGTCATCTGCGTCCCGGGCAACGCTGTCACAAATTTCGGAACAAAAACACAAAAAGACCACAAAGAGAGAGAACACAGTGAGAGAAACTTGTAATACCAGTCCTTAGAATGGCCGGCTATACAAGCAAAGAATAGTTACAGGCCAGTAAAAGGAGTAAAGAGCAACGGACCAATAGGACAAGCCAAGGTCAAGGATCAGAGAAGACAGGATAAACGGGAGACAAAGCCAAGATTTGGTAACCTAACAATCAGACAGATGACTAAAATCACACTCCAAAACCTGTCTACTTATTTGGCCTGGGTGTGGAAAGTTTTTAAACAGCGGCCAATACATAAGCCAGCCTGAGAGGGGCAATCAGGGCAGTAATAACTGGTTTCAGTTCTTACATCTCTCTTGTAACACCTTTTCTGGTGGGTTTTCTTTTTTGGGGGTTGATGGAATCCTGAAGCAGAAGTGACCTGCCTCCATTCTTCTGCTAGGCTCCACTAATGATCCCCCTCTGTGGCACTCATTAAACCCAGAAATGAGCTGAAACTGGAATGATAGAAACGTGCATTTCAGCTCAGAATTTGCCTTTTTAAAAATTACAAAGGCATTAAATATATGCCCACTTTTTTATACCATACCCTGGTCTTTCGCATGATCAAATACGGCTGCATCAGTTGATCGGACAGGTCAACTCCCCCCATATGCCGATTGTAATGTGTTATGCAGACTGGCACCCGTTTAATTTCCACTCTGCCACGAACTGTAATTCTGTGAGTGCGTTCACCATGGATGGTGTTTAGGATGTACACCTCCTTTTTACTGCGGTACTTTAGTGCCACCAGTTCATTCTGGCAGAGATCTGCTGTTTCCCCCCTTTTTATTTTTATTTTCTGCGAGAGCATTTGGGAAACCTGTGAAACTCTTCCGAATAGTGCCACAGGCCATGGTCTCAAAGCAGTACAGCATTTTTAGAAGTGGGATACTATTATAAAAATTATCAATATACAAGTGATATCCCTTGTTTAGTAATGGCGTGATTAAGTCCCACACAAATTTTCCCACTTGTTCCTACAATATCTGGGTAACCTGGGGAATCAAGGTGGCCATCCCTTCCTTCGTATACACAGAAGTAGTGATGTCGCGAACCCGAACCGCCCGAAACTCCATTGACTTCAATGGGGAGGCGAATTTTAAAACACACAGGGACTCTTTCTGGCCACAATAGGGATGGAAAAGTTGTTTCAAGGGGACTAACACCTGACTGTGGCATGCCGGAGGGGGATCCATGGCAAAACTCCCATGGAAAATTACACAGTTGATACAGAGTCTGGTTTTAATCCGCCAAAGGCGAAATCTCACCTAACATTCCTAAATCACAATCAATATGGATTGACACCCTGACATACATGACATATTGACACCTGCTTGACATATGGATTTGACACCTGTCCTCCAGGCCCTGATGCACACGGACGCAGGCAGGAATAGAGACTGGTCACCTACATAGGGGTCACTTGGCTTGAATATGGTTGACACCTGTCCTAAGGATCCCTGATACACACTGACACAGAGCAGAATAGGGACTGATTTCCCCTACATCGGGTCACTTGGCGGATATGGATTGACTTACCTGTCCTAAGGTTCCCTGATACACACTGACACAGAGCAGAATAGGGACTGGTCCCCATACATCGGGTCACTTGGCAGATATGGATTGACACCTTGTTACAAACTGCTATTTGTAACGGGCCCTTTAAATGGCAAATTGCCATGGGTTGTGGAGAAGCCTATTTGCCAGCCTCCTCCCGCATGACTATGGCCCCTGGGAGATTGTGAAAATGTATGCGCTTTTATTTGGTGTGTATGGCCCTTTAAGACTGTCGGTGGGCATATTGGGGCTTATGGACTCTTTATGTGACTGGTGCTGGCCCTTTATACAACTTTTGGGACATCAGGAAGGTGGGACACTGCTTGCTTTGGGCCGTGTCCCAGACTTGATGGGGACCACGGCCCTTTAAGGCGGTGTCCCTGTGTCCCCAGACCTGGTGCAAACCCTTTTATTGCCTGCCTTTGCTATTTCCCACTTGGTTCAGTAAATGGGAAATTATTGCAGGGGAAAGCTAGGGGTCCCATTGATGGGACTTAGTCTTTTCAACCCGTTTTTTCAGCCTTATTTCCAGCTGCGGGGGCCCAAGTCCCTGTGCGATGGGACTTAGTCGTTTTTCAACTGAAATAGACCGACCTCACAGCCCAAATCTATGGAACTGTTTTGGGCAGGAAAATGTGCTTGCGGTCGGTCATAAAAGGGACCTCCAGCTAACTTTTTAACCCCTGGATGGATTTGGCTGATTTTTGGTTATGTTTATGTTTTAAGTGTGCTGATTCCAAATATGTAATTATGAAGATGGGATGTGTAGTTTTAAAGTTACAGGGTATGGCTAAAAACTGTATTTTTACTGCCTGTGTTTAGTTATGTTAATCTCTTCCCAAACGTCATTTCGTTCAAAGTGGAGAGAATGTTAAAAAAAATATATTTTTGTTCTGAGTGTGAGAAATGCTTTTCAGCCGCTTCTAATCTTAAGCATCATTTGAGGAGCCATACAGGAGAGAAACCTTATTTGTGGTTTGTTTAGTATTGTTCTGATCAGTTTAATACCTTCAGCGTCTCCTATCAGTGGGCGTGTACCGCGGCACATTATTGATTTTTATCTAGAAAGCCGTAAACTTTTACTGCTTGAGAGCCATATTCACTGCCATTGAAAGAGAGGTGCATGGCGGTGAATGTGGGCCCTCAAAAGCTGCAACTTCAGCTATGGACAACCGTTTACCTTACTCACAGATCACATTAAATTTGGGGCACTGCTTGGCGGTCAAGCTAATGTGACACCAGATAGGAGTGGTGTGTTTAGTATTTTTCTGATCAGTTTAATACCTTCCGCGTCTCCTATCAGTGGACGTGTATATGGCAGCCATTTTAGGAACTGTACACCTGGGACCCGAGCAAGGTCACCTCGTTCAACAGGCTTGCAGCATATCCTCCAGGAAGAAGAGCCTGAACCCTTACCGGCTGCACGTGTCTTACCTGTACATGGAAAACTGCTGTGGTTCCTTGATGAGCCAGCTGCCCGTGAGTTAACATGTCCCGTGGAGAAGCACTCTGTCCTGTAAAGCCTCACCAAAAAAAAGGAGTGGTGTGTTTAGTAATGTTCTGATCAGTTTAATACCTTCCGCGTCTATTATCAGTGGACGTGTACACGGCATTGATTTTTGTAACAGGGA
>OW240916.1:102706221-102845165 GCA_933207985.1 Pelobates cultripes
CACTGACTGGGGAAATGGGCACAGTATGCACTGTGAGCCTGACACAGAAGCTGGCAGCAGTGGCAGACAACTGGCTGCTATTCAATCTATAACAGTGAAAAAAGTTTTTTGTTTTTAAATCCAAGCTATTGTGACACCAGATATAAGTTGTGGCACTGACTGGGGAAATGGGCACAGTATCCACTGTGAGCCTGACACAGAAGCTGGCAGCAGTGGCAGACAACTGACTGCTATTCAATCTATAACAGTGAAAAAAGTTTTTTGTTTTTAAATCCAAGCTATTGTGACACCAGATGTAATTGGTGGCACTGACTGGGGAAATGGGCACTGTGAGCCTGACACAGAAGCTGGCAGCAGTGGCAGACAACTAAGTGCATTTACATTACATAGAAAAAAATAAATCAAAAAAAAGCATACCCTTATCCCTAACCTAGCTATGCTTTTCCCTATCTTATGAACAGCAGCTACACTTTCCCTCCTCTTACTAAGCATGCAGCTTGAGAATGAATCTAAAATGGATGCTGTCCAGTAGGTGGGAGGGTCTGCTAGGGAGGCTGTGCTGCCAATTGGCTGGAATGTGTCTGCTGACTGTGAGGTACAGGGTCAAAGTTTACTCAATGATGACGAATAGGGGGCGGGTCGAACCGCGCATATGTTCGCCCGCCGTGGAGAACGCGAACATGCTATGTTCGCCGGGAACCGTTCGCTGGCGAACCGTTCGGTACATCACTACACAGAAGGTGTGCACATAGCCACTGCCACTTTCACACAATTTATAAAATTTGATCCCATATCGGGATCTTTTGGATAGGATGTATTGTTTAAACCCCAGTCTTCCCTTAAACTTCATGAGGGATTCATCAATAGAAATATGTTTTTTGGGGGTATAAATAGTGGCAATTTTTTTGTTAAAGGGGCCAAATAGAGGGCATATTTTATATAGAAGATCATACTGCAGATTACCTATTGGGGGTGCTTCGTATTGTCACTAAAGTGCATAAATCTCATTGTATGTCTTCCTTTCTGTCCCTACTCATTGTCTGGGAAAAAATGGGGGTATTGCAAATTAGGTTTTTAGACCAATACATTCTAATTGTGGGCTTTTTAATTATCCCCATTGGCATTGTCAGTACCCAGAATTGTTTCAATGGTTGGGTTCCATATCTCTTTCCTGGTGATAAGAGACTTTTAATTGTGTGCCAGATACTGCTCAGCATACAGATTAGTCTGGATGACTATCTCCCCAAAAATCTCATCCCCCAAGAATAGCTGCATACAATCCAGTGCATTATAGCCAGACAGGTCAGCCTGTATGCCAGGACTGGCAGTGAACTCAGGGATGTCTGGTTAAAAATTATTAGGGGGTTCCCAGTCATCTGCACCATGTTCAGCATTAGGGGAATCAGTGATTTCTCCTGATGGTCCTGCAGTATCTGGCACATAGTCCCTGTCCCCTGTGTCACACTGCGTCACTCTCTGAGGCAGAGTCGGCCGCTAACAGGGCATAAGGATCCTCTGCGCTATACTTTCTAATCAATATGTATTAAGGTAATAAACTTTAACTAAATAACTAAACTTAAATTTTTTGTACCTTTTTTTTTTCACCCCTAACAATTTTATCACTAAATTTTTCCAATTCCCACTAAAGTCCACCTACCCCAACTAACTAAACCACAAATTAATAAAATAAAATTTAACCCCTTAGGGTTACTAAAAAAGCAAATTTAACCCCTGAAGGTAAAAAAAAATGAGTTCACAGTAAAGTACTGTGATCTGTATTTCGATCACTGCTGGTAGTGATCAATCAGCAGGGAAAAGGTTCTTTTTTTTTTTTTTTAAAGAAGGGTAAAGGGAATTTGGAACCTTTTCTGACACAATTTATTCTCTTCAGGGACACAAAGTAACAATGATCCATCTCGCTCCACCTCAAAAACCCACAAGAGGTGGAGGGAGCCGGATCTGATATTCCAGCAGCATTGTGACCGCTGTGACTGGCTGTCACAGCAATCACGTGGGCTGGGACATCGCAATTTGATGTTGCTGGTCTGCCTCCAACAACAGCATTAACCCCATGATCGCCGGTATTGCAGGATTAATTTAAGCACATGACGAACCGGGTCCGTGATCTGGCGTTAATTGCTTCCCCAGCATGACGGACCCGGTCTGTCATCTGTCATTAAGGGGTTAATAAATGATTGAATAATCAAGAAGGCAACAAGTGGAGTTCATCTGTCCCTTTGGATGTGATATGCCTAACACTGCTTTTGATCTTGTAAGTGTTTCTAACGAAAGCACAAAATTACAACATAAAATTTTTGCCTTATTATTGTTTTATTTTCTCCCCCATGTCCGTTCATTGTGCTGAAGACCCTCAGATCAACTATAACCAATCTGATATGCCTATAATCAAACGTGTTTGTGAGCGCATTTTAAGGAATCTGATTTTATGGTGCATTACCTTTATTACCATATAAGATCTGATCTGTTTCTACTGTAGATATTTTCTGTTTTTCTATTAAATTCGTCCAGCTTGCTGGTTGTGTGGTATATTTGTCTCTACCTTCCCCCATTAGCAATTGTTTGCATAAATATTTTTGGTGCTGTTTATTTTTTGTTCCAGCCTTTTCACATCTTTTTTGGTTGTTGATCCAAAAGAAGGCAAAAATCCCAGATTGAAGCACTTTTCAAGTTTACAACATAGCAGGAGGCTTCGTATTTTGCATAATCTCTCTTAACTAGCTCCATAGCAGCAAAGAAACACATTGAAAAAAAAGAACCAATCATAAGAGAGTAGGATGTACATGAGGCATAGTGACCTAATCACTTCCTCTTTCTTTGCTGCTCCATCAAGCAGACAGGTCAGAGTGTTGCCTCTTTGGGACTGTTATTGAGACTGTATTTCTATAGGTTTTGCTATTTGTTTTGCTGTGCTTCTATTCTATAGGCATCTGTTTTTTTTTGTCTATATTGTTTTTACATTTTACCTTATTCTGGGTGCTTGGACCTCTCCCCTCCTTACATTTCCTTCTCTGGGTCTTTCACAACTTTTGGGCCTTGCTGGGGCTTAATCCCTACCCCTCTGCGGGTTCCACTGGCTCCGGGTTATTGTTCACCTTCCGTCCGGTTTTCTAGTTAATCCCCGGTACGACCGTGGCCTGTCCCCCCCGCTGCACCGCACTCTCGAGTTTTCAAGGAGCCGCGGTGGCCATCTTTGATCTGGCATCTCGCAAGATTAAGGGCAGCTATCTTGCTTCACCAGTACACTGTGATCAAATGTGGTGGCCATCGTTAATCCTGTGTCTTGTGAGATTGAGGGCGGCCATCTTGCAATTTCGGTGCTCGGGAGTAACTAATACTGATGCTGCCAGCTTAGCCCTAGCTGCTCTCACAGCTCTGGCGGCTCTGACACAGGTGTTGGAGCCTAAGGTCCCAAGTTTGAATCTAGATACAGGTAAGTATTCTTCTGTACTATAATTTCATGTTAACGTTGTATTACGTTTATTATATTAGAGATTTAAAGGGATATCACCCATTAACCTCAGATTGACTGTTAGAGAACAGAATAGTGCTCTATATCAGGCATGTGCCATCTAATTACACATTAATGTTGAATTATTTCAGTTATATTGGATGTTTAAAGGGATACCTCAGATTAACTGTTAGAGCATGGTTAGTACTCTTTATCAAGACCGTTACATGCACACTCAAGAGTTCATACCCTGTGCACCTGGGGTTAACCCCTGGCCAGGTCGTTACTACATTGTCCTTCTAAATTGCAGCTGCTGAACAGGATTCCCAGGACAAATGGCTTAAAGGGATATACCCCATGACCTTTAAACAACTGGTTGAGCACACATTGGTGCTCTCTATCAAGGAGATAGGCTATGGCAGGTTTTGTTAATTACTTATGGTAAGCTCTTCCGGCTTGATGGAGTATTTCCCTTGACAGTGAACTAATTATTGGAAGAACTGATGGAGGCTCTCTATCAGGGGATAGCCAGCACTTAAGGGTTCATACCCTGTGCGCACGGGGTGAGGCCCCTACTTGATGTGCACTGCACTGCTGAATGGAGACATGCTGTGGCAGACTCTATTAACTGCTGGACTGGATTTTCAGCACTTCCTACTTAAAGGAATATCTTCATTGACAGTGAATTTAATTGTTGGAGAATGCCATGATAAGCCTACCTGTCTATTTCTTTTCTGGGGGATCCCCAGGTAATAGAAGGTGATGGTGCCTCGCACACTACTGACCACGTAGACATGGAAGCGACCCTGGACCCTACTGGTCAATGGGCGTGTAATCTACTACATCTATCACCCACGTTCGAGAGAATGCCTCCTCTTGAAACACCTGGCTACTTTAGGTAACGGTGGTTTAGTAGCCTCTAGATAAATATGTCCGTAACCACTTGTGGTTGGGCGGCCCATGCCCTTCCCTCCCAGACAAAGTGGCACAGACGACCAGTGGATAATGTCCTTCATGGTTCTGGATGACTGAGACCTCACAGGTAAGTCAGGAGAGGTCTCAGAGACACCAGAGACAAACTGTTGGACTCTATTGACCCTCTCAGGGGTAAAATATCGGACAATGCTAACACTCCGGGAATAGGCTCACGATATTCGTGAATGGGCTCAGAGATGTTTATGTTTCATTAGAAACCCCAATGTTCGCCTTTCCTATGGGAAGCGCATAGCAGCACTTCTCTGTACTGACGGATGGTTTCATGGATCTGGGCACCAAATCATTGGGACCCTAGGCACACCTTTTTTCCTGTGGGAACTTATTACACATGTTTAGGTTCCCACTGCCCTCATCAAGACCTAAACCTCCATGAGTAAGGTGTTAGGTGGTAACCTCCCTGAGGGGTGCTCTACTGGACTAGTTGACAATGGGGCTATGCAGCCAACCGCTTCAGGACATCTGACACTGGTACCCCTCTATTGCTAACTGTACTACCCGAAAGGAATGGGAGTCAACCTCTGGTTCTACAAATGATCGGACAGAGAACGCAGAACGAGCAGATGAGCTAGATACCGTTTTCCTCAGTTAAGCGCCCCTATGGTACCATCGACTGTGCTTTCTACTATGCCCACAGGAGATACCATCACATCTGGGCAGAAGGCATTCAAACCTAATAGGAAACATTTTACAAAGATGACTGGCTTGCGAAACTGGATATGAAGACACGTCATGGCGATCCTTTTCCATCCCTCTTGGCGACGTTATCTAGGTTTCCTGTGACATGATCAACATCGGCTCGTCACATGACTCCTCAGCTTGGATCCTTGGGGGCTTCATGAAACTACCGAAACTAGTGATCAATTACGTATGGGGAGTGCGTGGCATTATTTTTCCTGGATGATTTCCTTTGGTTCGATTTGGAGAATTCAATACTGCGTCAACACTCACGATTCTCAATGGCTTGGCTGGAATCGTCGTGTTTCATAGTGGATGATCCACTTCTTAGGATTCGTAAGTGACTACGCGCCTTGCACGCGGAAGCTTTCCCCTTCAAAGGTCTCCTTTATCCACAAGGAATATTAGCACGGTCCCCCACTGCAACACCGTGACCCTATACACACTCGCACGGATCGGGGATACTACCCTCTTCCATGCAGGTTATCTTCCCAGACCCGCTACATTACCAGACCATACAATGATTCCTGGTAAGGTTTATTCAGACGGACCCCTACATTCAACCAGACTTCATTCGGGAGTCGGATACCAGCTTGTGAGGCTATGATGAAAACTTGCGAGAGCACATCCACGAATCCCTTAACATTGAATACCTAGGATTCTTCGTGCAGTACTTCACTATCCGCAGACTGGCAAAGGAGTATTCCATTGGTGACATCCTACTCTAGATGGACGTCAACAGTCAGGTATACCAATCACCAGGATGGAACCAACTCCCGTCTTCTATCAGACTTCATAAAAGGCATCTTCGATTTCTGCCTTCCCCGCAGAACCCCGAGGACGGACTATCTCATGGGGGAGGCACATATCGGAGGGACTGCCAGAATGCAGTGTTCTTCAATTGGCACAATGCATGATGGTGCACAATGGTGATCACACTCCAGCCTACTGGGCCTCCTCGAGGGATGTATGCTTTTCCCCCCTTCACAATGATTGTGAAAATTATCCATCATCTTGTTGTTCAGCGAATAACCCGAATATCCTGCTGTGACAGAGTCAACTTTGTTTCCCGGACCTTTGGGGACTGACTGGTGAGGATCCGCTCCTCCAACATTTGTATCCTACTATTCTGATGGTCCAAAAGGGGAACCCACATCTTCTATTCCTGGAGGGTCAGCTGACCCTGGTGGCCTGGACTCTTTCAGGGTTTTTTAGCAGATTGGCAGACTATTGCAGTCTGCTGGGGACCTCTTAGGAGTCTCTTGGGCCCCAGGAACGTAACAATGCCACCTCTCCATCTGGGCTTTCCCGGTCTGATTGGTGTTTGGAACAGTACCTCGATCGATTATGTAGTGGTTTGGAAGATTCAACGGCCCATGACCCAGTCTGGGGACTGCCAATGGTCAAGGATCCTCTTGTGTTCCAACCACCCAGTGACACCCACCACTTCCGGTTTATAGGATGTGGAGGTTGTTCTCTGTTTTCTACAGGACTGGACATCTACCGACGGACTTCTACCGATGTGTCTAAACCTGTCACACATTCTCTTTTCAGTGTGATTCGTCCCTGAAGACATTTGGTTGTTCATGGGAAATTCTCTGGACGTTTGCTCCTTTGGATTTTGATTTGTCTCTGAAAACATTTTGGTTGCTTGTGTGGAATTCACAGGGAAGTTTGCTCCTTCGATGTTGGATTTAGGAGTTATTGTTATTGCTTGTTATATGTTTGCTTCTGCTTGATGTCGCTTTCTGAAAGAGGAAGTAATTAGGTCACTATGCCTCATGGTTCTTTTTTTTTCTATGTGTTTCTTTGCTGCTGTGGAGCTAGTAAAGATTATGCAAAATAATCGCCTCCTGTAAAATTAAGATTATTAGTACACTAAATCTAGCAAAATCTTAAATTTTGCAACAACTAGGAAATAATTATTTATTAACCCCAGAATGGCAGTCAGATCTCTCCTAGGGTCAAGAAGCTGATACCCTATATATTCAAATCTTTATCCCTGATTATGTTGTTTTTTTTCAGATATTCATCTAGTTGATGTTTAAACCTCTGTACAGACTCTGATAAAGACAATACTTCAGGAACAGAATTCAACATTCGTATTTTTCTTACTGTAAAAGAAAACCTTTCCTTTGACTTAGAGCAAATCTCCTTTCTTTCTGTCTAAATATGTGATATTGTGTCTTATGTATAGTCTTGTTTATTAATACATTTCCAGACAATGGTTTGTATTGGCCCCAATATATATTTGTATAATGCTACCATATCCTCTCTGAGGCATCGTTTTTTCTAAAATATTTAAATTTAACATTTCTACATAACTAAAATGTTTATGCCTTAAATTAATTTTGTAGCCCACCTCTGTACATTGTTCTAGTGCCATAATATCCATTTTTAGAAGAGGTGCCCAAAATGTGGTATTATCATTGCTTTATAAAGATGTAACACTATATTTTAATACTGAGAATTAAAGCCCACTTTTATACATGGCAATACCTTACTGGCCTTACCAACTGCTAATTGACTTTGCACATTGTTGCCTAGTTTGTTGTCTATAGCAATTCTCAAATCCTTCTCATTTGTTGTTATCCCTAAATAACTACCATTTATGGTGTAATTTGCTTGTGTATTATTTACCCAGAAGTGTAAACTTTGCATTTATCTACATTAAATTCCACCTGCCATTTGAATACACAGTCCCCTAATTCATCTTAATCTCTCTGCAGCAAAGTAGTACCATGCTAACATAGTATTATTTTACAGACTTTTGTGTCATCTGCCAGTACTGGAACATGACTTTCAATGCTTATTTCAACGCCTATCCCTATTCATAAATATGTTAAATAGAAGCGGTCTTAGAACAGAACCCTGAGGGACACCACTTACCACTCTTGTCCAGTTTGAAAATGTTCCATTAATGGTGTGATAGAATTTATCTTGATTCCAAGGCTCAAGCTTATAGCTGTCATAGAATGGAAAGGAAATGCTTAACAAAACCCCCACCTGAGATGTCTCTTCTGTAATCTTTTTGTTCTTTCTTACCTTGGAACTTATTTGTTATGTGTACATGACACGGCAGAGGCTTATTTTGAATACAAACAGGTGTCTGGTGTCTAATTCTCGCTTCTCCAAGTGCACTTGTAATAATAATTTGGACTTCCTCTGAATATAACAAGGATCATTATTTGGATCCACAACAATTTGGTGCTGTGACCCCGGGATCAGACAAATCCAGTTCATCCGGACCCAGAAGGGTTGGCTCAGAGCCCAGACGGGTAATCAGCTGCAGCGGGTAAGAAAAAGCTTTTATTTTTCTACCTATAAATGATTTTGACTCTCTGGTGCTCTTTGAGACCTGGGTAAGGATTTTTAAAACGTCTGATCTAAAGAACTTGTTTTCTGTGGTATTATGGTTATATTCAGGTGGATGTTGTCTTATGTCTTGTGAAAGGAATCTTGAGATAATGGAATATATCTGTGGGTTTTAAGTTATTTGTATTGTTTGCCTTGTCATTTGTTTTATATTTAAGTTAGAATCCTCCAAGGGCAGATCTCCTGATCTGTGTTTAGAATAACGGAGACAAGACTGTGAAAATTCCACTGCAGTGGTCCTACATGTTTTAAATACACTGTTTTTGTACAGTTTGTCTTGTGTAAGGAAGTAATTAACCCTTACAAGTTTTAAGATGGGTAGCTCTGAAAGCACTCAAGAGGGATTTACGGCTTTGACTATTGTCAAGCATCACAAAGGACAAGGAGCAGTTGTGTCAGAATGTTAAGAGGGCACTCTAGACCCACATATTTGGAGTGAATTTATGGCAAATTACAGAGGTTGGATAGAAGATAATGACTTAGTACAAGTTGCCCAAAAATTGCATGATACTGCTGTTGAATTAACTAAATGTGGTTGTAGAGAAACCACCAGAAAAGGTGTACCATATTATCAATGTTTTGGACCTCTAAGGTCCAAGAATGGGCAAGAAGGAGGGTAGTCCACCTGACATAAGGGAACCCCCTAGTTGCCCCCATAGACACCCCAGTGGGGCCATTAGCTCCACTATTTACTACTCCCATGATACCCAAAGTACCATGAGAAGAGACAGCTGAGCTCAGGTATCCAATACTGGGAAGAATATAAGCCCTGGACACCCAGTGAACAACTGGCAATAATACAGAAGCTGCCGATGTTGAAAAGGCCCCCTTAGCTCTAGTCCAGTCTCTATCCACCATTCAAGCTACTTACCAGTGTACTTGGATGGATTTAAAACAGATTTTTGCCCTTAAAGCTGGCCCCATTTGGGCTAGAATAATTGCTAAATATACTGATGCCCATGCTAATCTACTAGCCAGTGATATACTGTCTGCTCTTAGTGCAAATATCCAGTATAGCTCCACTGGGAAAGTAACATTGTCTGTGCCTTTGGAGGACAAACAAATGATATCTCTTTCAAATGTTCTGGCAACTCTCACTATGCCCAGCCATGTGCCAGAACCTACCATTGACTTGTCCTCAATCCCTGATTCCTTATGGGCTACAGGGAAGACAGATGCAGGCAGACTCTCTGTGCCCGCAGTCAAAGTGAATCTCCTGCCCGGAGCCAAACCTCCCGATCAAAAACAATACCCCCTAAGCCCAGCACAGGAAGATGCTATTTCCCAATCTGTGCAAGAGTTTCTGCAGGCAGGGGTAATTGTCCAGACCACCTCCCCTTGTAACACACCATTGTACCCAATTAAGAAAAAGCAAGAGAAAGGGAAACCTGTGGTCTACCGTATGGTACATGATTTGAGGGCAATAATGCAGTAACTGAACTCATTGCCCCTAATGTTCCCAACCCACACACCTTGTTGGCACAGACACCACCTTCTAAGGTATTTACTGTTAGTGACTTGGCAAATGCATTTTTCAGTGTCCCCCTGGATCCCGATAGTCAGTATTTATTTGCATTTACACATAAACACAAGCAGTACACTTGGACAGTATTGCCACAGGGTGCACAAAACTCACCCACTATGTACAGCATGGCTATGGCACAAATTCTTGAAGAGTGGCAAAGGCCAAATAATGTAATTTTATTGCAGTATATCGATGACCTACTCCTATGTTGCGATAATATGGAGACTTGTATTGTAAACACTCTTTCCTTACTGAAATTCTTGGCAGAGGCAGTCTGCATTTCAAAATATTACATCCCCCCGCAGCCTAGCCCAGCTATGATTCATACTGCCGACCTTGGCTGGGCAGCAATCTACATGCTGCCCCTGTATGATTGTCTCGCCAACAAAAACAAACCCTTTAAATTAACCCATGCAGCAGAAAATGCTACATCTGTCCTTACACAGGACCATGATGGTAAACAAAGACCAATAGCGTACTACTCCACCAGTTTGGACCCTGTTGCAATGGTGCCCCCTCATGTCTTAAGGCAGTGGAGC
The DNA here is from genome assembly GCA_933207985.1 of Pelobates cultripes. Lineage (NCBI taxonomy): Eukaryota > Metazoa > Chordata > Amphibia > Anura > Pelobatidae > Pelobates > Pelobates cultripes. The sequence continues at coordinate 102,716,801 of OW240916.1, forward strand.
TGTTACTGCCCTCCTGGACAAAGCCACTGATATTGTCTTAGATAACTCAGTGACAATATGCCTTGCTTATGCCACCTAATGTTACTCTGAAAAGGTGTATGGTGTTAAATCCATCTACATTACTTCCACTGGATTTAAAAGAGGGGAGTGGGGATAGTGGGAATGGTACTTTTACATCTGATTTTTTGTAAATTCACTTTCACCAGATGAGTTAGCTGACGCCCAGGTACCCCATGATTGTGCAGCACTAATGGCACAAGGAACAACAGGTTTTTTGCATGTAATTGATTCTCCATTATCTAATGCAGATTTTGAGTTTTTTGTAGATGGTTCCAGATATGCTGATGAGAATGGTAATTTCCACACTGGATATGCTGTAGTCTCTGCACATGATGTAATAAAAGCTGAACCACTCGCTCCTCACTGCTCTGCACAGGAGGGAGAGCTGAAGGCACTCGCTGAAGCATGTAAAATGGCTTCTGGTAAGACTGCTAATATTTATACAGACTCTCGCTATGCTTTCGGTATAGCCCATGATTTTGACCCTATATGGCGGGCTCGTGATTTTCTCACCTCAGCAGGAACTCCAATCAAGAATTCTGAAGCCATGAGTGCACTTATGGACGCTATCCCACTCAAGTAGGCATCATCAAGGCTTCAGCTCATGTGAAGATCATAGATGAAATCTCAAGAGGAAACCAACAAAGCAGACAAAGCTGCCAAGCAAGCAGCAATTCAAGTTCATCCCTCTACAGGTAATATCTTCCTACAAGTTGTTCTTACAACTTGTAGGAAGATATTCTGAAGTGGTAGAGGTTAACACAGTAAAGGAGTTTAAACATGCATGGGATAGGCATAAGGCTATCCTAACTATAAGATAAGGCTAGGGACTAATGAAAGTTTTTCGAAAATTGGGCAGACTAGATGGGCCGAATGGTTCTTATCTGCCGTCACATTCTATGTTTCTATGTTTCTATGTTACAGATGACGCCGTTGACTACAATTTACTGTTGAGATTACAAAGACAGGCAAGCAAGGAAGAACATGACCTCTGGAGGAAACAAGATGCAGAACCTGATGATGAAAGAGTGTGGAGGAAAGGTAAAAGACTGTGTTTGCCACGAGTATTGTAAAAATGAAAATCCAGCGCACTCGCTTATCTACTAAACAGTCATTTTAATGCTGAACAATTTTCAGTTTTATTAAAAACACCTAATCTAGGCAAAAAAATATAATGGGGGTTTAGTTACAGTATATGATCATACATTGCATAAGCCTGCCACAACGCCAATGGACCTCGAGATGGAAGGATTTCCCCAAGTGAGAAGCTCATTTAGCAGACAGAGTAGGACCTGCCAAAGATGGGGTACATTGGTGTTGTGGCAGGCTTATGCAATGTATGATCATATACTGTAACTAAAACCCCATTATATTTTTTTGCCACGTATTGTACCCCATGATGGCCCAGATTGCCCATGGACCTACACATCAATCCAAGATGCACATGAACAACATAGTAAACACCCATTGGGTAGCACCCGGATTTACTGTTGTAGCAGCTAAACACACCCAATCTTGCATGATTTGTGCTAGAAACAATCCAGGATAGGCTGTCAAAACACCAAGTAAGTACACCAAGGCCACTTTACCCGTTTCAAAGACTGCAGATAGGCTATATTCAACTGCCTAAGGTAGGAGTGTATGAATATGTATTGGTGTGCATTGATCTCTTTTCAGGTTGGCCTGAGGCCTACCCAGTGTCGAAAGCCACAACGAAAGTCACAGCAAGTAAGCTTCTGAAGGAACTGGTATGTAGATATGGAGTACCTGAAGTGATTGCAAGTGACAGAGGTAGCCATTTCACTGGGGAAATAGTGCAAGAAATTATGAAAGCCTTAGGGATCAGTCAGGCCTTCCACACCCCCTATCACTCCCAGAGTAGTGGGAAAGTAGAAAGGGCAAATGGCACCTTAAAGAACAAGATTGAAAAAGCCATGCAAGACACAGTGAAACCCTGGACTGAATGTCTTCCCCTAGCACTCTTTTCTATGAGATTCACCCCCAATTCCAGACATGGCCTATCCCCTTTTGAGATACTGTTTGGATGTGCCCCAAAGACAGGCCTCTATTTTCCCCAGACCCTCCAGATGCAGCATGGTAGTATGACTGCCTATGTACAGGCCCTACACCAAAGATTAGGCAGGGTGCATAAACAAGTCTTTGATTCTATTCCAGATCCAGACTCTGATTCTACAACTCACAAACTGCAGCCTGGTGATTGGGTGGTGATACTGAGGCATGTGAGGAAAGGACTTGAACCACGCTTTGACGGTCCATTCCAAGTGCTCTTGACTACGGCTACCTCAGTGAAACTAGAAGGAAAAACAATGTGGATACACGCCTGTCACTGTAAACAAGTCACTCCGACTGATCCACCGACATGAAGCTGTTCTTATCCTTTACCATTGTATGCTCTGTTCAGATATGCTACTCTGACTTGAGACCAGAAGATAATAATGCATAGCAGGGAAATATATAATTGATGAGTTAGCTGAGATAGAATCGCCATAGAATCTTGTCTTATAGCTGTCCCTACCCCCATCTCACCTTTGAGGAAGTACCTACATACCCATAGATCCCATAAATATCTACCCGAGTAATTAATGCTGTAGCCTGTCCCCTTGCAAATGCCACTTCACAGGCCCTAGAAGAGCTATGGACAACCAGACAAATAAGAAGGCAATCGTTGAGAATAGAGCAGCCATTGACTTTACTAATTAAGAAAATGTTGTACTTTTTGCTATTAGCTATATTTGTTATTATGTCCATTTTTCTAACCTTTAGATTTTTCTCATGTCTACTAACCTCTCTATGTAAAAACAAACCTACTGTTGGTTGTACCTTAACTTACATTCCAGCTCTGACTTTGGAAGGGTTTTATGATGTTACCTCGCCTAACAAATGAAGGAACTCTCCTCTGCTGATTCTGGTGGGCTCTCAGTCCAAGGGAACAGTGGTGAAGCAATAAATGAAAGTCACACAGGCTTTGGCTAGCAGGCCTGGAATTACCTTGGACATTTTGGTGACCCTTGGATCAAAAGAGGGGATTGTGATAGAATTTATCTTGATTCCAAGGCTCAAGCTTATAGGTGTCATATAATAATATCCTATATTAAAATTGGCTAACTTGGACTCAGGAAAGGAAATGCTTAACACAACACTTAAAACCATATATGTCTAGTTCCGGGAGCAGAGAGCCCCCACCTGAAATGTCTCTTCTCTAATCTTTTTGTTCTTTCTTACCTTGGAACTTATTTGTTATGTGTACATGACGTTCATCCCTATGTCTTATCTGTACTCCCTTCCTATTACTGTTCTATGAGTATTTTCATGTAAGCACTTACTTTTTAATGTATAATACCTAGCTGATGAATAAAATGGCAGAGGCTTATTTTGACTACCAACAGGTGTCTGGTGTCTAATTCTCGCTTCTCCAAGTGCACTTGTAATAATAATTTGGACTTCCTCTGAATATAACAAAGATCATTATTTGGATCCACAGCTCTCTGTACTCTATGTTTAAGCCAATGTTCTACTCAAGAATAAGAATTATTATCCTTTAGTTTGAACACTAACCTATTGTGTGAAACTGTTTTGAATGTAATTCCAAAATCCAAGTAGATCACATCCACTTAAACACCCTGATCTATATTTCTACTTACTTTTCTAAAGAATGCTATTCGATTAGTTTGATATGACCTATGTTTCATAAATCCACAAACAATGCTAATTGTTGTTAATAACAATGTTCTTACCAATGCATTCTTGAAAATGATCCTTTGATAACCCTGCAAATACTTTCCCAGCTACAGCAGTTAAGCTCAAAGTCCAGTCAAAGATTTTGAACCCTTTTTGAATATAGGAACCACATCTGCCTTACTCAAATCCACAGGTACAATCCTGAAAGATTAAAACCGAGGTTTGCTTATCTCCACACTTAGCTCTTTAAGTACTTGTTGGTGAATACCATGAGGACCTGGGCTTTGCTGGAGCAATTTGTCTTGAGTCCTCCAATCACAATTTTTCTACAAGTTTTTTTTGCAGCAGCACTCATTTGCACTTAAGGTCCCTTCTTAATTTATTCTGTGGGAAAATAGTTATTTAAAATGTCTACATTTTCCTGGTCTTCATTAACTAACCCACCCATCTCTGATTTCAGTATACCTTAACTTTCATTTGTTTTAATTCTTTTTTCAGAATTTATGTACACATGGCTTTCAAAATCAATTTGAAGAGAAGTGGACCAAGAACAGACACTTAAGGGCCACTACTTACCATCTTCGTCTTACTTGAACATTTTCTATTCTAGGAGCAAAAATAGAATCCTGAAAAGTAATAATACACATCACTTACAAAGGTAAATAGATGTAAATCTTCTTCAAGCTATGTCTTTTTTTTAAGCCAACCAATGTCGTTATCATCATCATTAATTAAGGTGAACAATATTATGTTATAAGATTATGTTCTGTCAATGGTCTCTTCAATCCCCAGCTCTTAAATTTCTATTAATACGTAATGCAAAAGTGCTGCTAAATATTGTTGGTTACTTTATCACCATCCAAGTCATTCGAGGGCAAAATTTCAAAATGTTTGAGTGGTAACTGTTATTGCATTTTGCAGTGAAGTACAAGTAATTGGTTAATTACAAGCTGACTACAGGCATCTTAAAACTCCCTCCAACTGCTTGGAGTTTCTTCATGTGGAATTGTTTTTTCTTATATCAGAACAACAAAAAAAAACAACACAAAATAAAACAGTTAAAGACACAATGAAATAACTTCATCGTAAAAGCAGATGTCAGTAGTTTCCTTTAAATAAAGCACTGATGAGACTAATCCCAATGTTGCAAGTCTGTATCCATTCAAGCAAATTCTTTAAAAAATAACAGAAAGTGACAGTGCGGATTCCAAGTCAAAATGTTCCTGAAATTGTCATATTTACAGAAGAGATCCTAGAGGGAATAAAGAGACAGCCCCTGGTGTTAAATAACAGAAATATCCAAGGAACATGACATTTACAAAGAAAAATGCCTAAGGAAGCTTAACTTTTTGCTTGAGATGATCAGTGATTATGCCTCAGTTGTTAAATCACTTTACTTATGCACAATAATGCAGGCAACTAGACAAAAGTAGAGAACCAAAACATATAGGCGGTTTACCGTGCTTTGTTAAAGCCCAATGAATACTGCTAGGATTATTTGTTATAGCTTTACAAAGTCACACCCTGATAAGGTCTACAATCAATAAAATTATGAAATTTCAACCCTATGTTTAATCTGAATGCAAACTTTTGGAGGTACCTTGACTGTGCAACCAGGGTTAGAAATAGAATTAAAAAGACAAGGGTCCCCAGATAAACTACTCCGGAGGGACCTGCAGTTATGTGGTCATACTCAGACACATCATAGTTGGTTGTGTGAGGGTTTACATAGTTATCAAGATAATCACTCTATAGCATGCTTATAAAAGTCCAGGATGTGGTGGGACAGTCCTGACTTGAGGTTGCTGTCCACTATCCACTGTCCACACGGTCTTCTCTCTAGAGTACCGCATATAGGCACAACAGAGATCATGTCCCCAGAAGGTAAAGCATAAGAGGATCACTAAAAGGACAATCAAAGCTAAACTAAGCTTATCTAGCGACCATTCTGACCAATGTTGGAGATGTAGATCCGCTAAAGGATCTCATTTACATATGTGGTGGAAATGCTCTGGGCTGTACAATCTTAATATAAACCTTTCAAGATTAATAACCGAAATTTAAGGGAAAGATTTTTCTTTGGCTTTATATCATTGTTTGTTCCATTTAGAACTTCCCGGTAAGAAACCTCTAGTTTACTTAATAACTCATATTATGCTGGCTGCAAAAATTTGCATAGCTAGGAATTGTAAAAAACAAGGTCATCAAAATTGGCATGAAGTAATAAACCAAATAAATTATCAATGGTCTATGGAGAAGGAATTGTATGCGAAGAACGACCAAATGAACCTATTAATAGAAATATGGGATAAATGGCAAGTCTCCCAGTTTGCTAATAATGTTTGGATTTCCTAAATCACTGATATCTGGGAAGATAACATCTAGAATAACGTGGATCATTATATTATGTAACTGTATAGTACAAACCCCTGCTCAACACTCCCCCCTATGTAGGAATGAATGTAGCAAGAAGTATGAATGACGGATTGTATGTATTTAGGTAGACAATGATTTTAAAAATGGTATAAATTGCATTGCTGTTATATATTTATTAACAAGGAAAATGTAATTGTATGTTTTATAATAATTTTGTAACAATAATGCTTAATAAAGATTTTTTTTATTTTTTTTAAAAGGACAATCTAAGCACAAAAATCACTTTGAACCTTTGAACATCTTAATGAAGTGATTTTGATACATGGATTTTGCTCCTGCACACTTGCATATAAAAAGAGTGCCATTTCTGAGTACTGTTTACATTTCACAATTTAGACTCTTAATAGTGACTTTCAGACAGATTGGCACTAGAGGCATTGGAAGAATAAAATTCAGTAAATTAATCTTATTTTATATCTGCCATCAGCATGCAAAGTAAGAGAAGCAATGTATCAGTGGCAGATCCAAAGCTCAATCTCGAAAAGGACACAGCCTTATTATATAATAGTTGATAGAAAAAATGCATGCTGTTTATTCTCTGTGATAAACTCATCCACCCGGCACATAATTATGGCACTCGGCAATACTCAAACACAGCATATTATTGTGCAATTCTATAATACATTCAAATGTACTGTATATTAACCCCTTAAGGACTGAGCCAAATGCACATGTTGTGATCAAAACAAAACGTAAACAAAACCTGGAATTTGCACTAAATGTCTGTTCAGGCGTAATTCACCTCTTTCATATTATGTGCACTCACACTTATTATATATAATTTATTCAGGGGAAATAGGGCTTTCATTTAACATCAAATATTTAGCTATGAAACAGAATAATATGAATAAAATAATAAAAAATGGGAGAAAATAAGAATTTTTAAAAACATTTTTTAGTTCTGCGTGACATTTTAACTGTGAATGTCATAATACTGTTTGCTTTTACTGCAATAAAAAATACACATATTTGTATTCAGCGATGTCTCACGTGTAAAACAACACATCCTATGTACAGATTTTATAGGGTTTTGAGAAGTTACAGGGTCAAATATAGCATGTAACATTTTTCAGTTTTTTCACATTGGAATTTGCCAGATTGGTTACGTTGCCTTTGAGACCATATGGTAGCCCAGGAATAGGAATTACCCCCATGATGGCATACCATTTGCAATAGTAGACAACCCAAGGTATTGCAAATGGGGTATGTCCAGTCTTTTTTAGTAGCCACTTGGTCACAAACACTGGCCTGTACATGAGGGGTACTGTTATACTCGGGAGACTTCACTGAACACAAATATTAGTGTTTCAAAACAGTAAAACGTATCATATCATTCGTGTAAGTGCCATTTGTGTGTGAAAAATTCTAAAAATTTCACTTTCAACAACTTTCATCATTGTAATACATCTTACTGTTTTGAAAAATTTGTGTTCAGTGAAGTCTTCCGAGTAAAATAGTACCTACCATGTACAGGTTTTATGGTGTCTTGGAAAGTTACAGGGTTAAATATAGTGCTAGCAAATTAAATTCCCTGGACTTTCGACCTGGGTTGTCAGGCAGGTCCTGCAAATTGTAATTCATAAAATGACCTAATTATGTAAAATTATTACATAAATTTATACGTAGAATTATTATTATATATATATATAATTCAGCGATCGGCTAATATTCCCTCAATCATTTCATACTGAATCACATAATATTGCTGCCATCATTCGTGACAACTGGAAAACACTTACAACATATCATTACCAGCTCCCTTCAGACAGACTCCAATCATGAGTTATAGAAGGGGTAAGAATCTTAAGAATCATTTTGTTCATGTGGATCAATTTACCAAAATCAAAGATTCATCTGCAACTGTCAATACCGGTTGCTTTAGATGTCTTAGATGTATTGCTTGTAATTCCATGTCGCCTCGGAAAGAGTTTGTACATCCGAGATCTGGCAAGAAGTTTAAAATATGACATAGGATCACTTGCACCTCTACCTATGCTGTGTGCCAGATTGTATGCCCATGTGGACTCGTGTATGTGGGCAAAACATCTAATAATCCATGAGAGAATGAGGGGACATCGTTCAACTATACGGACAGCGTTGGCAAACAAATGTGCAAGTACTCCAGTGGCACGTAATTTTTTAGAAATGGGACACTCTTTGCCCTCATTGAGATTTATGGGGATAGATCATGTCCCAGAACTGTCTAGGGGTGGCAACCGTGAGATGCGATTGCTACAAAAGGAGGCATTTTGGATTTTTACATTGGACACTATGTCTCCCAATGGACTAAATGAAATGAATTCACTTCAATGCTTTCTACCAAGAAGATAGTCTGTGATATGCTTTCCACGGCATAACATGTATTCTATATGTTTAGTGATATTTAGTTGATCTACCCATTTTCTAGAATCTGTTAAATTAATGAGTATTGGCATTATGCCGACTAGATTATGGATAGTGGATTTGTTAATATTATTTGGCTGGTTATGAATGAGCTATATGATTAAGTTAAGATCTAAATCCAGTTCCATAATCGACTAATAATGTCTGATATGAGCATTTGTAAATACTTTACTTTATTTTGTTGCTATTTTGCAATAAGATTTTGTTGATAATTTAGTGCACCGTGTGGCCATATATCATAGTTTATACTGCTCTTATCGTTTGGCTTTTTACGAATGAGTTGTATAATCGATTTAAGATTCAAACTTATTTCTATAATTGACTAGGTATGTCTTATAGGAGTTCCTACAAATACTTTATTTTGTTCGAGACTGAACCTTGTTATTTTCTTACAGTAAGAATGTACTCGATGCATTTTGTGGTTATCAATATCAGAGTTTATACTGCTTTTATGTGTAGATTTCCCCCATGCTGATACATACTTGGACCTGGAGTAGTAGGAGTTAACAGCTGTCTCTAAGAGGCAAACTCTGTATCTTGGTCAGTATGTGATACCACTTTGATTGTATACCGATCGCTCCGGTCCAGTATGTATTCTCTGCTTGGGGAAAACATTTTGTTATGTTTTGTATATATGTAAATAGTTGAGTTTTTTCACTTTAGGTATGTTCAATGGTTTTATTGAATACTGTATATATAATTAATTAAACTCTTTAGTAATTGGTACCATATGTTATACTCACGATGCACGTGATATAATTGAACCTCGTTAGTGTTCCTTTACCCTCCAATCAACAGTTCACAGTGTATATTTAAATGCAATGAGTCACGTTGTTAGATTGTCTGGAAAAAAGTCCCTAGTGGACTGAAATGTCGACACTATGTAATCATCTTTTGAAGCTTGAATAAATGGCAAATTTTTGGCAACAGTATCGAGTCCTGTGAGTGCACTTCCAACAAGGAGTGCACTTCCAACAAGGTATTTTATATATATATATATATATATATATATATAATTATAATATTGTCCAATGCTTGCACTCCAGTAAAATTATTAATATAGCCCGGTGCTTGTCAGCAAAAATTAATAGAAATAGAATAGGAAAAGCACTTCAAGGACTTCATTTAAAGGTGAAAAAAATAAACTTAACTTTATTCAGCAACTGCCACGAGTGATCAACGTTTCAGTCCTATATCAGGACTTTCGTCAGGATACAAGTGCTGTACAATTGTAACAAAATAAATAACATAGTAAATCAAATACAGTAAATTGTATCAGCTGAGACTTACCCATGAATCTCAGCTAAACCACCTCCCAGGACACCAAAAATTGCGGGTAAACTTGACCCTGCTTAATGTATTCAGCAGCTGAAGTGTTTGCTGCTGTGTGACCGCTGCGTTCCAGCAGTAGCCAAGGAGATCAGCTGGAACGCATAGGGACTTATACAACACACGTCGTCATGGCAACTAGCCGATCGTGAATGCGATCGGATCTACAGGGGGTGATATAACTGAGTACATGGGGGGAGTAAAAGGAAAAAACAAATACATAAATAACCCCTAATCATACCTGCTATTAGCCTTCCTATTTACAAAGGTTCCATCTCATGAAGACCCATATGATTATGCAAACTAACAACAGCAATAACTCCATTACGAAATATGGATTTATGCATATCTATGTGCAATTGCATAACAAATGTATTTACAAGTCTGCATATTAAAAAGGAGGTTAGCAGGAATACCAGAGCTTATCACATGAATGGTACATGTTCCTAGCGGCATACAATGGAAAATTGACCAAAATCACTGTAGGTGACTAAAAATAACTTTACTATGGACTCTAAGGATTCATATGTAGCCCAAACAGGTCCAAAAGCGGCCATAGGCGCCAGGTGTACCATGTGTCCTCAGTGTGGTGTCTATTCATAAAAGGAGGATATATTGTGAAGTATGTGTAAGATAACTCAACAGAGGTTGGTGTTAGCGGATATCCTCTGAAAAGAGTGAAGGACTACAACTAATGCAAGCCTAAATTCCCATACTTATATGTGTTAATACACAATTGTCCATCTTAGTGAGCTATATGTTATAAGGACTCCCATATACAATATATTTGTAAATATGTATATATAAAGACCTATGATATAATATCACAAGCATGCATGGCCCTAGATTAAGTACATACATTAGTCTAAATAAAAAATCGCAAATAAGATATCAGGGTGCATAATTCTAAAAAAATACTCAAGGTATATTTCTCATTTAAACCCCTAGGGTGAACAGTGTCCAAAGTTCTAATCCAATGTAGTTCCCTCTGTAATAGGATTTTCTTACGATCACCACCTCTTATCGGTTGTGGGATGTCATCTATTGCTGTGAACTTCATGGATGGTAGGGGATGGTTATTTTCCCAGAAGTGTTTTGCCAGAGGCAATTCCGAGCCCTTATCTCTATATGCTATGCGTATACTGGACTGGTGATTGTGTATTCTTTCCCTTAGTGTTTTACCCACATATGCCAAGCCGCACAGGCATACAAGTTTGTACACTACATAATCACTGGTACAGGTAAGTCTATGTCTAATGGTGAATGTCTTACCAGTGTGCGGATGAGTAAACTTCTTGCTTGGTAACATATGGCTACATGTTACACACCCCAAACACCTGTAGCATCCCAGGTTCAAATTAGTTGTACGTTGGTTGTAGCAGTGTGTTGGGTCGGTCTTAACCAATAAGTACTTTCCTCTCCGATAGCACATCATTGGTGGTTGCTTAAACTGTCTCGGTAAGCTGGTGTCATTAAGCATCATTCACCAGTTTTGATTAATGGAATCCTTGATGTGATTTGATATGGTCGTATATGTGATAGGGAATATCAATCTTTCCTGCTTGGCAATCTGTGATGATGGTTTTTCAAGGCATTTATTCAAAGCTTGCTGTAAATTAGTAGAACTGTATCCCCGGGTCAGAAACGTATCCCACATTTGTTTTATCTGTAGTTGTGTATTTGCCTCATTGGAATTGTTCCTGATTACCCTCATAAATTGTGATTGTGGAAGGGAGTTCTTTAAATGCCTTGGGTGGTAACTATCTGCATGCAGGTGTGTCCAGGCTATTGATGGTCTCTAGCATTTCTTCAGGAGTAAGTCCTATTTTTTTCCAAATCATAATAATATCGTCGATGAAGTGACGGTAAAACAGTATGTTATCGTGAAATGGTGTAAGGATGTGTTCCTGTTCAAATATGTACATAAAGCTGATACAATTTACTGTACTTGATTTACTATGTTATTTATTTAGTTACAATTGTACAGCACTTGTATCCTGACGAAAGTCCTGATATAGGACTGAAACGTTGATCACTTGTGGCAGTTGCTGAATAAAGTTAAGTTTATTTTTTTCACCTTTAAATGAAGTCCTTGGAGTGCTTTTCCTATTCTATTTCTCTCTCTCTCTCTCTCTCTCTCTCTCTCTCTCATATATATATATATATATATATATATATATATATATATATATATATATAAGAAGAGATGTTATGTCACCCACAGAATTTGTGAAAGGAACACTTTTAAGAATAAATGGTGAGATATATATTAATGCTTCCTAAAAACAGAAAAATGATCTTGATATGATGAGATATGTCCAAACAACAAACAACCCAATTCAGCAGACACCAATACCAAACATTATATGGAGAAACAGCTTTTTCAAAATGAACTTTTTGCCCAATAAATGGAGACATAAACATTAATGCTTCTTAAACACTAAGGTGCACACTCTCAATGACAGACACATAATCTCACTGATTTGAAACACACACTGTAGCGTAGTAGTAGTAGTATTATCCACGGTATCTCCGCTGGTAGACAGAATCAAGCAGGTACAAAGCAGGTAAAATCCAGGTAGCGTAGTTACAATCCCTTCCCAAGAACTAGACAACACATAGCTTGGAGGTCAACTGAGGTTTTTAATTACAGGCACAGTATTTATGTGGTTACAAATGTACGGGGTTTCCCAAGTCACAATGCAGGGTTTGTCCAGTATGGGACTACATGGGGGACTGAGTTTTACACACATAATACCCATCATACATTGCTGTACCAAGGAGATAGTTATCCCAGAATGGTACAGAGGGACACAGTTTTTACATTAAAATCAATAACCAGCATAATATTTGGGCTAGACAGTTAGTTCACACTTTATTACATGGCTGGGACCTGGGCGCACAGTTAAGTGAACTAGCGCCCAGATCCCAGCACAAATAACCGAATGCCATTCAGTTTCCATTCTCAGGACCCATTCGTTTAACCGATTGCCTGAACTAAGGGAATTAAAGTCCCGAAAACGGTAAACTCCCGAACGGCTCGGAAGTCCAGCGGGGCTTGTGTTGCTGAGTAGCCGATTTTAGTTCCAGGCACTTGACGACAAAACCCCGCTGGCTTTCCGCAAACAAAGATGGATGCCGCCTCATGTTCGGTACACGAATGGCGGCCACCCGCAACAAACCGCAATTAACACAGATACAATGTGGCGAAGTAATCAATGGGAGACACACAACCTGCTACGGGTGGTCTCCCATTATTTTAGCCCCATCCAGCCTCCCTACCTTTACAAAAGCTGGTATGGGTCCTCTCCTGGGGTCCAGGGATGTTCTCCTTGGGGTCTAGTAGGATTCTTTTCTATGGGGTCCACTGGGTAATGGATATTATCACTGCAGACTTCCAGTTCATCTCTCTTTCCTTGCACTACCTTTGTAGTAATGCCAGGGTCTGAGTGATGTCATATTCCACCTCCCGAGATCACCACAGAGGGCACGCAAGGGAGCAGAGAGGAACTGGAAAAACATCATCAGCACCCCCGCCACCTGGATCTTCCAACTCCCCAATGTATTTTGGCTGAATAGGCCCCTGCCATCTGGGGTAATCAGGTGCCTACTCTGCATTACTGAATAAGTGCCTGCTTTGGGGGCACCCTAAGGTGGCCAGCCCGCTAACTCCTGGGCACCCTGTGACAGATTATCGCTAACTCCCTGTAAAATCCCCCCCACACCTAAGGTGGGCACTGTGAGGAGTGGCAAGAATCCTTGCACAAATTATTATTATTTTTTTAAATGATTAAATCTTTATTTCACATATTTTCACAAATTTAAAAACAAATACAAAAATACAAAAACAATAATTTAGACACATGTTAAATAAAGAGATAAGGCTCTTCTCCTACTAATATCGAGTTCAATTCTCTTAAATCAGTGTATTATATAAATTGATTATGTATATACTTGTCTTTTCATTTTTCTTCTCTGCTCTTCCTTTTCTCCTCTTCTTTTTGATACGTATAGTTAAATTTACAAACTATAATGTTCATGAGGTTAAAGGTATCAGAAAAGACTTGCTAGCATGTGTAACATTTGAAGTCTAAATCTTCTAGATATTAACACAAACACAATACAAAAAAAGGGGGGTTCTCTCTTGATTCTAAAAATACGGGAGGAGGAGTGTGAAAAGCCGTGTTCTCTTCCTTGTATTATACAACATTTATTACATTTATTGAATATTCCCAGAAACCATTATGTCTTAATTTTTTGTTGATACTTGTCAGAATATATTTCTCCATCTTTATTTGCTAGTTTATTTGGTGTCTTATCAGGTACCAGTCAGGTATAAATGAACTTTTCCAATTCCTTTCTATGCTTAATTTAACAGTTGTCAACATGTGAAGTAGCAAGATCAAAGCTTTTTTTAATTTTAGGTATGTTGAAATGTAAATTCCCACCATATATGTAAGAAATCGGCCTCTTTGGACCCACATCTCCAGCAACCCGCATATTGGGTGGGAAATATTTTATTTATCCTTTTAAGGACTAAATACCATCTATTTAGGATCTTATAGTGTAGCTCATTCAGATTAATTTTTATTAAGCATCAGGATTGAGCTACACCATTCACTATAGAAGTTTTGTGTATTTAAGTCTCTGTTCCATTTTAATAATGCTGGAGGATAATATTTCTTTTCCATATTATACAGTAAAAGGTTTACTTTAGAGAGTAGTTTTTTTAGTGTCCTTAACATTGATAAGTTGGTTAAAATGATTTAAATTCAAATGTTCTGAGGGGGTTTTTAGCCTTGTCTTCATATAAAATTTGACTTTTATATAGTTAAAAAAATCTTTATTCACTAAAATGTGATGTTCTTTTAAGATCATCAAAAGTTTTAAATTTCCCTGCAGAGAATAAATCCGCGACTGTTTTTACCATTTTCGGCATGACAAACACACAAACACCCGGTCTCTATGGAAGTCCTGTCTGACCGATTTCCACTTACAGAATCAAACTGGCTTTCGGGAGTTTCAATCAACCGAATGAGGGGAGCATTCATATGGAACCAGATGCTGTATAACTGTGGTAGTTTTCGTGTAATTACGCACGAACGGAGACCGGCTCTTGCTACCAATTTCATGGAACTCTAACTCGGATACAACCACATGGCGAGCCGGTCAAACTTCCACACAATGCGACACGAAAACTACCAAACGGATTTTCGTGAAATTTGGATATGTTACTCCTAGTATCCTCAGCTACTCAGGGATGTGATTGTTATATTTCTGTGACATGTAGAAAGTATATTTTTGAAAATGTGGAAAATTGTTAATTTTTCTGGCCAGCAGATAATTGAGTTTAGTATGTTGCTGAAACTCAATTATCTAGCCTGGCCCAGAGGAGGAGCTTGTACTGTATAAATTGAATGCCTGTTGCTTCCAGTAAATCAGTCTTGTTCCAGCATTAAGCTGTGGATTATTTGGCGATACCAGCGTTATTTTACCCTGTGGATTATTGTTGTTATTCTGCTATTGGGAAAAGGGGAATACTGGACGGTGATACAAATTACTACTGTCACAACCTGTATATTTAAAATTTTGTTTAGGCAACTGTGACTTTCACTCACAGTGAATAAGTACTGTTTTTTTACAGGTGAAGTTTGCTTTTTGTTAGAACTTTTGCAACCATGGCTTCCTAAATGTATACATATACAAATATATACAGCAAGCACCTAGAAATGACAAACACATTTCTTATTACTGTCAGTTATTTTTACTATTTTTTTATGTGTACATCTATTTTAGGTCTCATTATAAAACTATTTTCTATACTAAAATAAGTGGTAAAAGTTATAATTATCCCATTTAATATTTTGGCTTAATTTAGATTTTAATGACCAGAGGAACTGCCATTTGAAAGTGGTAATTTAGAATTACTTGTGAGTGTTAGTGAACGTGACCAGGGTTTTTATAAATTACAGTAGTTGTAATACAAGAAGGTATGAAAGACATCTCAAGGTGGCATCCCAGCTGAGATCATCCAAGCCTATCACTTCTTCTATTCCCCAGACATACTGGAGACGTTGTTTTGCAACATCTGGGACACAAAATATTGTAATTTTACTTGTGCTTCAAAGTATGTCACCTGAAATTAATTAGAAATGCTATGTGAGTATGTAACACATATTTAAGACTGTTTTGCTTTTTGTTGCAAGACTAGGTCGTGTTGATCCGATAACTCTCTTATCTCATGGGAGACTTGTCTCACTGGAGATTGTTTGTAAAAGGACAAACAGTATTTGATTAGAGATATATATATATATATATATATATATATATATATATCACTCCCAGGACTCCAAAAGTATTAAAAATAAAAAATAAATTTTAATACTTTTGGAGTCCTGGGAGTGCTATCTCTACGCTATTTGGTTATACTATGCCAACAAGCACCGGGCAAAGACACCAGTAAGTTGGAGTGCAAGACTATTTTTTGTTGTGTGTGTGTGTGTGTGTGTGTGTGTATGTATGTATGTATATATATATATATATATATATATATATATATATATATATATAGGACTAAAAGTCCTGTTATTGAATTAGTGTAAGCCTTAATAAAAAGAAAGAGGAAATTATGTCACTGTCAGGGCGTTTTATGTGCCATCTAACTTTTTTACTGATTGGTTGTTACTGTTTCTGTGCTGCTGGAGATTTTCAGTAAAGAGAGTTATGCAAATAGGAAGCCTCCTGTCATGTGGTAAAATTGATCGCATCTATTAGGCTTATTAAATTTGTATACTAGATATATACAGTTTTCAGTTATTCTTCTAGTTTACCCTTAGTAAATGGTCATGGCCATTCTTAAGTTCTAATTGTCAAAAGCACCCTCTTATCTGGTCAAGAGTTATGTACAATGAATAACTAAACCCAGCTCAGATTTTTCAGGAAACCATTACATGACATCTGGAAAATATACAAACACTTAATTGCTTACATAGTCTTTGTTTTAATAAGTGGTATTTCTAAACAAATATGATTTAATGATAGACACTAGACTTGGGATTGGTTTCAGACTGAACTGCAATTAATCCGAATTTGGGCGACTTGGATAATTGTAATGCACCAGTATCTCAGAGGAACCGACTCATGCTAACCTGAATATTATTGTTTTTATTGGTGATTTGGTGTGCCATTCCTGGCATCAGAAAAAAAAATGGATGGAAAGTAGGATAGGCTGCCAGAGTTTGGCCAGGAGCACTTGAGAAAGCTTTAAATAGGAGATTGGAGAATGGCACCTGGAATCTATAGTCTTCTTCTTCAGCTTCTGCCTATTAGCCACTTTTTTGCTGCGTTGTAGGTAACAATTTCAGTCTTTTAACCCCTTAAGGACACAACTTTTGGAATAAAAGGGAATCATGACGGAATATTTCCGTCATGTGTCCTTAAGGGGTTAATGTGAGGTGCTTTTATAGTCAATCATGTATTCTCAGAACTATGTTCCATCTTGAGAAATAGCTGGGTGTTGGCAGTTATTAGCCTTTATTTCTTTTTCTGGTCATCTTCTGTCTGGAAACATAATAGCAATGTCCAAAATTAACATAGCACTTTTTTTCAGCTTAAGAAGGCTGTTTGCGGTAGTCATTCACTGGTAAACTATATGGCAAAGTCTTTTCTTGCATCACCTTCATAGATGCATCCAAAGTCTTTCACATGCATCTATCCTGTCTTTTTCTGACTGCAGCATGCTTTGCCATCATCATTAAGTCCATTATTAGTATTTGAAATAGTCCAATCACATCTTTCTCATATATAATCGGTTTGGGAATGATCTTCAGTAGGTTCCTTGTGAAATACCAGTGTAGGTCACATTAGCAATTATTTCACTGTGAGCTGTGTGTCTACTTTTGAGATGGTTCTTGTCTGTTTTCTTTACGATCATAGAACTTGTATTATGTGCAGTCCAATTCAGTTTAGGTGCTTCTTGGTTGTTAATCCCAATGCAGTTTTAAAGCGACAGCTAGGGTTTATAATGCTGTAGATGGTAAGAAGGCGACACCTTAATCAATTTTCTAGCATCCTTTTGTCTTCCATCTTTGCATTTATTCTTTACTGTATAAGATAATTCAGGTACAGTCTGTTTTCTCCAGACTCTTTCTGATAATGATGTTGATGATTCATTCTTCATATAGTCCATATTAACTGTAAATGTATCACATCTGTGTGTTCATCCTTCTCCTTCACATTTGCAGGTTCAGATGTTAGATCATTATTTAGTCTATGTGGCTGTGATTCTGGTGGCATTTCGGCCATCTTCTTTTAGTTTTTTCTTGCCTTCTTTAACTGCATCCATTGTGTCAGTTAGTGGTCTTGCGAGCATCCTGGAACTATTTAGCAGGTTTTTAAAATATCAAAACTTTATTTTCTCTGTTGGCTCTGATTGTTCTATGTAATAAAAGTTCATGGAGTCACCCTCTCCAGGACAAACTGTCCAACAGGAGGAAGAAGGTGGTGGTGCATGGTGTGGTGGGCTGGAAAAAAAATACCTACATTTCTCTAATAGAACCAATGATTCTAATCTCTCCCTGGTGCAGAAATAGGGTTGTCAGCGAAAAACGTGTAATATTCCATATGTTGTCTCACCATTTGTATTATTAGGTATGTTGTTAATGCTCATCTGTACCATAGAAATAAGTAGATACCACTGTGTGGGGACAAGCAACTAGTAACGTGGTTAATAGTCATTTTACCTCAGCATTTTTCCGTTCCACAACCCCACTACTTTTGTGGTGGTTTGGTGCACTGATTTCCCAAAGTAACTCAAATGTGGTTGCCGAGTTTTGGGTTTCCTTTGCAGTAAATGCAGGACCACCATCCGTGTGGATGTCCTGGGACCAATGCATACTAAGGAAGTGAGATCTAAAATCGTAGTATTAGAGGTTGCCCTTCGCACAGGATATAACCAAGTAAACCTGGTACATGCATCAACACATGCAAAAACATATTTATAACCATGAGATGTTGACAAATGTCCAATATATAGTAATTCAAAAGGTATGTTAGGTATTGATATTTCAATAAACAGTACAAATGCTTACAATTACTAATAACATGAACTACAGTATTTCCTATAATGGGGCACCAATATACCTTTTCAGAAGTTAGAAGTACATTACCTCTATCTATATGAGCTTGTCCTAGCCATGAATAGGCATTTAGGGCAAGTCTCTCATTCCTTTACAGGAAGAACAACCAACTTATTACCTTCAATGGTTATTATATAATTAAACCCTCTAAATGAAAGGAGTATTTATGTGGATAACCAGGTGGATTCGATTTTTTTTTAAAAACAAGGAGGGAGCCGACAACGTTACCAGCCCCCTACTTGTAATAAATAACTATTCTAACCCCCCCTTCACATCACTATGACTCCCATGTTAATAAAAGGGAGGTTAAACCCTCCCACATACCCCTATTCGCGGCTTGCTATATATTTGTACATTAGGTCCACCCCATTATTTATTTATTTAGGGTCCTCACCTGCCGCTCATGGGTGGGGACTGGGGGGGACATTAGGTCCCCCCCCTTTATATTATTAGCCCCCACGGGTCTTGAGTGGAGGCCCGAGACCGCTGTCCCCCACACCCCCCATTTTAGTCATTTTAAATGCTGTTTAGGCTACATGCCCATACTCGTGGCAGGATTTAACCTCCTTTTTATTAATAGTGACCCCCATAAGTTTTAATGGGGGGGGGTAGGAATAGTTATTATTACAAGGAGGGAGATGGTAGCGCTGCCGGCTCCCTCCATGTTTTTGTTTGGCGCATGCACAGTGCTGTTTTCGTCCTAATGGACGAAAATGAATAATTTTTTAACGAATTTCATTCGAAAACATATGGTTTACTTTACAGGCCTCCTTTATGTCATTATAATGCAACAGATTAATTTTTAGGACCAGCCTATTTAATGCACAGGTTTATACTGCTGCTATAACTTTGAGACACAAACAAGGCTCTGTTAATGTGAACCTGTCATGGCAGATATAGGTTTGCAGTTTCTTGACTAATATTGTACAACTAAGTTTTTCTTCCCTTATTATTATTATTATTATTATTATTATTATTAAAAGCTCATATTTTAATTTATTTCATTTTCTCCTGTCTTCTTAGTCGTGAATTTCTTTAAAATGTCTATTATACATTAAGCACATGTATAAAGTCCAATGAGTACTGCACACCAGTTAAAAGTACGTTGGAGACCTGTGGTGAGTGGTCTGCCATCCACCAGGAATAGTAGAAAAGTAGAAGTCCACATGCGTCACGATGTAGGAGGATGTTAGAGGTACAAGATACACCCTATACTATAGCTAACTACCTCTAGGATATTGTTAATAATTTTATATAATGGCCTTATCTCTGTACTGTTCATTTTTCTTTGACTAGTTTTATACTGTTGCTGACACATTTTTACAAGTTTGTATGGGTGTTAATGCACAACAAAAATAAAGAATGTAAAAATATATATTTAATAAGATATAACACTACATTGTTCTAAAAGAGTTCTTTCAATATTGTAACATATGTATAAAAATGCACATTTACATAGATGCACAGTATAATATAACATGTATGTGTCCCCTTCAAAATTAAATATGATAAAATATTGGCCAGTTTCTAAATGAAGAATATATAATACTAATAATAATAATAATAATAATAACAACAGTAATTATGAAAATATGGTGAAGACCCTGCTCATATAGGATAATAATAATTAATAATCAGTGACATTTTGGATGTTGAGCTAATCTCTACTCAGAAATGCTATGGGAAGCCACAAAAAAGATCTTTCTTCCTTAACACCAGATTAGGACTCACTGAAACAATGTATCCACTTTAAAGGGACACTCCAGGCACCCAGACCACTTCTGCCCATTGGAGTGGTCTGGGTGCCTACTCCCACTACTCTTAACCCTGCAAGTGTAATTATTGCAGTTTATTATAAACTGCAATATTTACCTTGCAGGGTTAACTCCACCTCTAGTGGCTGTCTACAAGACAGCCACTAGAGGGCACTTCCTTCTTCATAGCACAGAAAACCTGTGCTAGAGCGTCGCTAGGTGAGGACCTCCAGCGTTGCTCAATTCCCCATCGGAAAGCATTTTCAATGCTTTCCTACGGGGAACTCTAATGTGCATTGCCGCGCATGCGCTTTAGGTCGCCCCGGCCGGTGGGCGGGGCAAGTCTCGCCCACCGGCCAACGTAATGCAGAGGAGGAGCGGCGGCGGAGGGAGATGCAGCGACGTGGGATATGTTGCTGCCTCTGGTAGGTCACTGAATGATTTTTCACCCCTTCAGCAACCGGGAATTGGGGGGTGGGAGGGAGAGGGGACCTGCAGTTCCAGGAAAACGGATTGTTTTCCTAGCACTGGAGTTTCCCTTTAAGTTTCTTATTGAGTCTTACATTATATGCAGCATGTGCCCATTAGAATGCAGTATGTCTAAAATGATGCTGAGGCCCTTGTTCACATATCAAATAATGAGGAGTTAAAAATAGGTAACTATATATTAAATCCCTTCGTCCCTGATCCACTAACTGTTGGATTAGAGACTAGGGTAAAGAGGTCAGGATGGTGGTACCAGTTCCACCTAAATGTGGGCTTACACCCTAATATTTAAACAAAAAATTACAAAGAAAAAAATATATTAATTGGGTAGCTCCCCTTTAAAAAGAGAGGGGGGGCTTCCAATCTACCTGGTAATTAGAAAAGAACACCAATTAATACAAAGGTATACCTATAGATATGTCCAAAATTGAAAAGGTTACTACAGGGAAAGCCTGTATGAATATAAAAGACACTAAATATACATGTATCCTAACATAAGCAGTAGTAAACTGCAATTTTATTGAACATACTGTGGAGAGGATACAATGTATCAGTGTCTAACAAGTGCTTATAGCCCTTAAATCCTTGTGATCTCAATATCTAGATCACAATTAAGGCATATTAATGCTAAAATGTTAAGATATATTGTATTGAGTAATCCACAGAGGAAAAAAAAAAAGAGTAGATGAAATACCTTAAAATCTTATGGTAGTTAAACAGGTAGGGCAATGGAGACAGTATAGCATAGTATGGAAAAGGGACACAAAATGTCCATTATTCAGTAGCTTAAAAGTTGCTTGTTAGATGCATGGGAGTAGTAGAGATAGAATATGTACAGTGGTAAAGGTAATACAATAGAGAAAAAATCTCCTAATAATCGTCACTATTCTAGACTCCTATAATCTCCCCCCTTAACACCTTCATGGGTGTTCTATCGTTGGTGAACTTGCTAAACACTGTCCCCTTAGACTGCAGCCACTACACTGATGTAACTCCTAAAGAAAAAGAACATTTAAACTAACGAAAAAAACGAAATAAAAAGTGTCAGTGAAAGATTCCCTCGTGCATCGTGAAGTGCTCAGTGAGTGAGGGAAATCAGAGAAGAGAAACCCGACGCGCGTTTCGGAGTACGAGACTCCATCGTCAGGGGCTGAAAATTGCCGCCTGAACCCCCCCTGGTATTTGAATGTAAACTGGCCAATCAGAGATGTTGGAATAAATTCCGTCAATGATGACGTGTCGCTTTGCGACCACGTGGGATTGCTGTGGTCGCAAAGTGACACGTCATCATTAATATATTTTTTTCTTTGTAATTTTTTGTTAAAAATAGGTAACCAAACCAATGAGACATGTTATTCCATTCCTCGCATTAACAGGAAGAACACAACATGCAAACTAACTAGGGCCTCTACGCTGCTGGAACTTAAATGGATTAAAGCTGTTAGGCTTAATAGAATGATTAAGTAATTAAATGGAGTCCAGTATTTTCTATCTCAGGGCTGCCCAACAGGTAGATCCCTAGATGTTGTGGAACTACAACTCCTATGATGTGTTGCATGCCTCTAGAATGCATTTAAAATGACAAAGCATCATTGGAGTTGTAGTTCTACCAGATTTGGGGATCTACCTGTTGGGCAGCCCTTCTCTAACTCAATTTCTCTAAGGAAATGAACCAAAAAACATTTTTCTATGCTTTGCAA
This sequence comes from Pelobates cultripes, assembly GCA_933207985.1. Lineage (NCBI taxonomy): Eukaryota > Metazoa > Chordata > Amphibia > Anura > Pelobatidae > Pelobates > Pelobates cultripes. Next base: position 102,739,805 of record OW240916.1, read on the forward strand.
AGTTTCATCACCTGCTAAATATAAACCACTTGGTTATTGTTTTTATAGGAATGTAATGGCTGTTCCTTGTTTAACTGTTACATATTGCATGTGGAAACAAAATAAACTCAAATATAATGTTGTGTGCTGCACATTGCAAAAACATATATAAAGGGAATTAAAAAATATTTTTTAAAAAATATTTCTATATTTTCTTATATTATAAAATATATAATTTATATAATATAAATTATATTCTATATTTTTTTTAATCAGTGAACACTATCTTGGATGTAGTAGAAATCCTAAAAAAAAAAAGACCTTACCTTTTTTATGACACTGCCAGTCAAATCATTTAATGACAGCCGATTTAAACTGCTGTTATCCAGAGGGGATAAAACAGAATGAAACATGGCTCAGCCATATTCTGTTTTCCACCTATTTTACTTTGCATTGCTACAAGGTCAGCTGCTGTCACATATTATCAAGCAATCTGTTTAGACTGTGTTTTTCTGTATTATGGTCTTTTAAACAATTTATGTTATTTATTGTAGGTAGACTATGGCACACAAAATAAACAAACTGACCTATTTAACCTATCCACAGCTTCTTTTCTAACCCTGTATGTTTATGTCCTCTTTTATGCACTGTATTCATTTTGGATGGTTGCATAAACTAAATTGCAATGATGCATCTAGTGGCTGTTGCAAGATTTGCGAGATAGCCAAGAAATGTTATTCTGATAATATTCAATACATTTGAGACAATGCATTGGATATACACATTAAAATAAAGTTTCTTTGAACAAAAAAAGTAGTATTATAAATATCTCAGTCACTTACTTTAAATATTCAGTAAATCACACATGCAATGAAAGAGAAAGAAGTAACCGTATTTAATAAACAATAAGATACAAGTTACAACTAATTGAGAGGGTTATTAAAATCCATAGTTAGATAACTATTGACATGTTAACAGATGCTGATAAGGTGTTAATGATGTGGCCACATTCCCAATCTCATCATTGAACAACACGATTACTGTGATCATATCTTATGTTAAACAGTTAAGACTGAGTGATCACAATTATTCTGAAGCAGGTGTACCAACACATTAACCAGAACCATCAGACACTTATCAAATTCAAAATGGAAAAGTAATTGGTAAATCACAGAAAACAGTTTTCAAATACGTAACAAGTACCCTGAATTTTTGCAAAGTGTTTGTGCGTGTGCTTAACAAATATCATAAACACCTACCCTGATTTGCTGACTTGAAGCCTTTATGAATGATTATTGATTGATCAATTAAAGCAAATAGAGTACAAATAAGCACTATAACCTTAGAGTACAAATAACCACTGCACACTAAACCAAAAATTTAATTTTTTAACATGTTTATAGAAGCATACACATATATCAATGTTGATTTTAAAAAAACAGCTTAATGCTACACATATCACCTATTATTATCCATACCACTGTGCCAAAAGAGGTCAAAGAAGCAGGTTAGATCATTCCAACTTGGATAATTTTGCTTGATCTCATAGTATCACTCTTGAAATTGTGTGATTAATAATGAGAACTTTAGGACTGATGTTAAGTTTATAATGATTTAACCTCAGAGACATTTCCATCAAGAAAAAGGTTGTGGCATTTTGGTTTGTGATCACATTCACACAATACCAGTCAGAATATTGCTTTGATTGACTGCTGACATCGGATTGTGATCAATCCTTAGGACAGAAAAGCAGAAAAGTACTTAAAAATAATTTTAAAAAATAGATAGGCAACACATAGATAGCGATATTCGCTATCTATATGTGCAGAGAGGGAAAGTGGGGCCTGGGACTGCCAGGCCCCCCAGGACCGCCGGGCCCGTGACAACCATCATGGTTGTCACCCCCTGATGGCGGCCCTGTGTATATATAGATATATATATATATATATATATATATATATAAATCCATTACAATATATAAATGTACGAAAAAAAGCACTCCTGGGACTTGAATAAGTTGTCTAAAACTTAGCTTTTGTTTAATCCATATAAAAATATCTATATATATTTTTAAATGTATTAAAGAAAAGCTAAGTTTTATACAACTTATTTAATTTAAGTCCCAGGACTGCGATTTTTCTTACATTTTTTTTAATTCATTTTGCCTAAACCAGCATCGGGCATCATTTCTTAAAGACTAGGAGTGCAAGCTACTGCAATGTATATATATACACATACATATATATTTGGTTTAAGAAGAATTAATGAAAAAAAGTGTTTACCAATGTATAACAGCAACACAACAAACACCAAAGGAGATTTTGGCTCTTAGAACAGGAGCTAGATTCTTGTTGCAGTCCCAATTATGAACTTGTAATTGATTTATAACCTGGAATTCCTCTCTTCATAAACCCAGAGGAAAGAGCATATCCTTTATCCAGCTCAGTTAAGTGGTCTGGGTTCAGTGTCCCTATTGACCTTAGTCCTGCAATGAAAAACATTGCAGTCTTAGAGAAACTGCAAGGTTACATTGCAGCACTAAGACAGCCTATAGTGGCTGTCTACCAGACAGCCAATAGAGGTGCTTATTGGATGTTACCAGACTTTTGGTCCCCTAACTGACCCTGGACGTCCTTACGCTCTCCGTGAGGACATCCAGCATTAGTTAAAACCCCATAGGAAAATATTGATTCAATACTTTCCTATGGGGAAGGCCTAGTGTGCTTGTGGCGTGGAGCTCCACCCGACCAGGCTGCAGCTCTCTAGGCAGATATCTCTGTCTATTAGTCTGCAGCTCTCCTTCCTGGCAACTCCTATCCACAACTCTAGCTGTAAAGGCACTTGTGGTTCTCAGGCATAGCTCTTTTGAATTTGTCCCATGATACAGGGACCATGCAGTCAGCCAACAGGTCGAAAATCTATTTTGATCTGTCAATAAATTAAACACAGGACATACAGTTCCAAAATGAACTAGCATACTCAGCTTTATTAAAAACAGCACATCTATTTAAACCCCCACAGCCTCATTTACATACAATAATGTTACAGTGGTACACAAATTTCCCCTTCATGTCCTCCACCATAAACCCTCTCAAACAGCACAAAGAGTCCAAGCCAACCAATATCAGTATGTACTATATATGATACTATCCAATTGCACTACATATTAGTGTGAATTCAGTACTGTGCTTACAAGGAAGGGTGGAGACAGACAATAACAAGAGCTGAGGACCACATGGGAGATTTAGTGGTGTAACATGGCAGCCACTTTGAACTGGTCTGGACATGTCACTGGAACAATGGGACAATGCGCTGCTGGGAAACAATAAGACAAGAAAAGGGGGAGAAAATAACTAACAACAAAAAAATACATTGTGCACACCCTGCACCTATAATTAACCCAGGGTGACTAAAACATAAGGGTAATCGGGGGACCTACAGGAAGTATCAGTCTTCCATCTCCAGTGATGGTGACTACTGTCACAGTTTCCATGACCCTCTTGTGTCTGTCTACATTTGTGCCTTCCTACCACCCAATAACTGTCTTGTGTAGGTCTCCTGGTGCACATTAAAACACATTGCAATGATTCCAGCATGGTTGCTAAATCATACAAATACACACCAGCCTTACTATTTAGAAAGGTATTGTCTAATTAAAAATGTCTACTTAATATTGGCTATCTAGCATTTATTAACTTTCTGTCTCCATGTAGGAGGCTTGCTCCAATCTTCACATGTAGGAAATGATACAGTGTTTTAATGAGTAATTGAATTAAGGAATAGAGTCCTAAAAGGAACACTGCAAGCACTATAACTACAGCATGATATAGTGGTTGTGTTACTTGGAGTGTTCCTTTAAAAACAGGTTATTATGACCATTATTGGTTTTTAAGGGGTAAAAGAACAGTACACTCTTTAACACATGTGTATATGCATTGTGATAACTATTGAATAAGGCGCTACCTGGTATGAACAACATCCTTATTCTATTTAGAAGAAACAAATATCTGTATAAATGTTTTATATATTTTTTTTCATAATGTGACATTTAAATGTGTTAGTACTTAACAACTGGCTATGATATTAATTTGCAAACACTGGTTATAGGTGAATTATCCTTGAACAAAAGAACAGTTTAAGACACAGTGATATTTTGTCCTTAATCTGTTGTAATATATCCTGTTCTTATTTTGTTTGTGTCATATTATGTTTCTAAAGTAAAAATGTATTACATATTTAACATTTTTAATCATAGCAACATTTCATCAAGTTACTAAATTGGCAGTTTAGAATGACATTTGGAATTCAGTAGAAACAAGGTGAATAATGTACTCCCAATTGCATTTTATTTTCCATTACCATGTTCAAGTACAAGCAAAGCTTCCAAACAAAATGTTTGAGATATTAAAATTACAATAAATTAAGGCATTTTTAACTGTGTGCACTAAATATTAGAACCAAAATACTTTTAAAATAAAGTTCCTTGACAATAAGGTTCCACGTATTCAATAGCTGCATTTCATGGTTAAGAGGTGTTCAAAAAAAATCATATGATGCAATGCCAGTGCTGGCACGTTATTACTGATTAAAAGTGTTCAATCACCATAATCCTCTCTGGGAAGCCTTTATCTGGCATGCTGATATACCTGGAGAAGCTGCACAGTCTGTTATTGAAGAAACATTTTCAAAAGGAGAGAGAAATGCACACACAATTTAATGGGAAATACTCCCAGAAAGGTGCCTCCAAACTTGAGAGAAGCCAGGCTCCCATATACATACAATTAATATAAGGACAAGTGTGCCCTTGTCAAGTCTAAATTTTATATTTTCTTACTCGGATTTGACAAAGGCACAGAAGAAGTGCAGAAATGTTGCCGAAATGTTGCCAAAACATTGCCAAAACTTTGCTAACTGTAGCTGTTCTCGCAGGAACATTTAAAATTCATTTAAGTAATGTTTATAGGGTTCTAATGTACACTCTTTAGTATGGAGTGACCTACTATAACCCCAAGCCTCATCATCCTGGCACTATGTAGTCCTTAGGTCCCCCTTCCCTCATGGCCCCCCTCCCGCTGGGCTGAAGGGGTTAAAACTCCTTCAGCCACTTACCTTTCTCCAGCACTGGGCTCCCTCGGTGCTGGGGAACTCTCCTCCCCCTGCCAACGTCAGCGCCGAATGCGCATGCACGGCAAGAGTCACGCGCGCATTCAAACTGCCCATAGGAAAGCATTACTCAATGCTTTCCTATGGACGTCAGTGTCTTCTCACTGTGATTTTCACAGTGAGAATCGCGGAAGCGCCTCTAGCGGCTGTAGTGAGGCAGCCACTAGAGGCTGGAATAACTCTCAGTGTAAACATAGCAGTTTTTCTGAAACTGCTATGTTTTCAGCTGCAGGGTTAAGACTAGAGGGACCTGGCACCCAGACCACTAAATTGAGCTGAAGTGGTCTGGGTGCCTATAGTGGTCCTTTAACTTAAGGAACCTAAATAGCAAATCACAACCTCATGCTACACATGTTTTGTTTGAACAGCATATTTTTAGATTCACAAATATTGCATTGCAAGGAAAACTAAAAACATCATATTAGCATGTGGTGGTTACTTAAAAATGCAGATGAGTCAATATTGTTTCTAATTTTGAATTATAAATCAGAAAATGTTATAGTGTAGATTTGTAATGGTAGATTTTGTCCAGAAATCAGCATACAATGACAGATTGGGATCTTTGATTGCATGACCTCATTTTGTAGGTATTCCTTTGCCCACCTAAATATGCCTCTTATGTGTTAGCATCATTAGTTTATGCTGCACTACAACTACCACATGGTTTCAAAAATGAAACTACCATGTTTATTAACATAAAGGAACACTCTAGCACTTCAGCTTTTTGGAGTCTGTCACTTGTTGACATTTTTTGACAGTTTATAAAAGTACTGCATGCTTTATTCAGGGGTATATCTACTAATTAGTTACACAATAAAATAAAATCAAAGGAGTGTCCCTTTAAGTATGAGTTATAAGGAATTGAAAGTAAAGTAAATTAAAAATTAATTATACATTGTCAAAAATGAAAACAGTTGTCTTGGAGACTTTTTTCCAATTCGGCTTTAACTGCTACATGTTTTAAAAAACAAAAAATAAAACTATCAAGTTTTTATATTTAAAAGAACACTCCAGACATATATGGCACTTCAGATTCCTAGAATGTGTCTTTTTAACAGTTTATAAAAGTGCTGATTTTAAAAAACTAAACTATTTTATAGTTGGCTGTTACTCAGGGGAGAATTCACCTGCCTTCTCCTTTCAAAATGAACTGTTCAACAGATCATTGAAAATAATTTGCATTCAATCCAATTTTCCACTTTGGCTATTTTGGACAAAAATTGTAATTTCATGTTGAAACAACTTTGAATTTGGTAACAATTACATGTCTGTTATTCCACCCATAATACAGCACTACGGAATTTGCTGGCGCAAAATAAATAATATAATAATACTTTTTTAAGTTTAGTGGTAGAAACAAACAAACATACGTAATTGCAAAGGATTATAGATGATACAATATTGGTAGCAATTGGTAAATCAAGCTGGTTAAGTGATAGTGGTCGTCCAACAACCCTCTAACAGAATAACTCTGTGAGAATTCAAAGTTAAATTTAAGATGTTATGGGCAAAAAGCTGAATGAAAAGCAGAGCTGGCAGATTTTTTTTCAAGTTTGGTTATTTTGACCTTAAAGGGACACTCCAGTGCCCAAATACTGAATAAATTTAAAAAAAGCAATGTTTCATAGATATAACCCAAATTACAGCATGCATGCATTTAATTGTGCATTTTTCATTGTGGTTATATCTAAAAACCTCTTGCAAAGCCTGCATGTCCTCATGTAGGGCTCTCCTACTAACTCCGCCCAGGCTTTCTGTGGCTGTCCAATCACAGACTTCCCAATGCAGCTTAGGTGTTCTAAGCAATTACTGACTCTTGAGAGTTTAGCTCCACTGAGCAAACCCAACCAGGAAGTATCAAGATCCGTTATCTGCTTGAAAGCTTGAAAGCCAGGGGGTGTAACAAGGTTAAGTTATAAAAGTGGCAGTTTATATTAAAATCTGCACCTTTTGCAAAAGGAAAAAGAGAACACACTCTTCACACATAATATATGTTTTTTTAGGGGTCTGAAGTGTCTCTTTACCTTTAAAACCCACATTGAATTCTCACTTAACTGACTAACCCACAGTATTTGTAGCTAAAGTGGTGAATTCAAAGTGAATTTAAAGTATAAGGTCGAACAAGCCAAATTGGAAAAAATCTATAAGTCCGCTATGCTTTCAGTTTATTACTCTGGTTTTAAATTAGAAATTCACTTTGAATTCTCACTTTAACAGATAATCCTATATATAAATATATATATATATTAGCATGGTTATTTACTAAAGTGAGATTTCAAAGTGAATTTCAAATTTAAGGCCAGAGTAATAAACTGACTTAAAGAATGTTTCCAGTTCAGTTATTTTAACCTTGAATTTGAAATTCATGTTGAATAAATACTCTTGATAATTTTCTACTTTTAATCTATTTTGTTCTTAAGAGATATGTAACAAAACATAGTTGTTTTCTCTTGTAGAAAAAAGGTACATTGGAGTTTACTTTGATGTCCTCTAGTATAAGTATCTTATGTAAGTGGTTTTCAGAAAGTACATACCAGTAATTATGGAAATAATATGGTATTTGTTTAGCATGCTGAGACATCTACAATTTTAACATTATAAATAATCCAGAAATAAAGAAAATGGATACATATGTGATGTCTGAGTATTTAGAACAACCAAATCTCGACTGAGATACAATCTGATGTCATGTCCTCTATTTCAGTGAACAACTGTATTGACATTAAGTTGTTATTACAAGACACATAATCTTTGTCTCATTTGTTTCTACTTTTAAGGGCTGTTTAAAACAAATCTCCGCATTTACATCTATCTGCCTTTGCACAACTGTGACAAAAAATCATTATTGACAACTGCCATTCAAAGCATTCTTTATAGTTAGAATTACAGCAAATGTAAGTATCATTAAATGCAATGTTCAGAGCGCGTAATGAAGGATTCGCTAACCACTTGCAACAAATTCATCTTATTACAATATATGTTATTTATTCCTTTGTTGAATCCACCTCGGTAATGAAAAATAAAAATCTTACACAATCACACACTTTAGAAAAACTGTCAACAATTGCACAGTTAAACACAAAGACTGGTAAAATGACCTTCAACGCATCTATTGGCAATATTATAATTTATAACGTATGTGGTTTGTTTAATCCATCACATAAGTATTTCAGACAATATGGTGACATGTTTCAAGGTCTAAATGTGGGACTATTACAAAATATATTGTTCTTTATTATTAACATGATTTTCCATTCAGAGTTATGTGTCACCTCTAGAAATGTGGCCACCTTACTCCTCATACATAGACATTGCGCAGGTTCATGAAAACATCCACATTTTACTATTGCAGGCACATATGTGAAGATATGACTTCTTTTTTCTTTTGAGCAAAATGCAGGTCCTGTATCCTTTTATTGTGCTTTATTGAACCTATGGAAGGGTTCTTGGGTTCCTCTCCTCCTTCTGGGCTAATCTTTGCTGCTTTCCATTCTTAAAAAAAAGGCATTTATTTTTTTGTGAATTGTATTTGCATTTGGGGACATTTTTTTTTTCCTTCTGTTGGAAATTGCATGTTATTCTCTATATTTGCATGCATGTGACCTGATGTGGCATGGGTACCATCTTCCCGTTATATGAGCACTGAATTATTATTTGTTAAATTTTCCTTGTGTGTATTTTTAATTTTACACTGGATGAGTTGTGTGTTCGTAGCCATTAGCCTCCTGGGTTGTTTTGTCTTGCTTGCTCTTTGTCCCTTGGTTCAGCTTGGCTTTGCTTTACAGTCAAGAAGGCAGATACTTAAGAGCATGCATTTGAGGTTGATTGTTCCTTGCCATCTTGACTGTCTACAATTGGGAGGCTTGCTGTGCTGCCATAATGCAACGTAGAGTTGATACCTGGCTAACTGGCTTATGTTCTGTTATTTAGAGTCTTAAATTATTTACATATGTACAATTGTCACTAAAGCACAAATATTAAAGTGATAATAGTGGTATAATTAGATGTAATTATATTTCCTATGTTTCAGCCAGTACATGCAATATGAACATTGTAAATGTGTGTTTTATTAATTTTATTATTTAATTCTTATCTTGCACAACAGTGGGTATAAGGTTAAAATAATTGCAAACATTCTTTTCAGAGCGATCTTTCTAATTGCACTATCTTTCATTTCTTTCTATACAGGTTGTTATAGCAACCTGTTACACGATTTTTTTTCCACTGCCAGTCACTTCCCGTTACAGCACGTGACGTCCCGTTACTATGGTAATGCAGGACGTCATCAAGTCACGTGGGGGCGGGTCTTATTTCACGCATGCGCACACAGCACTGGGGACCGCCGACGGCACCACTCCCATCACCAGGGGTAAGTCAATTTTCTCTGATTATCTCCACTATATAAATGTACTATTATCTTGTTTTTATTTGAGCCTGATCCTGATGAAAGTCCCAAAGGGGACTGAAACGTCGATTATTTTAATGGATTTTCAATAAACATGGAAAATTTTAAACTTCAAAAGTGCTGATCACTACTTGGACTTTGTATTTCCTTCCCTGGATTTCATGCACCCGGCTACATTCTTCATAAAGCGTGAGTGCAAGGATTGTCTATATTTTGCTATATTATATTTATATATGAATAATACATAAATATAACTGTTTGACTCTTAACATTTAGAATTATGTAACAGTTTTTCCCTGTTACTACAACAATTTTGTTAAAGGAACACAAACATGTATTCCTGGCCATGTAGAGTTAAAAAAAACATCTTGCCCCTGTGATACCCTCTTGTCCCCCTCCCACCACCCTAAATATAATACAATCTTACTTTTATTTCAGTCTGCTGCTGCTGCTGGCTCTGCCCCTGATTTGCCTACTTGGCTGACATAATCAGAAGTGTTTATCAAAGCCAATCACAATCTTTTCCTACATGAAAGCATTGGATTGGCTGAGACTGTCAAGGCTGGCAAAGCCAGCACAAGCCAAATACAGCCCTGACCAATCATCATCTCCTCATAGAGATGCATTAAATCAATGCATCTCTATGGAGAAAGTTTAGTGTCTCCATGCAGAGGGTGGAGACCAGTGGCGTACACACAACCCATTGGGCCCCGGTGCGAAACTGATCCATGGGCCCTCCATCCCGCTTCACCCCGTCTAACTCCCTTCCACCCAACAGACACACACACACATACATACAGAGACACACACACACAGACACAGACAGACAGACACATAGAGACACATACATACAAAGACACATACATACATATAGACAGACACAGATACATACAAACAGACAGACAGGCACACATACAGACACACACACACACATGACACACATACATACAAAGATACATACATACATAAAAACAGACAGGTACACATACATACAGACAGACAGACACAGACACATACAGACAGACAGACACACACATACATACATACATACATACAAAGACCCATACATAAATACTAACAAACAGGCACACATACATACAGACAGACACACACGACATACATACAAAGACACATACATACAAATAGACAGGCATACATAAATACAGACAGATAGATACAGACACATGCATACAAACACACATAATATTTAAGTCACCCTCCTGTTTCCTACCCTGGGGTCCAGTGGTGGCTCAGGTTTATGGGAGTCAGAGTTCCCACTCTGACTCCCTCTGCTTCCTCTCACATGGGCTCTCAGTGATAGCTGGGAGGAGTGACGGGGAATCACTTCCTCCCAGCGTGTGATCTCATCACAGGGGGCCCGGTCATGCTGTTAAAGCGCTGCAGCGCTGACCGGGTCCCCTGAGAATCCATACCCATTGGGTGGCCCTGACAGCATGGGCCACCCAATGGGCACCTTAACATGCAAATGATGATGGCGGGTACCCCATCGCAGGGGTCTGCAGGGTGGCTGGGCCCCCTGAAGTGACAGCCCCAGTCGCAGCTGCGACCCCTGGGACCACTTTATGTACGCCAGTGGTGGAGACACTGAACGGCAGTGTTGCATACTGTGCAGCACTACACCAGGAAGCACCTCTGGTAGCCATCTGAGGAGTGGCCAGTGGAGGCATCCCTAGGCTGTAATGTAAACACTGCCTTTTCTCTGAAATACAGCGTTTACTGCAGCCTACAGGAACTGATTATACTCATCAGATCAACTACATTAAGCTGTAGTTGTTCTGGTGACTAGAGTGTCCCTTTAAATGTACACACTATTTATTTTGACTAAAAGAACAATATATTTTTTACATTAAAATAAAAAATATTCCAGCAACTAGAGCAGCCTGCATATCCATAACATTTTATTGCCCAATAACATTTTTGGCACAGGATTGCCACCATTTATTTTATTTTGTTAACTTTTATCCATTTTCATTTATTGTTTTTTTGATTCTATATACTTCATTACTGCATATATGAATGTGGCATTGTTACTTTATTGTAACTTTAAATTGTTCTTTATTATTTCTTGTCCTGCTGTTTCCCTCCCTCATGCGTTTTGTTGAAAGCATGTCTTATGGGTGATATTTATAATTGCTAAACAATTCAAATCTCCTATAATCACAACTTAACCTAGATGAGTAAAAGTGTCCTTTTTATAATAACAGGAATGCTTCTCATATCTTTTAATTTACTTAGTTTACAGTCTTCAATATAAATGTTGTATGACACAGTATAATTACATGGGATAAGGCTAAATGAGCTATAATAAGCATTGCAAGAGAGGGAAAGACTGTAAGAAACATTACGCAAAGTATGTTTTATGCACACAATGTGTTTTTTTTTAATATACTGTGTTAATACATATGGTTGTCATCAGAAATTGTGTTATTATAACCTTTCTTAGTTTGTGTTCCCTCAGCCCCCTTTGTCACTCTATATCTCCTCCTTCCCCTTCACCATCCTAACATCCGCTCCCCATTTTTGTTTTGAATTTTCCTTGATTGTATTTTTCAAAATTCAGCTTCATTTCACTCCTTATCCTTTACCTTAAACTGAGATATATTATCTCCTCAAAGCATATCCTAGATTTAATCTACCTTTTCTATTCATAGGGATAACAACACACGAGCAGGGGCGGACTGAGGACTCTGGCAAATCGGTCCTGGACCGAGGGCCTGAGGCTCTTGGGGGCCCACCCGCTGGGCAGGAAAGTAAGGCTCAGCTGGGGAGTTGAATGATCTCACCAGCCAGCCTGCACACAGCAAGGGGCCCACGCGGCACTCCACAGGCCCCTGTTACAAAATGAAATCCCCCCTTATTTGGCCCGGCACACTGAGAGACAACCAATGGGCTCTCACAAAGACCCACTAGGCTGCCTCTCAGTGTGAACAGGAATAAACAAAAACAAAGAGGTTGTGTCACAAGAATACAATAAAATACTGTTATCAGTAATCAAGTGAAATAGTCCAAAATAAAAAGGAATACTACTTTAAATGCAATATAAGCTCTAAAAAAGCGATATCTTACTCACATTTAATGGAGCTATGATCAGCTCCAGTTTTAGTACTGTACAGTGGTATAATCTCCACTTACGGGATATGTGGATAAGTGTCCGAAGGAGAGGTAGTTTTGTTGAACCCAAAATGCCAAGAATATAAAAAGGCAGATAATAGTGCTCTCTGAGGCAATAAAAAATGCTAAAAGAATAATTGTAGTGAATACTCACAAATATAGAGCAGGCAAACTGCTCTGTGGATAAGGTGCTGGTGGTATAACCCCCACCTAGGATTTCTTTGGAGTAGTCAGGAAACCAGGAAGTAAATAGGATAAAATAAATAATTTTAAAACAAAAGGTAATTTGGCACAGTACCAGAAATCCTTTATTAGATAAAATACAAGAAAGTAATCATTTCCATAATGCGTTTCATCACTAGGGCTTTATCAAATGGAAGCAATACATATCCTGGCTACATGGGGTTTATATGGGACTGTCAATTTTAAAATTGGCTCAAAAATGACATCACAGTCCAATCAGTAAATCAGTAAATACAATAATTGTTAAAACATGTTTAAAACAGTATGACTTTACTATTATATTATATAATTTGAGATATTATTAATAATTAAAAAAAACTAAGAGAAATTGATGTAAAATTAGACATTTTAAAGTTAATACATGTAACTTCCAGTTTTGGCAAAAACAATATGGCCGCCCGCTAGGCATTATGGTAGCTGTAGTCAGTGACTAAAAAAATATATATTTATTTTCTTCTTCCCTCTCTATTAAACAAAAAACAAACAAACAAAAAATTGCCTTAAAGAAATATTAAATAAATAGGGTAAGAAATAGAGCAGCAAATTAGAGGAGTAAGGATTAACAATAATAGTGTAAAACAGTAAATAGAACTAACAAAAAAAAAAATATATGTATATGTAAATATAAAAAATAACTATATGGTAAGGATGGCAATTAAGACAGATAAATAAGATAAATAGCTCTAATAAAATTAGATAAAATTAAATAAATTAAATTCTGCATTAAGACCACGAGGAGCTAACGTTTTTAAGTTAAAAACCCACTCCTCTCAGTGTGTCTGACTTGTGAGCACAGAATGAGAGCTTAAACAAAAAACCCTCTTTACAGAGGTGATGGGTGAAACTATTCAGTGCCTAAAATACAAAGCAGCTCAAACACATAAAGTGGAATACCCTTATTTCCACAATAAATTAACAATATATAGAAATGTAGAATGAGAGCTGTCTGTAATCAGTGTTACAGGGAGCAAGCAGTGTCTGCAGCAACATCAGACACTTTTTTAATTAAATGTTTATATAATCTGCCGCTCTACCACCCGCAGCCCCACTAACCTCCACAGCCCCTCTACCCCTTACAACTCCACAGTCACATAAAAGCTCTCTACCTCCCTACAGTTTCACTACCCCCTATAAGCCATGTACCACAAACAGACCCCTATAAGCCCTGAACAGCCTACAGTCCTACTATTCTCTATAATCCCTGTTTCCACTACCCCTAGAACCCAACTACTCCCTATAAGCCCTGTACTCTCTACAGCCCCACTAGCACCTTCAAGCCCTCTACCCCCTGTCCAAAAGCCCTACTAGCCCTACACGCTCTCTACCCCCTACAGCACCTCTACCCCCTACAAGTACTCTATCCCCTGTCCTACAGTCCCACTACCCACTCCAGCCCCACTTCTCCCTATAAACCCTGTACCCTCTACAGCCACACTACCACCTACAAGCCCTCTACCCCCTAAAAGCACTCTACCCCTCTATCCTAAATCCCCACTACCCCCACAATTTCTCTATCCCCTACAAGTCATCTTCCCCTTGTCCTTCAGTCCCACTAGACACTACAAGCTTTCTACCCCATACAGCCCCACTACCCCCTCTAAGCCCACTACCCACTAGAAGCCCCACTACCCCCTACAGACCCACTACCCAGCGGTGTGTGTGTGTGTCTGGTAGTGAGTGTTAGTGAGTGTTAGTGTGTGTGTCTGTTAGTTAGTGTGTGTGTTAGTGAATGTGTGTGTACCTTCTGGCAGAGGCCGCCCATCTTCTCCTGCGTTTCTTTCAGGTCGGCCTTCCACACCCTGCTCAGGTCTGTCAGGAGCCTTTTAATATCGCCCTTCATTGAAGGCGAGGAGTCCTCATCCGACTCTGTCTCTTGGGACACCTCTCCCGGGGAGGTGAGTATGTCCTTCTCTTCACATGACTCTTCTGAGGCTTCTTCCTCCTTTCGGGGTTGCGGCGGGGTAGGCCGCTCAAATGAGAGCCTTATATCTGGCATTCTTGGGCTCTCCAGGCCTCACAATTTTCTGTTCCTGTTCCCCATGTTGTTATCTGGTGGGAGGGTTATTGTGTATTCATCTCCCCAAAGCTCTGGGTAGTTTAAAAGTGTATTTAGGCCTTTTCTGGTATGGAGTTCAAAGGAGATGCGTCTATGTTCCAGTTTAGTTGGCCATGCCCCCTTAAACTGGCATCTTGAGGTATATTCCATGTACTATGTTTTCATGTATTGAATAAATATTTCTTTGGCAAGACACTTCTATTTTTGCCCACTTTATTACCGGCCTACCGCATATGCTGGTTTCGGCACACTTCAACCGACTTGTTCATATATATCTGGTACATCAAACAATGTACACGCTACCATTACAAGAATTACACCAAACACAAATGTCAAGCAGTACATTTTTGCTTTATTTTACTAACAAGACTTTGCGGTCTATCTGATTGTTAATCACATTGAATATTATTTTTTATTACATTCCCTTTGTACAAAGATACGCTATTATAGTTTAAATTTACGATTAAAGCATAAAAAATAATCTCTTCCCCTTGGGAAGTAGATTTTGGTCCACAACGTGAAGATACAGAAATGATTTGGAAACTTAAAGCATATTCTTTCCATATGGAGCATAACACTGAGAAGTCTTAATTGTATATCAGTTTACATTTAGAAGCCTTATGGGATAGATACAGGATATTTGTAGGAAAGATACAAACAGTAAGGACTTTTTAATACATGTATAGTGTGCATGACATTTACCAACACATGCAGAAACATATAAAACAAATTATTTTTTTTAAACAATTGCTTCTGAGATTCGACTGTAGCATCACTTTCAAAGTATGTAATGTCATACATTTATCCTGACGTGAGATTGTAGTTTTATTTCATATCACACACTAGGTAATTAACCATTCCAGAAAGATAAAAAACAAACGTAAAAAATAAATAAAAAAATTTATTGCAAATACATTGCCTACAGGGTCCTGTTTAAAGAACACAAAGAGAATGAATAATTTTTTTAAAATTTTTTTTATATTCTTTATTTATTATTTATATTCAACTCACAAGTGTGAGATATCAGATTTAACACTATACCATGAGACATAGACGTACAATGTAAAAATGTTGGTGCAGACATCAATATACAGTGTCTCGAAAAATTAACTTGTGAGTCGAGTTTTTATATTTTAGAGTATTTAATTATAAAGAAGTGTTAATAACCCTCATATACAGCTATGTGCCATTTGGGCACAAAGGTAAAATGAATTCTTCCACAACCTTTTTCCTGTATAGCTGGGTTAGATCCTCAGCTAATGCAAGTAAAACTAAAATGTTCTACAATGCTTTGTAAACAAACTCTTCTAATTTCCAAATTTAGCTCTTTTGGTGTAAAATATTTCAACTCAGTTGTCAACTTACATTGCTCCACCAAACTCCAGAACCTTAATGAATAGTCCCCGAAGATTTGAAAATCACAACACAATATATATATATGTTTTTTTTTTCATAAAACAAAACTCTGCATATTTTTAAGTTGCTTTAATAAAATTAAGTATGCAGTGTTATAGTGCTGTTAAAATTAATATTTCTATTTAACCATTTCTTGAAATGGATTAACAGTGTACATTTTCTGTCCCCTCAAAATAACTCAACACACAGCCGTTAATGTCTAAACCGTTGGCAACAAAAGTGTGTACACCCCAAAGTGGAAATGTCCAAATTGAGCCCAATTAGCCATTCTCCCCCCCCCCCCCCCCCCGGTGTCATGTGACTCATTAGTGTTACAAGGTCTCAGGTGTGAATGGAGAGCAGGTGTATTAAATTTGGTGTTATCGCTCTCACACTCTCTCATACTGGTCACTGGAAGTTCAACATGGCACCTCATGGCAAAGAACTCTCTGAGGATCTGAAAAAAATAATTGTTGTTCTACATAAAGATGACCTAGGCTATAAGAAGATTGGCAAGACCTTGAAACTGAGCTGCAGCATGGTGGGGAAGACCATACATCGGTTTCACAGGACAGGTTCCATTCAAAACAGGCCTCGCCATGGTCGACCAAAGAAGTTGAGTGCACATGCTCAGCGTCATATCCAGAGGTTGTCTTTGGGAAATAGACATATGAGTGCTGTCAGCATTGCTGCAGAGGTTGAAGGAATGGGGGCTCAGCCTGTCATTGCTCAGACCGTACACCGCACACTGCATCAAATTGGTCTGCATGGCTGTCGTGTCATAAGCACGATAAGATAAAAAGCAAATCCAGAAGTAGAGGGATTTTTTTTTTTTTTTTAATTCTTTATTTTTGAAGTGCAAAACGGACTGCAAGCAAACCTGAAGTGCCACGACAGCAGTAACAGGCATGTTTAAGCAAACATTATCATGACATCTGATTAAACTGCACATTTTTTTATAATTAAACAGGATGGTACTAATTATGTCAGGAGATGAGTAAGTATGGATTGTACTAGGAGGTTTTGTTAAACTGGCGTGTGCGATAATATAACATGAGTAACAATAACATGCTTCTACTTTCATATTGTATACAGGCTTGAGTACTAGTGAAACAGTAGATATGATGGCAGTCTAGTAAGATCAAGCCTGGGATACTGTTAGGCACATTGACATGAAGGTTAGGTATTATACGTGCCTGGCTATCTAGTGTTTTCGCATTTTTAAAAATATAAACAAGTTATGGCAGTTCCAGTGGGTGGATAAAGTGTTCATAAAACATATAGCTTTAATTCGATTTCCACTGGGACAGCACTCAGTCTGTGAGACACAGTAGAAGAGAAAATAAAATAAGTTGTAACAATACAAAGAAACTTCATAATATGACGAGTTGTTAGCCTTGCTCCGAGTCTACACATTTCAGCATTTATGTTATGAACATGCTTAGAGGTTTAGGTGAGTATTTTGGTATGAGTATGTGACAAGAGTGTATCATACGTTAGTGGTGTGTTTTAAACAGGCTAGGTACAAGCTATGAATTAGTATCCCGCTCAGTCGTCCTATAGTATAGGCAGTAGTATATCACCTTTAACGTGGTGTCTGGTGTTGCATAGTAGCTTGGTGTATATACCTATATTGTGTGTTGTTTCAGAAGTTTTCAATGTGGGCCCTTGCAGTGTGACTAATGAAGCTAACCCCTAGTTTTCCCCTACAGGTCATGGGGTGTGTAGATGGAGGCGTGCAAACTGAGAAAAAAAAAAGGGGGGGGAAATGATCATGGCACAAAACAGGTTAAGTTAAACAGTACATGTCTGCAATGCCCTAGTAGTGTATGCGGTTAAGATAAAATTCAACATTTGAAGGCATTTAACAGAGTCTGCTCCTTTCAAAGTAACTTATGGTCCGGGCATGACATGCAGGCATAATTATAAACATTTGGGGGGTGAATTAAGAATAACATGAATTAAGAATTAGCTGTCAAATGTTATGCTTATTGGTGTGTTTATTGGTGTGTTGTTCTCAGGCTTGGTATGACGGTAAGTCGTCAGATTTACTTGTGGGTGGGGACAGGCTAAGCTACCTGTTAGTGTGATTGGCAAAATTATATTAATTAACCTTGGTTAGGTGTCAGGTGTGTGGGCCCCGTTATGATCTTCACTAGAGTTGGTGTTAGTCCAGCCACAGTCCAGCTTTAGAGGGGCACAACTGTTGGTATCATTGACCTTGTGCTGCATTCTCCCTTCTGCTAGGTGGGTGGTGAAGGTCTCCTGGGGTTATTCAAGGCATGGTGTGCAAAGTGGTGACTGCTGCGTAAGAGTCAGGGTGAAAGCCCTGGGGAAAGAACGGTGTGATCCTCGCCGGGTCCCAATTGTGGGTTGGAAACTTAGTGTTGGACGGTTCCCTGTGGGACAGTATGTCTTGCGGTAGGCCTAGGGTCCGCAGCAGGGCTGGAGCCTCCTGTATGTCCTGGATGTTGTGAGTCCGTCCCCTGTTGCACTGTGAGCGTTTGGGATTTCCGCCAGCGGTATACGATCTTGTGGCGTTGAAGCATGGAGGTGAGTGGTCGGAGTGACCTGCGCCATGTCAAAGTGCCATTGGATAGATCCGCAAAGAAGGACAGTTCCATGGCCTCAAAGCGGAGAGGAGTTTTTCCTCGTAGGACAGAGAGAACCACCGCTTTGTCCCTGCTATCACAGAAGGTTAGTATGACATCTCTCGTGGCCTTTGCTGGTGCTCTTGCTGGCTTGGGGACCCTGAAGAGGCTTTCAGGGGTTATTGTCTTGGCTTGCCTGGGTGGTAATATAGCTGATAGTAGGCGCCCCATGACCATCGGTCTTCCAGTACCTCCTCTGGGACCCCTCTGATCTTCACATCTTCACTCGCGAGGTGGCGTTCTTACTGCTAGTTCTGCAGCTGCAGGTCCTGTACAGCCTGTTGGAGCGTGGCAATGATCCCTCCAGTTTGTCGATGCAGCCTGTCAGGCCTCGTAAGTCTTCTCGCAGTGCCGTGACATCTGCGTGGATATTTTTTTGCAGGTCTGCAAATACAGTTTTGAGGACTGCTGTGGTTGCTGGTTCGGAATCTGCACTAGTTTTACTATGTTTTACCGTCTGTACTGGGGCCGGAGGTGGTAGGTATTCAACTAGGTCTTCAGATAGCTCCTCGGAAAAATCAGAGCAGCCGCCATGAAGCACCTTCATGCTGGGTCCACTTGCACCTCTTGCTTGCCTCCACATCCCCCCGATCGTGAGCCCCAGGGATGGCTTGTTTGGCATAATTTTTTTGGTTTCAGAGTACCCTCCTGTCGTTTGGCTGGTGAAGGGAGTTAATCTGATCATTTATTTCCCCGGTTAAGGCTCGGAGCTGTGGGCTCTTGTGACCGTTCGCTTTGCCGTTCAGGCTCCTCCTCCGTGGAGGGATGTTTTTAAGTTTATATTTTGGATGTGGTGAAGGGTACACATAGAATTGTTTGTAGTGACACTAACAATAGAAATAGTTTCCAATATTGAGTGTTAAGTAATTAAATACATTTTAATTCTATTTAGTGTTCCGATACATTCTAACTTTTTGCACTCTTCTAAAGATGATGCACAAGAAAGCCCGCAAACAGTTTGCTGAAGACAAGCAGACTAAGGACATGGATTACTGGAACCATGAAATAAAAGAAAGAGCTGTTGAAAGACCATAGGTTAGATTTAGTAATACAGATGCACAGACTAGGCAAAGATTAAAAATAACATCCATGTGTTTCTCTATCCCATTGTACACAGTAAATCAATGATTTAAATGTCTGTTTCAACACAATGCCCAGCCAGTGCTGAGAAAAGGCTGTCCCTCAAATGCAAGTAATCAAACAGTACAGTGACTAATGAGAGAAACCACAGACAGGCCCATAATCATTTGGCAGGGGCTACACAACTCATTGGCTAGTGGGAAATATTGATGCACATATTGACCAAAGCAGGACTCTGCATAACACTTCCCTGTGAAAAAGACTGGAATGTCAGACAAACCATCTATAAGTATGTATGGTGGTTTGCAAAGATCATGAGAGTGTTCAGTCTGTTTTACAACCGGATAACATAAGGCAGGGGTCCTCAAACTCCGGCCCCCCAGATGTTGCTGAACTACAACTCCCATGATTCTCTGGCTATCTATTTATGAATTAATAATTGTATGAATTACATAGATAGCCAGAGAATCATGGGAGTTGTAGTTCAGCAACATCTGGGGGGCCGGAGTTTGAGGACCCCTGCTCTATGTTATCCAGTTGTAAAACAGACTGAACACTCTCATGATCTTTGTATGGGAGTTGTAGTTCAGCAACATCTGGGGGGCCGGAGTTGGAGGACCCCTGACATAGATGTAAAGTTTTTTTGTTTAAAATCTAAACTGCTTTGTATGCTACAGAATAACACAACCCATGCCTTGACACACTCTCCCTAAAGAATGGAGGTAGTGGTGGTAGCAGCATGAACCTATTTATCCTATTAAATTGCAACTGGACATCTGGATGTCAAAAAAAGAATATATAATAAGACCGTGAGAATCATGGGAGTTGTAGTTCAGCAACATCTGGGGGGCCGGAGTTGGAGGACCCCTGACATAGAGGTAAAGTTTTTTTGTTTAAAATCTAAACTGCTTTGTATGCTACAGAATAACACAACCAATGCCTTGATACACTCTCCCTAAAGAATGGAGGTAGTTGTGGTAGCAGCGTGAACTGGGGTTTATCCTATTAAACTGCAACTGGACATCTGGATGTCAAAAAAAAGAATATATAATAAGACAGTGAGACATACTTAAAACCCTCTAATGTCTACTAGAAAACTATGGTCTGAAAGGAATAAAATAATTAAATGTCCCTCAGAGGTCTTTCCATAATCATGTTCTTTATTTCAATGATAGTCTTAAAGGTTAATAATCCATAAATCCAAATCTAACACACACACACACTAACTCTTACACAAACACTAACTCTTACACACACACAGATTTACTGTTTCTAATAATTGCCAAACAGACGTCCCGCTGCACTGTAGTAGCTTTCCTCCTCTCTCCACAGCAGTTGGCTGCCGGGATATGATGCCCCGTATCCCAGCAGCCTTAAGCTCAGGAAGAGATTGGCCGTGGTCGCTCCTCGCTGCTCCGCCCCCCTCCGTCAGTGGCTGCACATTTTTTTCCCGCATTACACAGCAAGCTGGGTAAATTGTTGCAGAAAGTGACCGGCATTCTTTTTTTTAGTAGCCACTTGGTCACAAACACTAGCAAAATTTAGTGTTAATATTTGTTTGTGTGTGAAAAATGCAAAAAACTCACTCAAACGCCAATTTTGGCCAGTGTTTGTGACTAAGTGGCTACTAAAAAGACTGAACATACCCCATTTGCAATACCTTGGGTTGTCTACATTTGCAAATGGTATGCCATCATAGGGGTAATTCTTATTCCTGGGCTACCATACGGTCTCAAAGCAACGTAACCAATCTGGTGAATTTCAATGTGAAAAAAATAAAACGCAAGCCTTATGTTTGACGCTGTAACTTTTGAAAACACCATAAAACCTGTACATGAGGGGTACTGTTATACTCGGGAGACTTTGCTGAACACAAATATTTGTGTTTCAAAACAGTAAAAAGTATTACAGCAATAATATCGTCAGTGTAAGTGCCGTTTGTGTATGAAAAATGCAAAAAAAGAAAAATTTGCTGCATTGGATAATTATTAAAATGTGGCAATTTTAGATGAAAATTTGCATTTCTTTAGTCAATTCTTCAAAGTTCCAGGGTAGGTGAATACTGCTGTTTCAAGTTACTGAACTTTACAACCCTATTACTTGAACACCCTAACTTTAAAAAGGGGTCTTTTATATTAGGGTGACACCAAAATATTATCAGTGAAAATCTAATGTCACAAAAATATTATATAGAGCATAATTAATATTCCAGACCTGTGTTCTGCTGTAACAGCACAGCAATCTTTAATTAAGCCCCTGATTATTTTGGTAGTTATCAAATGTGCTAGAAACATGCCTAGATAATTTGCAATGCATATTGTATATGCTTTAGGCTGTGCATTCTTAAACAAGTCTTACATCACTTCTATGCTATAATTCTGCCATTGATGTCTCTTCAAATCTGCTGTTAAAATGCTTTAATTTATAAATTTTTCCAGAAGAGTACTTTCATATATAATATGGTTTCTAAGCAGATTAGACATTAGCTTTCATTCAAGGGTGCAAATGTTCTATTTCATACATTCTCTAGTGCAGATGTTTTCATTTACAGGTGTCAACTGCTAGGTGGTTAGGCAACAAAATCTATAATGCTTTGCAATACATTGCATATTATTTGGCATTCATTAGGTTAGAACAGCATCACAAAGAACATATTTTCATTAAAATGGGCGGTGTAGTCATATCATTATTGTTATGAATATGAGTTTTAACACCTAGGAATTTTTGGCATAACTTTGGCTGTCTCATTGACAGCCGCTAGAGGCGCTTGCGTGATTCTTACTGTGAAAATCACAGTGAGAGCATGCAAGCGTCCATAGGAAAGCATTGTAAATGCTTTCCTATGCGACTGGCTGAATGCGCACACAGCCGAATGGGAGGAACGGAGGAGAATCGGAGGAGGAGAGCTCCCCGCCCGGCGCTGGAAAAAGGTACGTTTTTACCCCTTTCCTCTCCCCAGAGCCGGCGGGAAGGGAACCCTGAGGGTGGGGGCACCCTCAGGGCACTATAGTGCCAGGAAAACGAGTATGTTTTCCTGGCACTATAGTGGGCCTTTAAGCTTTGTCTTCAGCAAGGGAAATGCATTGCTCAATCAGGTTGAGATCAGGTGATTGACTTTGCCATTGCAGAATATTCCACTTCTTTGCCTTAAAAAAAAGTCTGTATTGCTTTTGCAATGTTTTATGTCATTGTCCATCTGTTTTGGGTCAATGTCCATCTGTAAAGTGAAGAGCCATCCAATTAAGTTCATTGGATTTGGCTGAATCTGAGTAAGACTTTAGAAACCATCTTTCTTCTTTTTATCGTCAATAAACACTAGTGACCCAGTGCCATTGGAAGTCATGCATGCCCATACTATCACACTGCCTTCCCCATGTTTTACAGATGATGTGGTATGCTTTGGATCATGAGCAATTCCAAGCCTTCTTCATACCTTTTTATTCCCATAATTCTGGTATGGGTTGACAGGGCCAGTGCAAGGATTTTTGGGTACATAGGCGAAGATAAATATTTCCGCCCACCCCCACCAAAAAACCTCTTCACCTATGTGCCTCTTAACCAACCCCTCTCCCCTCCCCGTCCATTAGTGGTCCCTTCCCTTCCCTGTTCCCTAGTGTTCTTTCCCCCCCCCCCTCTTTTTCCTGTCCCTTGGTGTTTCTCTCCCCTCCTCTCCCTGTCCCTTGGTGCACCTCCCACCCTTTTAGTGGTCACATTCCCCTTCCTAGTGTACCTCTTGTAGCGTTGCCGAGCAGAGCAGATCCCCTACAAGAGCTTCAGTTTTCTGTACCCGGCCAGACTAACAGGGAGTACTCTCTCAGTGAGCACCTCCTGTCAGTCTGGCCAGGTACAGGAAACAGAAGCTCCTGTACCGCGCTCCGCCACTCTACACCCAGTGGTGTATACACATTGACAATCAGACACACTCAATGACAAACACACAGACGTCATTGACAGACTCACTGATTTGACACACACTCATTCATTGACACACACACATACACTGACAGACACACACTGATTGACACTCATTGACAGACACACTGATAGTGACACACAGGCTCAATGACAAACATACTCTCACTGATTTGACAGACACTCACAAACACACACTGACAAACACATTCACATATACACTCACATGCATACACTCACATATACCCTCACATGCGCACACACCCTCATACAATCACTCACACATACACTCATGCACAGACATACACTCACTAATTATTATTTTTATAAATAAACATTTTCCAATGAGATATAAAGGCTAGGGGTTAGGGGGGTGGAGGGGCAGCGACAGGGGGTATGGGGTGGAGGGGCAGCGGCAGGGGTTAGGGGGGTAGAGGGGCTGGGGTTGGGGTAGAGGGACAGCAACAGGGGTTAGGGGGGCAGTGACATGGGGTTTGGGGGTGGAGGGGCAGTGACAGGGTGTGGGGCTGAAGAAGCAGTGAGAGGGGTAAGGGGGTGGAGGGGCAGTGACAAGGGTAAGGGGGGTGGAGGGGCAGTGACAGGGGAGTGGACTTTGCAGCTTTTCTGTTCTGTCTGTGTCGTGTCATGCCTGGTTCTTCTGCATGCAAGAGATCCTGTATCTGGACCAGTCTGCTGGAGATGGCTTTCTTATTTTTGTCGTGGAGGAGGTCGATCTGCCAAGTGGTACAGTGGTCGCTTCAGGTGTTCTCTTGTGATGCTTAGTTCCTGGTTTCTTGTTCTAGTTCCTGTTGGTTATTCGGCATGCAAGAGTTCCTGTATCTGGACATGGCTTCCTTATTTTTGTCGTGGAGGAGGTCGATCTGCTAAGCTGTACGGTGGTCGCTTCAGGTGTTCTCTTGTGATGCTTTTTTCCGGCTTTGTGGCAGTGCTCCTGTTCTGGCGGTGATCTTCATTCGTTGCTTGTGGTTCCTATAATGGAGGCATCTCTGGTGGGGGATCCTTGCTTCCGTGGAAGTCAAGAGGACTTCATTGCAGGATCTGCTCACCATTCCTGGTCTCTGCCTGGGAGCTGTTGGGAGCATCCGGAGGTCGCTCCTTAAGAGTGGAGTTATGTCACATCCTGTTCCTCGCTGCGGATCATTCTGGCAATGGCTTCTGGTATCTAGTACTCTTTTTACAATTCTTGTTTAGTTTTTCTTGGTTTTCTGGTTTTCTATTCTATGTCTGGTTTTCTTTATGCTGGGTTTCTGCGTTCATTCTTATATTCCGTCCCTGGATTTCCCAGTCTCTTGGATTCATTTAAAAGTTTGTTTTATGTTGCCACACCCGTTTGTTTTCTATTTTCCTTTTGTTTCAGTCTGGACCTGCAGCAGTGTTTCAAGTCTCTGCCCTTTCTTGCAGGTAAGTGATATTGTGGTTTAGTATGGTTCTTTTAGCGAACATTAGGCAGTGTAGGACCTGCCGAATATGGGGTACATTGGCGTTGTGGCAGGCTTATGCAATGTATGATCATATAATGTAACTAAATCCCATCCTTTTCATATATAGTGCTTAGTTATGTCTCCTCTTGTTTTGCCTATTATATCTTGTCTTGTTTTATTTTGTAATCCCAGTTCATGTACAGTCCGGTCCTGCCCTGTTCTTGTTTTCCTCATGTCTTGTGTACATGTTCTGGGTTCTGCTTTCTGTCCTGCTCTGGTTCTGGGTTCTATTAGTTCTGTCTTGTTTTCATGTTTGGTGACTATCCTAGCCTTGCCTTGTTTCTAGTACTGGATACATCTCAGCATATGTCTGCTCTGGCTTCCACTAAGCTGCTATAGGGTCTTGGTAAGTGGCCGCACAAATGCTGGTGCTCAACACCAGGGGGCGTGCGGTTACCCTGCACCAGGCTCTATGTGTCCATTACCACACTGAGACTCCCCACTTATTATCAGGCACTCAGGGGTTCCAGTAAGGTCTGGAGACTGGCTAGGTCACCTTAATGTGCTTCTTTGTTACCTTAGTTGTGTATTTTTGTCACTGTCATGCTGGAATACTCAACCATGACCCATTTTCAATGTCCTGGCTGAGGGAAGGAGGTTCTCACCCAAGATTTGATGGTACATGGTCCCATCCATCGTCCCTTTGATGTGGTGCAGTTGTCCTGTCCCCCTAGCAGTAAAACACCCCCAAAGCATAATGTTTCCACGTCCATGTTTGACGGTGGGGATGGTGTTCTTGGGGTCATAGACAACATTACTCCTCCTCCAAATACGGCGAGTTAAGTTGATGCCAAAGAGTTTGATGTTGGTCTCATTTGACCACTACATTTTCACCCTGTTCTCCTATGAATCATTGAAATGTTCATTGGCAAACTTCAGACGGGCCTGTACATGTGCTTTCTTGAGCGCAATATTTCAGTCCTTCACGGCGTAGTGTGTTACCAATTGTTTTCTTGGTGACTATGGTCCCAGCTGCCTTGAGATCATTAACAGGATCCTCCTGTGTAGGTTGATTCCTCACCATTCTCATGATCATTGAAACTCCATGAGGTGAGATCTTGCATGGAGCACCAGACCGAGGGAGACTGACAGTTATTTTGTGTTTCTTCCATTTGCGAATAATCGCACCAACTGTTGTCACCTTCTCACCAAGCTGTTTGGCTGTGTTGAGCACCA
The DNA here is from genome assembly GCA_933207985.1 of Pelobates cultripes. Taxonomy (NCBI): domain Eukaryota; kingdom Metazoa; phylum Chordata; class Amphibia; order Anura; family Pelobatidae; genus Pelobates; species Pelobates cultripes. Next base: position 102,766,499 of record OW240916.1, read on the forward strand.
GCGTTTGTGCGGCCGCTTACCAAGACCCTATAGCAGCTTAGTGGAAGCCAGAGCAGACATATGCTGAGATGTTTTGTAGCCCATTCCAGCCTTGTGTAGGTCTACAATCTTGTCCCTGACATCCTTGGACAGCTCATTGGTCTTGGCCATGGTGGAGAGTTTAGAATCTGATTGATTGCTTCTGTGGACAGGTGTCTTTTATACAGGTAACTAGCTTAGATTAGGAGCACTCCCTAAGAGAGTGCTCACAATCTCAGCTTGTTACCTGTATAAAAGACACATGGGAGCCAGAAATCTTGCTGCTTGAAATGGGATCAAATATGTATTTCACTCATTGACATGCAAATCAATTTATAACTTTTTTGACATGCTTTTTTCTGGATTTTTTTCTTTTTCATTATTCTTTCTCTCACTGCTAAAATACACCTACCATTAAAATTATAGACTGATCATTTCTTTGTCAGTGGGCAAACATTCAAAATTAGCAGGGGATCAAATACTTTTTTCCCTCTCTGTAATTTGCCACATGTGGTCATCCCCTTATAGAAGGGATAAGTAGTATGCTTATTGTCTGAGAGCTGATGCTTTCAACCAACAAGCATGATGCTGCATGGCCCTACGTAGCGCTGTAGAGACATTCAGGGATTTCCATATCTATATACAGTTCTGTATCCACTATTTATTTATTATCATCACTGGCATTTATAAAGCGCCAACTTATCGCACTGTACAATTGGACGAAAGAAACACTACAATAAATACAGACCAATACAGAATGTAAAGAGGACCCTGCCCTTTAGCTGAGATCTATCCATTGAAGCTATGTTGCACTTAGCTAGATAGCCAGTGAGCTTACAAGCTAAGGGTTTAAATGGGTCTTGAGTTGAGAAAATAGGTAGTAGGGTGAATTCAAAGTTTGCTGGACAAAAAATTTATTTGTAGTCACTGGCAACATGTAAAGGAGGCAAACTGAGTAAGATCACAAGCAGCTTGAGAAGCGTGCTATAAATAGAGAGGGAAACAGGCTGGGAATTAGGAGGGCCCAAATGGCTGGGTAGTGCTTGCGTTTTGTTTTTTTTTCTTGGATGGCTTTGTGGATAAAAGGCCCAGGACAGGAATAGAGATGGGAACAATGTTAGATGAAGGCACTTACTGATAGGATGAACAAGGGAAGAAGAAAGAGAGGGGTTGGGCAAAGCAGACATTTGTTGTATAGAATTGAAACGTTTGACAACTAAATTCTTCCAGGACTTATCATCCAAAACAATTACTTATTTATTTTGGAAATTCATTCTGAATTAATTTGTGACATAGACCAAATTCAGCGATAATTAGGAGTATTAGGAAAATCTCCATTGCAACTCCTACTAAATGTATTCAATTCACTCTTTGGGGGGAAAAAGCTGCCTAAATTGAACTGATTTTATGGTTGGATTCGCTGCTGCAAACATATATTTTAGAAAATAACTCTCTGTACCTTTAAATCAGTAAATAATTTATTCAAGCTTCATTATTAATAGTCACATACACAGAGACAGGCACACACGCACATACACACCTTCTCATATATATAATTCACATGGGTGTTCTCACTTACAGAATGTCAGAGCTCTGGCAAACAACCGGTTGAAGATTTTCTTTGTTCACTTTGCTGTGATGTGAATTTGTAATAAAACAGTGTCTATGTTAATGTCTCTGAGATGTATAATGCATGGCTTCTAATTAGTTCTGCTCCTATAATTGATTAACATTTTGCCTCCGCATTACTACTACAAAGAATTAGTAATGTAACACTATCTGCACATATTCCCTGCAGAGCAGAACACAGAGTGAAGCCTCTGTACAACATCTGTAATAGGAGGGCAGCGGTTGTTATCGTGTATGGAAACCATACAGGGGAAAAGGGTTATGTGTAGAAATAAAATGAGGAGGGTGTCACGGTGAACATGAACTGGGCAGATTGCTAGCAGGCTGCATTACAAGATCAGTACTGCCAAGGAAAGGAGACAAAGTGAACGAAATCCAACCTAACAGATTGGATTTTGTGATTTAACTTCAATGGAACTAGAGTCTGGAATATAACCTTCTGTTATAGTCTTTAATCTTAACAAAGCATTAATCTGCCATCTAAATATATACAGAATATGCATGTTCTCTTCATTTGCATTTTCTTAAACATATCATTGGGAAAAGTAAGGTAATTGAATTAATCAGCATTGGAAAATAAAGCCAAAACATGTATATGCAACAAACACTTATTATTATTATCATTCATGTAATTATTATTGCGGACCCTATTAAACAAGCTTACAATGTAGAGGAGGTGGGGTATAAATACACAAGAGTAAGAACAATTTGTGGATTGTTGCAGGGCTAAAAAAATGAAAGCATCCCTATTAATTTATTGTCATTGTGAATGGGTGTTTTCTTTTGATTATGAGTAATGTGTGTATGATGTCATAGTTCAGAGATAGGCAGTGCAGAAGGTTTTCTATCCCTCCAATAATGTCATGGAAGCCAGAGACACAATTTCCTTTATTAATTTCCAGTGAGAGCAGGTTGACCTTGATCACCTTCATGTGAGGTGTAGATTCCCACCAACACGCAAAAAAACATTTTGTGCAAACTTAAGTAGCTCAATTGATATCCAATGTAGTAATAAAAAAAAAATTAAAATCCAATAAGGAATATAAATATACCTATTGCCAGTATTCACTTTTAGATAGATGGGTTGGTGCTAATGTTGTTGTTTTTTTGGTTCATCAAGGTCTGGCAAATATAATATTTTCATTGCCATATGGGCATTACATTCTTGCATATAAAAATTGCTAACTGTTTTTGTTTAATGGTTATGAAAAATGGTTATGAACAAACATGTATTCCTGACCCTATAGTGTTAAAACCACTATCTAGCCCCCCTGGACACCTCATGCCTCCATAAATATAGCAAAATCTTACTGTATTCATCAGAAGTGGTAGCCTGATCCAATCACAATGCTTCTCCATAGGATTGGCTGGGACTGACAAAGAGGCAGATCAGGGGCAGAGCCAGCTGATTAAACACAGCCCTGACCAATCAGCATCTCCTCATAGAGATGAATTGAATCAATGAATCTCTATGAGGAAAGTTTAGTGTCTGCATGCAGAGGGAGGAGATACTGAATGTTTGGATGCATTTTAGGCAGCCATTACCCAGGAAGGATCTCTAACAGCTATCTAAGGCGTGGCCAGTGAAGTTATCACTAGGCTGTAATGTAAACACTGCATTTTCTCTGAAAAGACAGTGTTTACAGCAAAAAGCCTGAAGGTAGTGATTCTACTCACCAGAACAAATTCAATAAGCTGTTGTTGTTCTGGTGACTATAGTGTCCCTTTAACTTAAAGTAGTTGAATTTAAAAACAAAATAGTTACTTTTTTAGTTATCACAATATAAAAGAGATGATTTCAACTATATATATATATATATGTATTAATATTTAATTAAAATTATTATTATTAACTTTTACACATTAAGTTGTATACTAAAATATAAACGAACAACATAGAACAACTGCTTCTAAAAGGTTCCAAACTTTGTGGTGTTTTATTGCTGATTATTTCTTGTGCGATTCTCTTTAACTGGCGGCAGATCAGCACTGCAATTTATCAAAATGAAAACCTAAAACAGATAGTCAAGAACAAGATCAAAATCTCAACTGTTATTTACAGTAAAAGAATACCATAGTTTATTTTAAACTGTTATAGTTCCTCCACCTTTGGTAAGGCATGAAGTCAAAAGACCCATACTGGTTGAGTTTTGACTATAATAGTGTTGTATGCACTAGGAATTAAATCAGACCAGGCCCATAGGTTCAAGAATTTGTTTATTGTTATTATGTTATGAGTTCAGTCCTCAAGTCAGTATGTATAGTTATACATGACATAACAAAAAGGATACATTTCATTGGCTATACATTTTTGCAACTTCATACTAAGCACCCAAACTTCTAAACATAAGCTATTTCCTAATATTTGATGTAATAATTAACAATGGACAAGTCTAATAGTCTGATCGATGTAACCACAAAATCCTTTCTGAGTTATTTTACACACACCACTTCATATTCTCCCTTCCCTGTTACATTGCATATAAAAACAGAAGTTAGGATAAAAGCAAGGTAAAATTATTCAAGTAATTTATATAGCTATATATATCAAACCTTTCCTTTGACGTCCCATTTTAGCACACACTTTCAGGTGGTCTACTTTCTGATGATCATACATTCGATTCACAAGAATACATTCAAACTCTTACACTATGTTTTCAAAGCTTTGGAAACACACTGTCACCCTCTCTAAGTAATAATCCCCCACAGCTGTGAGTGTACCTTCTTTCCCCCTTCACTGTCTCAGGAGAAGACATCTTCTCCCAACATCATCTTGCACAGACAATGCAGCTCTTTCAAAAAGTCCTTATGACAGTTCAAACAATCAGTGGTCATTTCTGAAAAACAAGCATCTATATCATAAGCCTCTTGTAAAACTGCAAATTAACTTGACACAATGGAGAATAATAGGACAACAAGCTTATAAACTTGGACAACAGCCTTACAAACTATGTGTGCTTCTTTCTTCACCTACATGAGCACAGTACAAACATGATGATTTGGTTGGTTGTTTACCAGACCATGGGCCTTTTTTTTGGTATACAATAGTAAAACGGACATTTTTTACTTTGTACTTTGCTCCAATAAACCACCATTTTTGGCTACATCTTGAGTGTGTAGACCATTGTCTACTATTTTGGTACACATACAGAAATAATGTGGCTATTGCATCTTCTTTTTATGTCATTTAGTCAAGCTCGCTTACCCCTGAGACATTCAAATCTAATATTTTTGTAAGTTTTCCCTTCACATTCTTACACTTAGAAGGAGTGGTGTTCTACAATATTCCCCAAAATATTTATTTATTCCTGTACCTGCCAGAACTGTCTGCTTTAATTTATCTTATAACCAAAATCAACATTAGTAAGGGAACCTCACATGTGCAGCCAGATTAAGTATACCATTGATGCTTTTTTTTTTCTTGGTAATAAAATAGTTATTTTGCAGGAATATTAGCCATATATGTGCACTGTACTGAGGTTCAACAGTTACAAACATTCATTGCTATTATATGCGATAAATTCCTAGTTTGAACTGGGCTAGGACTATTTCAGGGCTTTTCTCGTTAGATTTTATTATGTGCTAATGCTTGTCAGAAGGATTCATTGTTTCCAATATGTTTGTTTTTATTTTATTCATCCAGCTATGTATTTTCTCACCAAACTGTGCTTTTTGAATGCTAGATTAACCAATAAAAATCTGATTTTGTTTGCTCACTAATTTATAATGTCAGTCTATGGAGAAGTGTATTTTACAGCAAGAGCACAGTCACAGTGTTTCCATTGACTCATAAAGATTAAATAACTAAGGCTGGTGAAAGTCAAGAACTGCTTCCATGCTGTTGAATGAGCATTAGTTCATTCATTATTTCAAGTCAATGGAGTAGCTTGTACTATTGCTAAAATGCACACTTCTCCGTGGACTTGTATTAGAAAGCACCACTAAGAGCATTATTTCTGGATTTATTTTTGTTTTCTGTATGGCATATCTGATAATAGCATAGCAAGTTTTCTGTCCGTGGTTGCTTTTACATTCCACATACCATTCTGTAGACAAACAAATCACATATAAGACAGACAGGCACGATACTAGCACTTCATCTGTGAAGGCAATTACAGCAAATTGAAAAGTTGGTTTATAAAAGCAATCTTTAATCGTAATTTATATAAAAAAATTATTTAAAGAAATCCATAAATACAATTCACAATTGATCTGAATTTTTTGTGGGACACACAGTAAAATCATGTGCCATAATTTATAAAACTATAAAAAGGGCTTCATAATTGAGCTGATAAATATATATCAAAAGAGATTATCACTCATGCCTTCACAATACAGTGTAGATAATGCCTTGGTGCCAACCCGCTATGAATATATAATAATAAATGAGAGTGAGGTGCACTCAAAGATCTTCACAAATGAATGGTGTTTTTTTAAATCACAAAGTTACACAAGTGTCAGATCAATATTTTGCCCAGTTTGGTCACTAAAAAAGACTGGACATAATCCAGTCTGAATACCCTGGGTTGTTTACTTTGCAAATGGTATGCTATGATGGGGTTATTTTATATTCCTGGACTGCCATGAGGTCTTAATGTCAGCATACGCTATGAAAACCAAACTGGCAAATTTCAATGTGTACTGAAATAGACCAGCTCTTTATTTCACCCTGTAACTTTCCAAAACACTGTGAAACCTGTACATGGGGGTTATTGTTGTACCAGTGTCCCATCACTGAATACGAAAATGTGCGTGTTATTGCAGTAAAAGCTACAAGCAGTATGACATTTACAGTTAAAATACCATGCAGAAGATCGAAAAAAAGCATTTCTTAAACTCTCACACTTTTTTTAGATTTGAAATAAATCCCTATTTTTGCTGAAAAATAATTTATATAATAAGTGTGGGTGCACTTAATATGAAAGAAATAAGTTATGGTTGAACAGTTTAAAATTCTAGGTTTTGGTTTTCTCAGAACTTATACAATTGTCTCTGTCCTTAAGAGGTTACACAAATAAATACCCATTTCTCCCACCCTCCCTGACGCTTACCTTAGGGCAGGGAGGCGGGAATCCTCATTCCTGGTGGTCTGGTGAGAAATGCAGTATGCCTGCAACACCAGTAGGTGTAGACAACTCCTACATTGTCAGATTTTGTCAACTTTTCTGCTATCCAGTCCCACTTTTACATATGTATTTTATGAAAATTATAGTAATCAGGAAATAAAAACAAAACAAAATATATTCAGGCACAGAGAGCTATAATAAATCAGATTACATAATGTTTATTTTTGGTTACAGAGCGCTTTAAGTCCTTTTATGAGGCCTACATGAAAGTCAGACATCCGAAGTCTCCCGGTAGTTCCTGCATATTTAGTGTGGTTCCCGGACACCCGCACACCATATGTAATATCCTGGAAATGTATGTCAGATTGTGTGTGTTTGATTTCCAGTATATTACACATGATAAATTATCTTAAATAAATGTCCTCTTACTCATTACCTACCTGATGGGTGTTATTTCTGAGCAGGAGCTGGTCGGGTGCTGGCCCTTTAAGAACCTGACTGGCCCCTGCAGAATGGGGGCCAGCTCGGGGGAAGTGGTATGCTGTAATTTCCTCATAGCTAAAAAGACAGCTGTGCGGGAGGAAGGAGGAGCAGGAGACTGGAGTCAGAACCACCACCCTAGACAGTATGGAGAGGCTGGAGAGAGCTGCTGCTGCTTGCTCACTCCCATCAGCCTCAGACCCCAAATAGTAAGCTAACATGTGCCTGCAATCAGTGGTGTATCTTGGTTTTGTGCTGCCCTAGGCAGGACAAAACTCAGACACCCCCCCCCTGCCAAGTGCAACCTCACCCAACCCTTCCCCCCTGCCCTGCCTTCTAAATACATACACATTCACTGACAGATACACATACACTGGCTAACAGACACGCACACACTAACAGACACACACACTAACAGACACACACACACAATAACAGAAACACACAGTCAGACACACACAGTCAGACACACACTAACAGACACACACAGACACACACTAACAGAAACACACACACAGACACACACACTAACAGAAACACACAGTCAGACACACACACACACACAGTCACATACACTAACAGAAACACACAGTCAGACACACACTAACACACACACAGTCAGACACACACACTAACAGAAACACACACTAACACACACAGTCAGACACACACAGTAACACACACACAAACACACACACACTAACACACACACACACACACACACACACACACAGTCAGACACACAGTAACACAAACACACACACAGACAGACACACACAGACACACACAGTCACACGCAGACACACACACTAACAGAAACACAGTCAGACACACACACACAGTCACACACAGACACACACACTAACAGAAACACACAGTCAGACACACACACAGTCACACACACTAACACACACACAGACACACACAGACACACACTAACACACACACAGTCAGACACACACAGGCACACACACTAACACACACACAGTCAGAGACACACTAACACACACACACTAACATACACAGTGAGACACACACACTAACAGAAACACACAGTCAGACACACACAGACACACACACACAGTAACACACACACACACACTAAAACACACACACACTAAAACACACACACAGACACACACTAACACACACAGTAACACACACACACACAGACACACACACACACAGACAGACACACACAGACATTAAAACTCACTTTTTTTAATTTAACCCCCCTCCTTACCATTGGGAATGCTGGGGGGGTTATCCCATTCTCTGGTGATCCAGTGGCTGCTGGGCTGGGTGGGCGGCGCTGGTGAGGGAGCACTTCCCCCTGAGCTGTCTGCTCAGCTCCCTCGCGCGCCGCCTGCAGAGTGAGGCTGGGAGCCGGGTTGATGACGTCATATTCCGGCTCTCAGCCTCACTCTGCGGGCGGCGTGCAAGGGAGCTGAGCAGACAGCTCAGTGGGAAGTGCTCCCTCGCCAGCACCGTCCACCCAACCAACTGCCCTCCTGCCTGGACCAATAGCTGCAAGGCTAACAAGTCATTTGCCCTGGGCATTTGGGGGCAGCTTTTTTTGCTGCCCCTTGGAAAATGCCGCCCAAGGCAAATGCCTTGTTTACCTCGCAGCTAAAACGTCCCTGCCTGCAATATGTGTCAGGTTGTGTGTGTATTTGTGTGTGTATATGTGCCAGTGTGTGTATCTGAGTGTCTGTGTATGTTCCAGTGTCTGCATCTGTGTGTGTGTGTGTGTGTGTGGGTGTGTGTGTGTCATTTGTGTGTATGTGCCAGTGTTGTTATCTATATGTTTGTATCTATGTGTGTATATGCCAATGTGCGTATGTGTCAATGTGTAAATCTATCTATAAATGTCAGTGTGTATATGTGTGTGTATGCCAGTGTGACTGCGTATTTGTATGTATGTGCCAGTGCGGATATCTGAGTTTCTGTGCATGTGCCAGTGTGGTTATCTGTGTGTGTATTTATTTGTCAAGGTGTGTGCATGTGTCCATGTGTTAATAGTGTGTGTAAATAGTTGTAGTATGTAGTGTGTGACTGTGTGGGGGGAAGGAGGGGTGCAGCCAACTCCCTGAAATGAGATTTTGCATATTGGGATGTCTGGAAAGTGCACAAAGTAAAGATAAAAAACAAAGTAAACAAAAGTGATACATTAATATGTTTCCAATGGAATATTCCTCCTCATATGATTGAAAGAACTACACAAAAGATAAATACACACATGAAAATAGACAGTCTAATCAAAATTATCGTAATCGGACTAATGTACCAAAATAACACTGTCTGAGTACAGTTGGAATTACAGAACACATTATGGTTATAACATGAGCTATTACTCAAGTAAGGTATTTCAGCACCAATCGCTTTACTTAATCTATTGAAAAATTGTAAAAATGCTTAAATACGTTACGGTGTTTGATTTTATCATTATTCAGCAATTGTAACAACTGTGTAACAGTGAATGATTTGAAAATAATTATAACATCAATACACCCTGCTAGCTACATGAAGTTGGGACAAGTTCAAGACCCTTATCCTGTAGAGAAGATTGCATTATAAATATTAAGATTGTAATCTCTTCTTTTTGTGTAGTGCTTAGGAGTTCTCCAAATAATTAGTTTTGTTCTTTTTTGTTGAGCAGCTCCCTCTCATTTTTACAAAGATTACTTCAAATATTCTTCTTTGTTAATTCGCCTAAATTGTATACCAAAATTCAGTTTATTAATTTGGGAAAGTTTCAATAACAATTTCTATTTGTAATACATTGATCTTTTTAAGTAACTATAAAACCGAAATGAATAGCCAAAGATGCTATTATCATAATGGCATCTTTTCAAATTGTAATTGATTCCATTTTCCGTTTCACATATCAGGAAGTTAAATTAAAAATCAATTAATTGCACACAATAAAATAGAATACATTGAATCTTGTCTGCTTTCTCATTCTGAATTAGCCTTATAAATGAAAATCACTTTAAATCTTTAACTTTTTCCAAAATGCTTAGTCAAATTAAATGATATATTCCCCACAGTATTTCAGCAAGCAGAAATGATTCCCATAATACGACTAATAGTGACCACTTCAGTACTGATTTGTACAGAATTCCTTTCGATATTGATGTTGTAAAGCTCTGGTCAGTGCAACCTCTACAGATACCTTTGTCTGGAAGCATCTACTGCTTAATAAATTGGGACCAAGTCAAAAGCAAGTTCAGTGGAGGCATGGTTTGACTGCTGAGTCATACGTACATGTAAGTAAGAAGCACCAATGCCTCACCGGCAAACCTATAACAAACCGGCACCACACATGAGAGACTTCTGCGGGAAGACCGAAATACTTTACAAAGTTTAAAATCCAAATGGTTATCTTGGTTAGACATAATAACAGCATTTAAATTATATTATTTCCCAAAATCTTATATCAAATTCAAGTACCATTATTCCTCTTTAAGGCAACCACACAACTGATAAGCTCTTTTATTTGGAAGGAGAAAAAGGCCAGAGTTGCCTTTAGAACATTGCAGAATTTATGGGACAATGAGGTCTGGGAACCCCAATATGTTTGCTTATTAGAAAGAAGTGATTATTAGCTCCATAATTGACACATATTCAGAAATACACAAACCACATTTGTCTTGTATCAAATCACATCTCTTGAGAAGCACCATGAGAAAAGAGATGCAATTCGATATAAGACAGTGATCTTATATAGAATCACATCTCATATCTCATGTTGCTTATCTCATAAGCACCAAATATAAGCCTGAACAATATGGGAACATGTGTTTAGGATTAACCTTCCTTGTGTCTGGTGACACAATCAAACACATTTGAAGTGATTCACCAACATTCCATCCCTGAAAGAGTTAATATGAGACAGGCTAACATTCCAGCACAATAATGAATGTACAAATCTGCCTCTTAGTTCTCAGTAATGTCCCTAGTGTCCATTTTGTATTTTATTGTCTAATATACCAAGCTTTGCTTCTTAGAATGTTCCATCTTTTTTTGGCAAATACGCACATAAGTTCTATGCTTTTTAGAAATAATTGACATAATTAAAGCACATGCCTGGCATGTGTTTCTGCAACCTATTTACACTTTTTAATTCATACACCAGACACACCTTCTCTGTATAAAACCAATGTTCAATTATTTAACTAGCAGAATATATTTGAACCCAACATGCTGCATGTGTGTCTGTTCATTGGCCATTCCCCAATTGCTTGATTTTTTGGTGGTTTTCCTGTCTGGGCAACAAAAGAACAAAAGAGTCCATGGCAGAGCTGATGATTTAGAGTGCATATTCAGATAGATTTGCATATTATGAACTTTGCAGACAGGGGATATATTTCATGTTAGTTATTATTTTTCCCACCCTATTATAAATGTGCTATACGTTTCAGTATGTTTTCCAACATGGTTGTTCATTTGAATTTTATTAAGTTTATCACAGCAACATTGATGTAGTGAATATAAAGGCTTTATTCAAGATATTACATTGGATATATGGGTATTTAGTTACTGATGGGATATGGGCATACCACAAAGACAAATTAGACTCCTGCTTGCCAGCCATGTCTCACCAGTACAAAGAATATCCAAGACCTCCTGTGATATTGCCGTACCCTATGGACTGTTGCTGTCAACCCACAACATGCGGTCAAAAGAGCTCATTACAAGTGAACAGACCATCCTTAGGCTAAACAAATAATCAGATACCTAAGGGAACACCACTTAGGATCTGTGCACCAGTAAAGACATTCCAGCTGTGTCTGCAGGGCTTAACCCGACAATACATGAATAGAAGAAAAAAAAACTGAAGTCACTAGTTTCTAGTTTTGAGACACACGTGTGTATATATATACATTTAGTGCTGGTCCAGCTAAACTTTAAACAAAAGTTTAAACAAAATACTTACCTACTATCCAGCTTTCACTCACCCACTCTGTTGTGGTTTGAGTGACTTCAGTTTTGTTTTGTTTCCTTCCATCCTTAGGCTACAAAAAATAAAATTCATAAGAAAGAGTGATCTCAAGAACATTAGGAGTGGCCAAACCAATAGTTTGGTACATTCTGAAAAAAAAAAATTGCACTGGTGAGTTCTGCAACACAATAAGGTCTGGACGTCCACAGAAAAGAACAGTGATGGATGATTGTAGGATCCTTTCCATGGTAAAGAAAAACCCCTTCACAATATCCAGCCAAGTGAAGAACAATCTCCAGAAGGTAGGCATATCATTATCCAAGTCTACCATACAGATAAGACGTCTTGAGAGCAAATACAGAGGGTTCATCACAAGGTGCAAATCATCCATAAGCCTCAAGACTAGAAAGACCAAATTAGACTTTGCCAAAAAACATCTAAAAAAAAGCCAGCCCAGTTCTGGAACAAAGGTTTCTATGTATAGCTTGGAGGAAAGACAAGACAGGGGGGATATGATAGAAGCATGTAAATATATAAAGGGAATCAACACAGTAAAGGAGCAGACTATATTTAAAAGAAGAAAAACGACCACAACAAGAGGACATAGTCTTAAATTAGAGGGACAAAGGTTTAAAAATAATATCAGGAAGTATTACTTTACTGAGAGGGTAGTGGATGCATGGAATAGCCTTCCAGCTGAAGTGGTAGAGGTTAACACAGTAAAGGAGTTTAAACATGCGTGGGATAGGCATAAGGCTATTCCAGCTATAAGATAAGACTAGGGACTAATGAAAGTATTTAGAAAATTGGGCAGACTAGATGGGCCGAATGGTTCTTATCTGCCGTCACATTCTATGTTTCTATGTTTCAACCTGTACCAGATTGATGCGAAGAAAAACGTATGGAGAAGGCTTGGAATGGCTTTTGATCTGAAATATACCACATAATTTGCTAAACACAGTGGAAGTAGTGATGGCATGGGCATTGGGTCACTAGTGTTTATTAATGATGTGGCAAAAGATAGAAACAGCAGGATATATTCTGAAGTGTATAGGGATAAATTGGAAGGAACACAAGACAAACAGTACAATAAGGGTGCGCCTAAAATATATACTGAAATGTATAAAATAATAAATAGTAAAACAATATTTTAATATATGTAAAATATGGTATAAAATAAATGATTAACAGTAGTCCAAAATCTTATCAAAGTTCCTGATGGAGAATCCCACGTGTGAAAAAGAGAATTCTTCAGATGTGGAGTGAGGTCAGATCTTCATAGTTGTATGCTTGGAATTCAGTGAAGCATATGTGGAGAGAAGAAAAGACAGGACTCCAATGGTACAGTATGTAGATACGTTGAAAATAAAATAATAAAATAGGTCTTACTCACACTTTTCAGAGCTGAAGATCCAGCTCTGATATTATGCGCGTGAAGTGGAATAATCCCCACTCCGGGATATGTGGAGTAGACTTCGATTGGCGATTCTCTGGCACACGTTCGACGTCCAAGTTGGTATTATAGACCCAGAAGGAGAGAATAAAATATATAGTGCTCTCTGTATGCTTTTAATACAGAAGAAAACATTGAAGTCAGTGTTCTGACATAGAACCTCTGATCCTGGCTCCTGAAAACAACCTGTATTTATCTGCATTATTTCAATCTTAAGAGATTTACCTGCTTGATCTACCATATTGAAGATCCTTAACTGCTTCAACTGCTGAAAAACTGCATGATCCTGTGGGGAGGTTTTCTTCTGTATAGACATATCTTTAACATTTATTATTTTATACATTTCAGTATATATTTTAGGCGCACCCTTATTGTACTGTTTGTCTTGTGTTCCTTCCAATTATTAGGGGATTAGAGGGGATTCCCTTTTGAGGACTGCAGCCTTTTCTCATTGTGGCTATTTAGCGCTGATTTTTTTCTGTTTTTTTCTATAGGGATATATTGTCTCCTCAGATTCAGCCGAATTCAGTGAAGTTGATTGCACGGTGCTTCACTTTACAGATGGACAATGATCCAAAACATACTGCAAAAGCAACCCAGGTGTTTTTTTAAGCATAGAAGTGGAATATTCTGCAATGTCCAGATCAATCACCTGATATCAATCGATCAAGCATGCATTTCACTTGCTGAAGACAAAACTAATGAAGAAAGACCCACATACAAACAAAAACTGAAGACAACAGCAATAAAGGCCTGGCAAAGCATCACAAAGAAGGAAACACAGTGGTTGGTGATGTCAATGCATTCCAGACTTCAAGCAGTCATTGCCTGCAAAAGATTCTAGACAAAGTATTAAAAAATGAAATTTTATGTATGATTGTGTTAATTTGTCCAATTACATTTGAGCCCATGAAATAAGGGGACTGTTTATGAAAATGGTTGCAATTCATACAATGTTTTTGTTCAAACCCCTTAAATTAAAGCTGAATGTCTGCACTTCAGTTGCATCTCTGTTGTTTCAATTCAAATCCATTGTGGGGGCGTACAAAACCAAAATTATAAAAATTGTATCAGTGTCCAAATATTTGCAGGCCGAACTGCAATTTCTAGCTGTTTTCTTTCTTTTTTTTGGGGGGGTATGGGAAGAATTGTAGGAATGGGTATAGGAAGGGTTATTCTACCCCCAAAAAACTGTGTTTTCTTAAAGCACTGTTTTTTGGTTGGAGTAACTCTTTAAGTAAATACCAGTCTTGGATTTTTAGTTTTCATCTAGTTTTGCTATTAAAGGGTTAAAGAAAATGCTAATATTTTCCCATTAAACTTCGCTTGTTTACATCCATTGAAAAGTATTGACAACCATAATTGCTGTAACTGCAATTAAATTAAAAGTAATTTTATAGGGCCTTATTATTTTGTGAGTAAAATCCTGCAACCTCCTATTCTTTGACAAGCACAAAACTTTTAATTTTAATTTGTGAATATCAACTACATGGAAAAATTTAATTTGAAATGCATGAAAAGTACTTTATGTGTATTCACGAAAATGAACTACTCACAGTTTTATGCAGAGCAGCTAAAATAGAATTCTGTTTCAACGAATCCTTACAAAATGCCTAGCCAGATTTATTTTTGTCCAAAACAGTATATTTTCATTGTGTGAGGTTAGTTGCAGTTAGGTTGAATCTAACAAGCCAATTTTACTTTGGGGAAATCATCATGAACGTCTGCTGATAGCTAGACAATAGCAAGTATCTTTATCTGACCATTCTGAAAATATAGTTATATAAAATCTAGGGGACTAGAGGATAATTGCAGAAGGGAGCTTGGACAAAAAGGATATTACTGACAGCCCATTAGGGAGTGCAGAAAGTTTTAAAATAAATCTAAGATGCACAGACACACAGTGTTGTTTTAGTATTTTTTAGAAATGAAATATTGCAATAACCTGGAAGAAAAAATATATTACCTTGGAAATATAGTTTTTAGTATTATTTTGTGTGTTTTACAAAACATTATAAATCAAAACTTGAGTTGAGATAATTACTAGGAATATACATATCTTTAACAGCATGTTCTACAAGCAATTGCTTACACCAGAAGCCTTGGATGAGCTTTAGCTCACTTGTGCTGTTACGGAAAGGCCTTATACAGTGGCGTATATACCGGGGTCGCAGGGGTCGCAGCTGCGACTTGGCCCGGCTGCCCTGCGACCCGGTATGTACCCACTGTGGCCAGCCTCTTCTCCTGGGGGGCCCAGGAGCCAGCCACCTCAGGGCCCCCCGAGGCTGGCCCTGGTGTCACCTGGTGGGCAGGCTGGTGGGTGCGTGAGAGAGCACTCTCCCCTGTGTGCTCCCTCTTCAGCTCCCTCGCGCACCGCACTGATACCGGAGCCAAAAGATGACGTCATCTTCCGGCTCCGGCATCAGTACGTGGCACGCGAGGGAGTTGAAGAGGGAGCACACAGGGGAGAGTGCTCCCTCGTGCCTGTGGTAGAATTTATCTTGATTCCAAGGCTCAAGCTTATAGGTGTCATATAATGATATCCTATATTAAAATTGGCTAACTTGGACTCAAGAAATGCTTGATGCTTAAACAACACTTAAGACCATATATGTCTAAGTTCCGGGAGCAGAGAGCCCCCACCTAAGATGTCTCTGCTCTAATCATTTTATTCTCTCTTACCTTGAAACTTATTTGTTATGTGTACATGACGCTCATCCCTATGTCTTATCTGTATTCTCTTCCTATTACTGTTCTAAGAGTATTTGCACGTAAGCACTTACTTTTTAATGTATAAAACCCAGCTGATGAATAAAACGTCAGAGGCTTATTTTGAATATCAACAGGTGTCTGGTGTCTAATTCTCGCTTCTCCAAGTGCACGTGTAACAACAATTTGGGTTTCCTCTGAATATAACAAAGATCAACATTTTGATCCACAACAGCCCAGCAACACCACCGGACCCCAGGGAATCCCCCCAGCACTCCCAAAGGTAGGGATTAATTTTTTTTTTTTTTAAACGTGTGTGTGTGCTAGTGTTAGAGTGTGTGTGTTAGTGTGTGTGTGTTAGAGTAAATGTCTGTCAGTAAATGTGTGTGTCTGTTAGCTAGTGTGTATGCGTCTGTTCATGAGAGTGTGTGTGTCTTAAGCACTTACCTTTCTCCAGCACCGGACTCCCTTGGCGCTGGGGATCTCTCCGCCCTGATCCGCCTCTCAACTCCGAATGCGCATGCGTGGCAAGAGCCGTGCGCGCTTTCAAACCGTCCATCGGAAAGTATTACTCAATGCTTTCCTATGGACGTTCAGTGTCTTCTCCCTGTGATTTTTACAGTGAGAATCGCAGAAGCTCCTCTAACGGCTCTCAATGAGACAGCCACTAGTGGCTGGATTAACCCTCAGTGAAACATAGCAGCTGCAGGGATAAAACTAAAGGGACCTGGCACCCAGACCACTTCATTGAGCTGATATGATCTGGGTGTCTGTAGTGGTCCTTTAAGTGTATGTGTATCTGCATGCACTGGCGTACATACCACGGTCGCAGGGGTCGCAGCCCTGTGACCCCTGCGACCAGGTGCCCACCGCCATGTTGTGTGTTGGTTGTGTGAACGCCACTAGCCCTATATCTATAACACACCTGATTGTTGTGATTGTTCGGTTTGGTGGGGCAGTCCAGAACCACAATGTAACAAAAAATTGCTGACATAGGTCTCATTAATGAAATATGACTGAAAAGCTGGTAGGTAAAGTGAGAAACGGTTTACTTTGATTATCATCTTAGATTTCACAAACCATGAGAATATGCAGATAACCTAAAAACAATGTGTGCCCCCAGATCGAAAGATATGTGAACTTCTTACTCAATGTGCCATTGAAGAATTCAGTGAGAGTTTGTGTCCGTAGAGCAACTTTGGTGCCACTATGGTAGGTTTGCAGTATTTTTCCATCAACAAATGAAAATGTGCTAATACCTTCTTAGGAACTCTGAGTTGGAAATATTCAGAGATTACAAAATTACAGAAGCTGAAAAGAGACATATGCCCATAAATTTCAGCCTTCCTCACTTCTGTTTTTGCTGAAGGCACAAAAACCAGTTTGAAGCACTTCCAATTTTTGCAACAAACTAGGAAAAATTCCTTCTTGACCCCAGATTGGCAGTCAGATTTATCCTTGGATCGAGAAGCTATTACTCCAAAAACAAAAAATTATATCCTTGAATATTATGTTTTTTCAAGTATGCATCCAGTTTCTGTTTAAATCTGTACAATATCTGATAAAACCACTTCTTCAGGCAAGAGAATTCCATATCCTTATTGTTCTTACGGTAAAAAAAAAACGTAACTAACTCTCCTTTCTTCCAGTCTAAACACGTGACTTTGTGACCTATGTATAGTCCTGTTTGTGAATAGATTTCCAGACATTTGTTTGTATTGGCCTTGAATATAAATGTATAATTTTATCATCGTATTTCTATACTAAAGAGGTTTAAATTTGTTTACCTTTCTTCAAACTAAAATGTTCCATTAATTTTATTAATTTTGTAGCCCACCTCTGCACTTTTTCTAGTGCCATAATATCCTACTTTAGATTGACATTGGCCATTGTTGTCTATATCAATTCCCAAATCCTTCTTGTATGTTGTTATCACTAATTCAATACCATTTAGGGTATAGGCTCTTTACTCCAAGGTGCAGAACTTTGCATTTTTCTTCATTAAATTTCATCTGCCATTTGAGTTACCAGTCCCCCAGTCTAAATCTAAATCTCTCTGCAGCAAAGTAATATCCTGATCATTTTGACTTTCAATGCTTATTTCAAAGTAATTTATAAACATAATTACCCAGTCTTCTACCCAAGAACAAACATGTTCATCTGGACCAATTTCTTTCGGTTTGAACACTAACCTATTGTGTGGAACCGTGTCAAACACCTTGGCAAAATCCAAGTAGATTACATCCAGTGCAACACCCTGGTCTATACTTCTACTAACTGTTTTGTAGAATGTAATCAGGTTAGTTTGACATGACCTATGTTTCATAAAACTATGCAGATTTTTGCTGATAATGTTCTTCTCAATGAATTCCAGAATATTTTCCCTTAATAAGCTTTCAAATACTTTCCCAGTCATGAAAGTTAAGTTCATTGATCTATAATTTCCAGGCAAGGATTTTTCACCCATTTTTAATATCGGAACTACATCTGCCTTCCTCCAATCCTCCGGTACACTTCCTGAAAGAAAAGAATCTTGAAAGATTAAAAACATAGGTTCACTTATTTCCACACTTAGTTCCTTAAGTACCTGTGGGTGAATACCATCAGGCCCTGGAGCTTTGTTTATATTAACTTTCTTTAGCTGCTGCAGCACCTTGTCATGAGTCATCAAATCACTACTTTTCTGCATGTTTTTTACAGCAATTATTTGCATATCTATAGCCATAGGTTCTTCCTTCATATATACTGAGGAGAACTAGTTCTTTACATATTCTGCCTTTTCTTGGTCTTCATTAACTAACACCCCCATCCCTGTGTTTAGTGTACCTAGATAAAGATATTGAGTTTTAGTCTGTAACATATGAGATTCTCTTGTACTTTGCTTTTTGCATATTTGACTGGTTCCTAACCTCTGGTTTGGGACCAAAAACTGGTTCTCTGAGCTAATGTGTGCATTACCCAATGGTTGTAAGAAGCAGTTGTTTATTGCAGTAGTACTCACTTTCCTGTTGCAGTAGATAATCATTCAAACTTTGAAACATCTAATAAAATAGTTTTTTTTTTAGACCTTATTTCAATATTTATCCTACTGAAATTCAAGAATGGGTCTTGGAGCTCATTTTACAATTGAAGAATTGGCCTCCAAGCTTTTGCCTAATATATAATTTGCATCTTGTTAAACAATACTTATTTTTATTTATTTGTTGACAATAAATTGCATGTCAAGAGGCAAAGTGCAAGAATCCACAGGACAAACACCCCACACAAATTATTCAAGTTCTCTCAGGTGCATTTATTTTGCAGGAAATATAAAGCCACGTGTTCTTTAACTCCAAGGGAAAGTGATGAAATAGTTGTTACTTTGCCAAAAATCCCTGCTGAGCACATACGCACGATGTGGTGCTCTAGCTGGAGCAAGATCTTAAACCTGTAGGCATGGTCTGACTTTCTGCCTTACCAGAGGTGGAATAAAGATAACAATGATATACAGTCTTTTCTCACTCTTACTGTCCTTTTACAGCATGCAGTCATATGTCATACGACAGAGAGATTTGTTTATAACCACATATTGGGTGAACTGCACAAACTACATTGGCTCTAGAATACCCATTCTAGAAAACAGAAAGAATTTTTAAAAGTCTTGCATAATCATAAATAAGCTCCCACTCTGCATATCTCCTCATGTCTTTCTTCCCTTTCTTTTCCATTGTTTGTGTAATTTCTAATTTTACTTACAAGTGTAAAAAAGCAGGGCTTGCTCTGTTTATTGTGAATAGTATTCCTTAGTTAGACAGAAATCATAGCAGATTGAATGACAACTATAATATTAAGTGGCATATGCTATATTTTAGTTGATCAGCTAAAATTATTTGGTCTCATACAGCATATTACTGACAGCAGCGAAGTCAGTGATGCCAGAAACAGTCTACAATGTCATAAAATTGAACAGTTGAAATGTCAGATTGTATTAAGCTATACTAGAATAGTAGTTAGAGTCAGACTTCATTAGGAAAAACATGCCAAGGTTGATTTACCACCTGTCTAATGCATTAGATAGATTAAAAATGTTTTAATTAAAAAAAAAAAAAAAGAAAATACAAATCTCTGGGATTAAGATTTTTTTCAAGCAATGTCTGCTGGAATTGGAATCTGGCTGAGAAATTCCAACCAACCCATTTTCCTTCACTTGGACCAATATAAACTGTTACACATATTAAGATGTCAGAGTGTGCATGTTCAGTAATCCAGGGGTGGAACCAGTGCTCCCCCCTGGGGAGGAGTGCAATATTTTATTAAATGCATACAGAAAAAAATTAAATTTATTGAATAAACAATAGCTTATTACCCAATTCATTTGACTTTTGCATTACTGATTACAGGTTCTTTCTTTACAGACATACCATTCGGTTTGAGTCTCTCATTCCTTCTTATACTCCATTTGACTGTTATCATATTAAACCCCATCTTTTTCACTAGCTCTTGTTTATTTTCATACCTGTCTTTTTTTACCGGACTCCAAACTTTCTTATCAACAACAATTTTCTCAATCCATTGTATTCTTTTCCAGTTTATTCTCCAAGGCAGAACAGGTTTACTTCTCCAAAAATTTAAATAGTTTTTTGTCAATTTTCCTACAAGCCTTTTTCTAAAAAGTTACCTTTTCTGATATAGTTTCCTTACCAATGTATTTTCTTCCGATATCCCACTCTTACCTCTCAGCTTCCATCTTTATCAGCCCCCATTCAGAACCCACTGTACTTATTGTATCATAACCTCCCTCAAGCTCCAGAAGAAATAACACTCTGCTACAATGTAAAGTAGTAAGTGTAGAGCCTGTATAACAGTGCAAATTTGCTGTCCCCTCAAAATAACTCAACACACAGCCATTAATGTCTAAACCGTTGTCAACAAAAGTGAGTACACCCCTAAGTGGAAATATCCAAATTGGGTCAAAAGCCTTACCTTAAAAACAAAGCTGGCAGGCCAATGAGCTCAATGGGAGAACATGCCCTGGTGCTCCCCCCAAAAAATTGCCACTGCAGTAATCCCTACAGAAGTAAATAAATACATTCTGCAAATGTACATACTTGTTATAAATTAATCAGAGCTACTTGTGTTAATGAGAGAAACTGGCCAGTATTTATTTATTTGGATTAGATTTTTTGTATCCTTTGTTATGAGGGGCCACTAATTACAGGAGTTAATAGAATGTGGTCTCTGTTGTAAGGTAATTCTCTTTTAAGATTTTTTTCAGATTAAAAGTTGCCTGACTTGCAGCAGTACCATTGTTATATATTCAATAAAATGCAAGTGCTGTATGTGTCATGATCTAATGCAGGTCAGGCATGAGACTGAAACTGTGGTTAACTTCAGGGTCTTTATTTGTGATCTTAGATAATATTGTATAAACAGGATATCCTATAATTTAAGTTATAGGAAAGAGAGATAGAGAACCTTAAGTTCTCCTGCAAAATGTCTTGATAAACTTGGGAACTCATTTTTCCTTTGATGATAGCAATCAGTCCAGGCCCTGATGCAGCAAAGCAGCCCCAAACCATGATGCCCCCACCACCATACTTCACAGTTGGGATGAGGTTTTGATGTTGGTGTGCTGTGCCTTTTTTTCGCCACACATAGTGTTGTGTGTTTCTTCCAAACAACTCAACTTTGGTTTCATCTGTCCACAGAATATTTTGCCAGTACTGCTGTGGAACATCCAGGTGATCTTGTGCAAACTGTAAACATGCAGCAATGTTTTGTTTGGACAGCAGTGGCTTCCTCTGTGGTATTCTCCCATGAAATCCATTCTTGTTTAGTGTTTTACGTATTGTAGATTCGCTAACAGGGATGTTAGCATTTGCCAGTGACTTTTGTAAGTCTTTAGCTGACACTCTAGGATTCTTCTTCACCTCATTGAGCAGTCTGCGCTGTGCTCTTGCAGTCATCTTTACAGGACGGCCACTCCTAGGGAGAGTAGCAGCAGTGCTGAACTTTCTCCATTTATAGACAATTTGTCTTACTGTGGACTGATGAACAGCAAGGCTTTTGGAGATACTTTTATAACCCTTTCCAGCTTTATGCAAGTCAACAATTCTTAATCGTAGGTCTTCTGAGAGCTCTTTTGTGCGAGGCATCATTCACATCAGGCAATGCTTCTTGTGAAAAGCAAACCCAGAACTGGTGTGTGTTTTTTATAGGGCAGGGCAGCTGTAACCAACACCTCCAATCTCATCTCATTGATTGGACTCCAGTTGGCTGACATCTCACTCCAATTAGCTGTTGGAGATGTCATTAGTCTAGGGGTTCACATACTTTTTCCACCTGCACTGTGAATGTTTACATGGTGTGTTCAATAAAAACATGGCAACATTTCATTCTTTGTGTGTTATTAGTTTTAGCAGACTGTGATTGTCTATTGTTGTGACTTAGATAATGATCAGATCACATTTTATGACCAATTTGTGCAGAAATCCATATCATTCCAAAGGGTTCACATACTTTTTCTTGCAACTGTAAACCTTTAAGAGGAATTATAGGTATAAATCTTAGGGGAAAAGATAATTTATGCAATATGCCCCAGAACAGAATATAAAGAAACAGGGAAACCTATAAGAGGTAGGTAGATTGAGAGAATGAAAACAAACAACTAAACAGAAATATAAAGATTACGTTATATAGGTTTTTAGTTGTTCAGTCTTTTGGATTGGAGGTTGTACTGTAGTAACAGGTCTTTTATGATAGATGCCAATATTATCTGGAATGTTTGTAAATCCAATGTAGGAGTAATACAGGTAGCCACACAGTAACAATAAATTAAAGTCCAGTATAGAATTAAGCAAGTTGGAAGTCAAGCAGGAATGCTGATTTGTTCATAGCTTGGAATAGCCCTATACCATATATTTGTTGAATTGAAGATAGGAGGAAATCTTCGGGCATATCCTATATTGCTAAGGGAAGTTACTCTCTATTTGTTTATTCCACCATAATCACTTTAAATTGAAATTTCTATATCACTGTATGTGGATTTTAGAATCACTGTTATAAATTCACTAGTGTGTGAGAGATTCCATATATACGTCTTGGTATAGTGCAGGTTTGTAAATAAAGCAGGAATGTAGAGTTGTTCAGGCAAGTCTGGAGCAGGTTGGTGAGTCAAGTCCACAGGTTATAACACAGGAGCCAGAATATGAAGTCTTTCAGGCAATCATCAACTTCAATGTCAAGGTGAGTTGGGTGTAACCTTTTAAAGGATCTGAATTAGTCCAGGCAGGTGAGGATGAGATGAAAATCTCTGTGCTAGTTTTTAGGTAGGCCACTAGAGGCAAATATTAGTTACTGCAGTAACGAATTTAAGAAAAATGAATAAAGTTCAGAATTTAGATTTTTGGATCCTGACATTATGTACTGTGTACCTATTGTACTATTCTCCTGTTTAGAACATATAGCTTGGATGCAACTTCTGTTTGCAACATTAGTTTTCTACGTTTTATGTATCTGCTAGTGAGTGTGTATACTGTTTAATATCAGACTTTTTTAGGCTTGCTCTTGTTTATTTATTAACGTTTGTAATTCTGCTGTTGATTCATGAGGAAAACAATTAAAAGGAATAAAGGTTAATACCCAAGTGACACCTAAAATGGATTATTGCCTCATCTGTCCTGCGTTTTAAACATTTATTTTATTTACTGACCTATCAAGTCCCAGTTTAATAAACTATAAAGTTATTTATTTTTCATGTTTTTTCCTATATTCATGAATGTAGGATTTTGTCATTAATTGTATTTGAGTTTTGGGTTATGATTTATAAAACACCAAAAATCCCATAGCGCTGTACAACAGGTGGACAAACAGATATGTAATTGCAACAAGACGAGTTGGTTGCACAGAACAGTAGTTGGCCCTGCTTACATTCTAGGGTGAGTGGAGTAAAGTAACACAGGAGATAAGGGTAGGCTGTATTTCATGTATGGGAAAAAGTAGGTTATTAGAATAGTTTATAATGAAGGGTTAGGTTTTTGGATGACAAAGTTACAGGAGAGGAAGCAAGGTCATTAACAGTTTACTTGATATGCTTTCCTACAAAAGTGAGTTTGTAATGATCTTTTGAATGAATGGAGACTGGGTGAGAGTCTAGCGGAGCAAGGAAGGGAGTTCCACAGCTTAAGAAAAGTCTTGAAGGTAAGCATCAGAAGTAGGAGTTCAAACAGAGGATAGATGCAGATCTTTGGCAGAGCGTAGGGGCCAGGACAGGACATTCTAGTGTATTAGTGAGGGTAGGTAGGAGCAGTGTAGAAATTTGTAAGTAAGCACCAGAATTTTAAATTAAGCCCTAAATCTTATTGGAAGCCAGTGTAAATACTGACAAAGAGAAAAGGCATGGGAAGTGCAGGCAGACAAGAAGATGTCATATTCACATATTGTAGACGGTAATGGGGCAGGCATTCCCAGTGCAAGACCACTTAGATGTGAATTGCCGTAGTCAAGGCAAAAAATTATAACAGCATGGACCAGCACCTTAGCCGTATCCTGTGTTTCATAAGGGTTAATGTGAGCTATGTTGTTGAGATGGAAGCAACAGGATTTGTCAAGTGACAGGACATGAGGGGTGAAGACAAGGTTGTAGTCATAGAGAACACCTAGGCAGTGGGGCAAGGTAGAGCTGAGTGTTGTGGACTTGGAGGGAAAAAGACTCGGGAGTAGCAACAATTGAGGGAGGAAGGAAAAGAAGTTAAGTTTAAGGAAGTGAGCAGCCATCCAGTTAGAAATAGTAGAGAGGAAGTAAGAGATACAAGAGACACATGAGAGATCAGGAGAGGACAGATAGATATGAGTGTCACCTACATAGAAGTGATATTGGAAGCCAAAAGAGCTGATGAGTTTACCAAGGGAGACAGTATAGATAGTGAACAGTAGGGGACCAAGGCCAGAGCCTTAGTAAGCACTGACAGAGAGAGGTTGGGGAGATGAGGAAGCGCCAGAAAAAGAAACACTGAAAGAGTGCTGGGAGAGGTGAAAATCAGGAAAGAGCAGAGTCTCGTAAACCAGATTACTGTGGATGAGAAGTTGTTGATCAACAGTGTCAAAAGCAGCAGAAAGGTCAAGGAGAGTAGACTACCAGTAGACCACTGGGTTTAGCAGCAATTATATCATTGCATACTTTGGTCAGGGCTGTTTAGATAGAGCTGCAAATGCTAAATCCAGACTGAATGGGTCGAGCAGAGAGTTGGATTCAAGGAAGTCTGTCAATTTAGCGTACACAATTCTCTCAAAGATCTTGAAGGCAAATGGTAGTAGCGAGATAGGGTAGTAGTTGGATAGAGAGTTAGGGCAAAGGTTGGGCTTTTTTAGAAAAAGTGTGATGGGTGCTTGAAGAGGAGAGGAGAGATTTAATATTTTAGTGAGGGGCAGAGCAAGAGAAGAAGACACAACGTGATTGAGATGTGAGGGAATATGATTAAGGGAACAAGTGGTGGGGCTGGAGGACCAAAGCAGAGCAAAAACCTCTTCTGGTATAAAGGGTGTGAGTGAGCATTGAACAAAGGTGGGACAGGGATTGGGGGAAGTATGGGTCCCTACGTATGGCTAGAGATCTCTTTCCTGATCATGAAAACATAGTTTTATCCTGATTTGTACAACATTGACTTAATGATATTTATACTCAGATTAACTGCATTTATTCATACAGTAGGGATAAATAACAGTTTGACTGTTCTTATCAGATTTATCTCTCATTAACCAGTATGATGGTACTACACTACCAACTACCCCTATAGTCTCAATCTGCACAGCTCTGTTTTATAAATTTATGTTTTTGGCTTTACAGGGAAATGGAACTATAAAAGCAGTCCCTATTGAATTAAACTCTAAGCACCCATAGAGCTCCCACTCACTCTCAGATGCCATATCTGTATTTATCTTTGTATTTTTATGAAATGCATTAAAATGACAGCAGAAAAATCACATATTTGCTTTTAGCTATAGAATTCAAACATTGTCAGCATATTTACCAAACACTGCCAGTACCACTAAATTATGCTTATATTGCTTAGAGTGAGCCCTGTGGGAAGACTCCTGGTTAGGTTCCAGGAGCCAAGACTGTGTAAGGGACCTCAAGATTTCTAAAGGCAGCCCTGATAGCTGAATGGCAATTCACAACAAGAAAGAAAGACAATAGCTTGTTGCATAACAGCTATTGGCAGGGCCTCCCTCAAAGGGTAACAACCATGATGGTTTTAGCATTGGCCCGGTGCCCCCGGGGGTCCCAGGCACCCAGCTCCACAATGCAAATGTGCACCACATATATATATATATATATATATATATATATATATACATATATATATATATATATATATATATATCCAATAAGTTGAGAGGTGCACTCACAGGTCTTGTTCCAAGCGATTCTTTATTAATAAATTATTTCATCAAAGTAGTCTATCCCGATTAATAAAGAATGACTTGGAACAACTGCGATTGCACCTCTGACCTTATTGAATATATAATAGTACGCTGGGTGCACCAAGCCACAAGGATAAAGAATATTTAAAGGGGTACGTGCAAAGGACACATGGAATGAATATATATATATATATATATATATATATATATCTCACACTGGTCAAGCCATAAGACTTGCTTTTCCCACAGAAATCACAAATCTGCAATGATTTTTGACTTTTGCTTCCCAAGCACTGCCAAGCCTCAATAAGCAAACTAGTAACCAACTTTATGCTAATGATTTGCATTAACAATGAAACAGCTGTCCAAGTATCCAAATATACAAACTCATTTGCATATGTCCACCCAGAATCCTTTGTGGTAGTAACATTACTGCAGATTTGTGATTTCTGTGGGAAAAGTAAGTCTTATGGCTTGACTGGTGTGCAGATTTTTGTTTAACATTAGATGTGCCACTGCACCCTGCACAGTGGCACATCTAATGTTGCGGGGCCCACACACTAAGGAGACCCAAGGGATGGCCCATGCGTTTAGAGACCCTGATTTAAAACAGCCCCAGCTAGCAGAGGTCACCTTACTGCACCCAAAGATAAGAAACAGGAGGGTGGCTAAAATATTACCAGCATGTGTGTGTCAATGGGTCTGTTTATGTATCTGTGTTTCAGTGTGTACATCTGTGTGTCTGTTTGTATCTGTGTGCCAGTGTGTATGTCAGTGTAAGTTTCTGTGGGTTTAACTATGTGACATGGTGTGTATCTGTGGGTGTAACATTGTGTCAGTGTGTGTAACTGCGTGTCAGTGTGTGTATCTGTGTGTCTGTGTATTTGTATTTATGTCAGTGTGTGTGCATGTATGTTTATCAGTGTGTGTGTATCAGTGTGTGGTAGTGTATACACTACACACAAATGCATGCCTGCATTAAAACACCAACATTCACAAACACATACTCCATACAAAAAGCAGGCAAAGCATTTTGGAACTTGTATAATAGTTGGGGATCTACATTTTGGCCATCCTTGTGCCAAATTCTTGACCCCAACAGCCTGTATAGTGAAGAGGGAGCACAGCACACATCAGGGACCCCAAAATTTCTAATGGCTGCCATGGCTATTAATAACATGCTCCCTGTTCCCAAGGGAATGCAAATAGGTACAGATTGGAGCAGAAACTGGGAACATTTCAGAATTAAGTTTGAAGATTATTCCCAAGCTGCATGCGTACGCTCATGTCTACTGCAATGCAAATGGTAACACACGGATTTGGCTAGAAATGCACATATAAATTGAAATATAAAAAGGGGACCCATTTAGCTTGACTCTTGAGCAATGGGTAATGTAGAGATCACACCTAAAACAAGGAAGATAATGCTTGGCACTGCACATTTTTTCACAAGGTAAACTAGTTTATTTGAGAAGATGGAGTTTTAGAAGATTTTTATGATAACCTTATCTCATATGTATGTAATACCAAAAGTGAATCAACGAGAGCTGCTAGATAGCTTTAGTGGCTTTGGAAATAACAGAACATATCACTGTTTCACTGACACAGACCATAAGAGCATCGTATTAGAAAATTATTAGTACTGTTAAATCTTTGTAAAGCTGTTAAAGACCTAGGTTTTTTCCATGTGCCCAGATGGTTGCCTCCAGATTTAACTACGCTACAGTTCTATTCATGATGTTACAGCACTCATCACAATTCAGCTAAACTGGTGGACTTAGACATTTTCTACTGGTTTTAAAATATTTTGCATTGGCATGCAGAGGTATGCACCCTTTGGTACTACAGTTGTCATAGACTACACCTTCCCTGGTGCTTTGTCTGCCTTAAATCAGTTGGCCCCAATGGATTAATCTGAAAAAATTTGTCTGTGATTCCACAATTTTGCACTCTTTGGTTCACAGATCCAATGAGAAGAATTAACCAGTAGAAGAGAAAAGAAGTAGTAACATTTATATTTATATGATACATTAGGTATAAATATATCCTACTTTTCCCCCTCTATTTTTTTAAGAAATTCAACAGTTAGAAGCTGTCCCCTAACCTTGTTTCTTTTTTTTTATTCTTTTGTGCCATGCACAGAACTCCATTTAAAACAATTTAACCCCTTAGTGACCAGACTGCTTTTCAATTTTCTTACCATTAAGGACCAGGGCTGTTTTTAATTTCCCTCTTACTTATTTACTGTACCCACACATATTATATACTGTTTTTCTTGCCATTAGATGTTCTATCTAAAGATACCATTATTTTCATAATATTATATAATTTACTATAAAATGTTTTATAAAATATGATGAAAAAATTTTAAAAAAGCACACTATAAAATGTTTTATAAAATATGATGAAAAAATGTTAAAAAAGCACACTTTTTCGAACCTTGACCCCCAAAATCTGTTACGCATCAACAATCGCCAAAAAACGCCAAAAAACACCAATGCTAAATAGTTTTTAAATTTTGTCCTGAGTTTAGAAATACCCAATGTTAACATGTTCTTTGCTTTTTTTGTAAACTTATAGGACAATAAGTACAAGTAGCACTTTGCTATTTCCAAACCTTTTTTTTTCAAAATTAATTGTAACACTGATATCTGTCAGGAATCCCTGAATAACCATTCACATGTATATAATTTTTAAAAGAACACAACCTAAGGTATTTTGACTCTTTTCATGCAACCATTTTACCACTAATCCATGCCAAATTAAAAAAAAATAATAATTGGTGATTTTCTTTTACACACGTAGCAATTTAAGAATACCTGTACTGAGAACTTAAGGGGGTTACTACCAAAGAACACCCCAATATGTTTTCAGCAACATCTCCTGAGTACAGTGATACCACCCATGTATAGGTGTGTTGGGGTCTCTGGGGTTTAAAAGACCTTATTTGGAGGGTGCGCAGTCCAGTTTTCCAAATTTTCACAGCTGGTCATCATGCACCCATGTCCTATTTGGGACATTTTTGCAGCTGGTCAATGTAATTTACCCCCATCAAACCATATTTTTTTAAAGTAGACAACCCACAGTATTCAAAATTGGTCACAAACCCTGGCCAAAATTAGCACTGATATTAGTTTTTTTTTCATTTTTTACACATAAACTGTCACTTTAGCGATTTATATTATCAGTATAATAAATTTTACTGCTCTAAAACACTCATATTTGTGTAGAGTAATGTCACACGAGTACAACAGTATCCCTCAAGTACAGATTGTATGGTGATTTGGAAAGTTACAGGGTCAAACATAAAATTTGCCGATTTCTGTTTTTGTAACTTGCTATTTGAGAACGTATAGCAGCCCAAAAATGAAAATAAATCCCACCATGACATATCATTTGAAAAAGTAGACAGCCCAGGGTATTCAAAATAGGGTATGTCCAGTGTTTTTTAGTAGCCACTTAGTCACAAACACTAGCCAAAGTTAGCATTTAAATTTGTTTGTGTGTGAAAAATGCAAAAAACGAATATGAACGCTAACTTTGGCCAGTGTTTTTGAAAGTTACAGGGTCAAATATAAGGCTTGCCCATTTCATTATTTTCATTGAAATTTGCCAAATTGGTTATGTTGCCTATGAGACCATATGGTAGCCCAGAAATAAGAATTACCCCCATGAGGGCATACCTTTTGCAAAAGTAGACAACCCAAGGTATTGCGAATAGGGTATGTCCAGTTTTTTCTAGTAGCCAATTAGTCACAAACACTGGCCAAAGTTAGAGTTCATATTCTTTTTTTGGATAATTCACACACAAACAAATATAAATGCTAACTTTGGCCAGTGTTTGTGACTAAGTGGCTACTACAAAAGACTGGACATACCCCATTTTAAATACCCTGGGTTGTCTACTTTTGTAAATGGTATATCATGGTAGCATTAGTTTAATTTCTGGGCTGCCATACCTTCTCAAAGGTAACATAGCCAATCTGGCAAATAGCAATTTACAAAACTAGAAATTGGCAATTCTTATGTTTGACCCTATAACTTTCCAAAACACAATAAAACCTATACTTGAGGGGTACTGTTGTACTCGTGAGACATTACTCTACATATAGAATGTAGATTGTGTGTGTGTGTGTGTGTGTGTATATATATATTTTTTATTGTGTGTTTTTTTTAATATATATATATATATATATATATATACATATAATGTGTGTGTACGTTTTTATTTCCTATATATGTATAATATAATAATGATGATAATAATAATAATAATATGTGTATTTATCTCAAAGTACACTTATAATGCAACATTATTATATATGTTAAATATATCATAAAATTATTTACTTTTTTATAATACATTATACATATATAATATATGTATAATATATTTATTTGATGATTTTGTTATTTTTTTTTTTTTTCATTTTACGTGCATGGGGGACTGCCTGATTGCTCAGGCAGTCCCCCTGCTGGCAGCTCCATAGACTTCCATTACGGCCATGTGATCATGGTGATCACATTGCCCTGGAGGGCCGGAGCTGCAGCAAGGGGACTGCTGGGATCTCGGGAAGTCCCCCTGGACCGGGATCGCCGCTGATCGCCAGTCCAGGTGAGTACCTGGGTCATTTTAGGTGATAAACTGCTGTTTTTTGTCGGATGAACCCTGCACGTTCGAAGTTGGGGAGGGGGTTTATCTCTTGTTGATTTTCTCTATATAAAATTAAGGTATTTGGGATTTTTGACAAATCACTGACTGTCCAAAATTCAGACAAATGCAATTTGTTTTAAACCGAATGCACAAGCTAATCATAAGCTCTTGATATCTGGTATCATGTGGCTAATTTGGTATGCATCCAAATACATTTAGAACATACTCTAATACGCTTTACTTGCAAGCAGTTATTTGATTTTTAAATCTAGCATTAAAATGTACGAAATATTGCAAATTAATCATTCAGACAATGAACGTATTACAGAACAGTGATTGCATAATATCATGCCGTACACAAATTCAAAGTTAAAACTGTAGTCTCTGTAACTGCTTCATGTGATTGAAGTGGCTATTGTGTCTGGAGTCCCTGATGCTGTCCTTCCATTCAGCATTACACTGTTTTTAATACCTTAATGCTAAATGAGAAACTCAACAGCCCTTCCCCTCTGTGCTACTTGGACTAATGAGGAAACACTAGCCTAAGCAGCAATGGGCTGCTGTAATTGTCTGAGAGTGTCAGCTGACTGCTGCCCACCTATCACAGCATCCATTGGTATGGCTAAAAGGAAGTCTGTAATCTGTTTTAACCATACAAGAAACATAGAATGTGACGGCAGATAAGAACCATTCGGCCCATCTAGTCTGCCTAATTTTCTAAATGCTTTCATAAGTCCATGGCCTTATCTATCCCACACATGCTTAAACTCCTTCACTCTGTTAACCTCTACCACCTTAGCTGGAAGCTATTCCATGCATCCACTACCCTCTCAGTAATGTAATACTCCCTGATATTTTTAAACATTTGCCCCTCTAATTTAAGACTATGTGCTCTGGCCCCAGTAGGAGCCAGGGCTGTGGGTGGCTAGGCAACTTATTTAGTGTTAACTATTCAAAAAGGGTTTAACACCAAATGGCGGACAGTGCCAGAGAACTCTCTAAGCACATCATTGAGATGAAATGGTTATAGTGCCTACAATGCCCATTTAATTTATTTTTTAATTATCCTTTAGTCATCATCATTTATAGTTAATACAAGACATGCATACATGCAACCAACATTTGTGGAAAAGTGTTACATGCAACGGCTCAGCATGCAAAATGAGATTAGGGCCTTTGGATTAATTGCGCAGCTTGCAATGAATATGAAAAAGGTCCAGCTAAAATATACATTAAGTTTGCATGAGCTGTTTAGCTTGGTTATTGGTAAGCATACTATTAGTTAATTATGCAAAATATTTCTACTAATTGTTCATCATTAGTTTGACTTTTGGGAAATTGAACGGATTTACCTAATTTATCTTTTAAAACTGGAAGCATTTTAGGGCACAATTTTTATGTTCTAGCAACTGCAAGTGACTATCTCAGACTTTTTACAATTTACAAAGTAAATAAAGTCCTGTGGGACAGTGTTTGCTGTGATAACGTACTGCAATTAATTCAACATCCATTTTCTAACGGGACTCATCCTAGGGGGAGTCCAAATTCATATTTCTCCTTTATATTAGTGAAAGAACCAAGACATTATGTCCCATTATCAAAAAGTTACAGTTGCCAGTCTATTAAAAGTATATTGCTTTTTTTTCCAAACAGATTAAAAAGAGTTAATCACATAAAGCAAACAGTAATAGCTTAAAGACTCACATAGATGGTGTAAAAGTGCACAAATCAACTTAATTCATATAGACTGGATTTTGTATGGCTGAATCCACTGTCAAAATTGTAAATAATCTGTGCAAAAAGTGAAACATAAGGTTAATGGCTCGTGGAAAGCTATCCTACAATGGGGAAAAACAACTTATAATTGAATGGAAAGTAAACCCACACTGCTAGTGATATCAAAGACCTAAAGGGACATGCTTTTAAAAAAGGTTTCACTATTTAGTAGATTAATCTCCATAAAAAACATATGCAATTATTTTGGCATATTTTCTCCTAGTTTACAGTAACTGCAGATCTACTAC
The DNA here is from genome assembly GCA_933207985.1 of Pelobates cultripes. Lineage (NCBI taxonomy): Eukaryota > Metazoa > Chordata > Amphibia > Anura > Pelobatidae > Pelobates > Pelobates cultripes. The sequence continues at coordinate 102,799,878 of OW240916.1, forward strand.
TGCAAGCCCTTTTCTTTCTGTATTCTCAATGAGAAACGATATAGACACCAAAATTAAAGCAAAAATACTTAAAATGTGGCTCCAGTGGGGGTCGAGCCAGTGCTCACTCGAGATGGTCTCATGCTAGAGAGCTCTGGGCTGACATTTTTCTGAGCCTTACATCACACTTGCCAGTTCTATTTGTAGCATACAACTAGCCGCTGACTATGGGGAGCAGCTCAAAAAGATGTTTCGAGATAATGGAGCTTTGCACCGTCAGCCACAACAACTCTTGCCTTCAAATATGGAGCCTGCTGGGGCCTACTCCATGGCTTTATCTGAGGTTGAGATTGTACAGGAGAAGGACTTCCTTACTGTCCTGCAAGTACCATTGCCTTCAGCATTGGAGGATAATGTTCCCTCAACCAAGACTGCTATAAAAGCCCTGCTACAGGACAAAGCAATGTTTCAGGCTGACATGGCTGTTGTGAGGGAGAAGGTTGAAACACTGACAGGCAGCATACCAGCACACACAATGGATGAAGATTGGGGAGGGCACTGGTACAGTCTGTTACAAATGCTGTGGTTAACACCCTACAGAAGAAATGTGGAGATTTAATGTGTTTGGGCCCCAACATCATTGTCTGTTAAAAAAAAAAAAAAGATGCAATTAAGGTATTGAGACTTTCCATGTCTTAAGTTTTCTCTGTATTATACAAAATTTCAGCTTGCATGTAATTTAAGTTAAACTAGCAGTTATGCACTTAGTGTTCTATTTTAGAACCTGTGAAATATATCATGTGCTTTGTTTTGCTTAATATGTAACCTGAATGTTGTATTTCATTGTGGCTGCTGTGTCTACTGTCAGCTGTAGATTGACACTTCAATTAAAGATCATAAGGTAATGCTGGTGAATTCTTGCCTTCTATGCTCCGAAAGACTGCTGAAATTGTACACGGTTTTTATCTTGATGACAAAAAAAGCAGTTTACTATTTCTCCCTCACAGCACTGGTCTCTGTGCCATCGTCCAACCTCCTTGGCCATGGTTATTGAGCTTGATCTCATCAAATCCAATGCTTTCCCATTGGAAAGCATTGGGCAGCTAGTGCTATTTTGGAGGAATAACCTCTATTGGTTGTCAGAGTGGTAGCCACTAAAGGTATTTAAACCCTGTAACAAAAACATTGGCATTTTACAGAATGGTAGCGTTTTCATTTATAGGGTAAAAAGTCAGGACATAGCACTCAGACCATGTCTGGGTGTCTTGTATCCCTTTAAAGATTACAAATATTTCTGATACAACACATTGATTCTTGCTCATTGTAGTTAAATGGAGAGTAGGAGGGGACTTTTGTCAGTACCTTCAAAGATAAATTGTATCTACAATGTTGGACTACATTACATTTTAACATGCACAAGGAAGCATACATTTAAATAATAATAATGTATTAATTTATTTTTGTTAAAGCAAAATACATGTTTTTAATACATTTCAAGTATCCATCTGAATATAACAGTATACATGCTGATATAGTAAATCATGTATGTAATATGGCAACTCCTGTAATAAACATGGATTGTTTCATCAGTCTGAGGCTATAAATAGTTACTTTATTGGCACATTGACTGTTTATTTTGCAGAACACACTGTTCATCCTTTTGGAGCACATATGTTTTCCCACTGGATGCCACTAGTTAAATGAAACGCCAGCTTCTCATTCTTGCTTCAGTGATTTTGTCCCCCCTATATAATTGCCAAGAATATGGTTACAACATTATGTCTCTTGTGACAGACAGACTCGATACACTAAACATCTTCTAGTTAATCATTGCAATTTTGAATGCTCTCTTTAATTAGCTATTTTGTGTTCCCATAATTTACTGGGATGACCTATACACAGAGTAACTTTGTCAAGCAGCTAGGAACCAAATGGCAAAATCTGAATATAGGATTGTTGTTTTTTTGCATGTATTATGGGGAGTAATTTTGGATAGTGTTGGCATTAAATGCAGGTTGTGTATTTGTGTGCTTTTTGTGTTTGAATGAAGGGGCATATTCACAAATATACACATACACTTCCCACGTAGATTGACGGAGATGTACACTCACAGATACACACACAATAACATACATTAAAATAAAGAAAATGCATATTTGAGCCACTGTCCTGTTTTCATATCTTTAAATCAATAAAGAAAGAAAGAAAGAGTTGCAGCTTTTGTTGCACGTATGAACTCATGTTAATCTCCCATAGAATATATATGTTTCTTTGTTTCTCTCCAGTAATCAGTCTTCAGTTTATTGGCCTTACATGGATGTTTGCAACCTACTTTTCTCCCCTCCTTATCAATACCATTATGCATTGGAATTCTAAGTGCAGGTACTGTCTTTTTGTTCATGTCCTTTTCTATTATTACCTGATCAACTGTATGTTCAGCACACAAGGTTCAAAGTCTATCTGCGGGGCATTTCAAGATAATTAACTGTATCCGGTTGGAGAGGGGGTTTTATGGGTTAACTTGATGATGGAATGGAAAGTTGAATGATACTTACAGGAGAGAGGTGTGGGGGCATTTTATGGGTAGGGGTATGAGTTCACAAAGGCCAGATTAATTAAGGAATTAATTGAGTGAAGAGTGCTGGTAAGAGGGGCAGGGCACAATTGCCTACCGGACCACCAGCTTACATGTGTGGGCTGCAGTCTCTGAGTACCAGATTTTTGCTGATCAAAAGCAGTGGGACATGTTTTGGAATGTATTGAAGCAGTGACATAGCAGGTATAAATTTGCAATTAGTTTTATTAGCTCCGCACTGTATGGGCTTGTAGTTGGTCTGGTGGCACAAACTCTAAACCCCCGGAGGACTGCACTATCTGGGGTCAAGTAGGCTTCCAGATTATATTGGGTATGATGTAAAGAAGTTTGCCTGTGTGTGACGGACCGCCTGCCAACCCGACTGGAAGCCTCAATCGAACGATGCTCCTAGGGCTCGCCAAGGACCATCAGCACCGCACTCGGCACCATAACCACTGCAAACACCACAAATAGCCGCAGCTTGTTTGTGGTTTTGCCGTCCTCCACCTGTCAGGGATCCGCGGGCGGCTAGTAGGGGAGGCTGCACGCCACTTGCAGCACTCACCCTCAGTCCATCGCCGCCCGCGGTCTCCCCTCTGCTTACCTGTCGGCGAGGGGCGTCTCCTCTGTGCCGCTCGCCGCCAGCATCCTCCACGCCCCCCAGCGGCAGCATGTATAACGCTGCACGCTGGGAGGTCAATGAATTAAGTAAACGCCAGGGTCACGTGAGTGACCCGGCGTTAAAGAAACAGTACCACAATCACAGTGGGGGGTATAGATATCCCCCACGTGTGATTGTTAATTCTGATTGGAAGTTATCCAATCAGAATTAAACCAAGGGTATTTACACTCACCTTTCCTGTCTCTCAGTGCCCTGTTGTGGTCTTGTGATACCTGTAGCGTAGTGTTCTCGTCTTGCTCTCTGGTTACTGATTATTTGGCTCGTTATTCCGATTATCCTGTCTTCTCCACTCCTTTGACCTCGGCTTGTTTCTCGTTCTCCCGTTTTCTGGTTCCCTTTACTTGGCTTGTCTCCTGACTACTCTTAGCGTGCTTAGCCCAGCCACTCTAAGGTCCGGTACGGCACATTTTCTGTGTGTGTGTGTGTGTGTGTGTGTGCCAGCGTGTTGGGTTCCCCGAATCGTGACACCACCCACCCAAGACCAGGCTCCAGCTTCCAGTGGGTGAACCTCTCCTAAATCCAGAGAGCAGGAACCAGTAACAAGAACAGCTCTTACAAGAGCTAGTGATTATACTCTGGGGCGTATAGTGATTATAGCAATCCCCAGAGTGTAGTTCTCCAATACCCCAAACATGAGCCAAGACTTCATGAAGGGGTAAGCATGTCTGTTTAATGTAAGCCAGCATTCACAATTTATACAATTCCTCAGGCCAAAGGCACACCCCACTGGACCTGATGGTAAACAGTCACAACAAGGACACAAACCAATCAAAACAATACAGTAATGTCTGACGCTCCCACATACAGCATACAAGCCCTCCCCTCTGCCTGGGATATAACTAATGCAGCTAATACAAAAATCTAATTATTCACAGGCAGAAAAACACACATTTTCCTCAAAGTCCAGAAAACACCCCAAAACATAACATAACCCTTATTATATCATTGGATAGCTTTGATCTGGGTGAGCAACATATCCAAAAATCACCCAGATCAGAGCAGGGGTTCAAAAGTATTGTGGAAGTCTCTTCTGACCGACCGCACACATGATTTCATGCCCAAAACAGTTCGAGAGAATTTGGCTGTGCAGCCAGTCTATTTCCAATGTTAAATGCAGTTCAAATTGATTAACGGCAACCGTTCGTGCAAATGTCAATGTTAAGGTGCCATTCGAGTTGTCGAACGGTGTTCGACTCCAGTCGAAGAGTTGAAGTTCAGAGAAGGTAAAGTTTCAGCGGTGTTCGTGCCGTCGCGTGTCCGATTTGAGTTCCATGAACTCGATGACCAAACACCACTGAACGCGTTCGACTGAATTAAAATGGCCACTGACACGTGTTCGTATGTCGAATGGCGGCCACTTGGACTACTTCGGCTGTATCCAAAGTTCCACTTCAAAGGTGTAGAACTGCTCCAATATAATTTAAAGGGGCAGTAACAGTATTTTAAAATCCCATATGCCCAAATTAAGCTTTTAAAGGGCAATACATCCCAGGGGCTGTAGTCAAAGGTCAAGAGGCTGGCAAGCAGGCCTGTCCAAATCCCAGTGACAAAGGTGCTTTTGTGACTATGGGTTAAGATGAGACATTGTCACAATAGTGTAATGGGAAAAACGTTGATCACTCATGCATGAACAGATTTCTGTTAATGTTCCATCATGATGAGCAGGTAATTCTGATGGGTGTTGCAGGAATATATGCCGTCATACTTAGTGACTCCATGAGCTTCTATCTGTTAACTCCATATATCATATGCACAGCATAAGTAGGACTATTTATACAGTTATCTATGGCTTTTGTGTGCAAAGACCAATCATTTGAACTTTCCCCCTGGCCAAATGTTTCTGGCCCTCTCCTGGATGAATGGATTAGAAACATTACCTGAATGAATGAGATTTGGGACATTACATGTTTGGGGATGATTTGTGGTCATTAACCTGGTCAGCATGGAGCATGGTGCCTCTAATTGCTAGCTAAGTGAGTTTTGAGTTTTGCAATGGGCTCAATTTGCATATGTTTCTGGAACCTCCCTATACTCCTGAGTCCAGCATTGTATAAGTACAAAAATTCAACATGCACACCTATTCCTTCAATGGTTATCCAGTTATAAGATTTCAACATAGCTCATTGTAGAGGGCTCATGTGTTGAAGGGAATTGATATAAGAATGGCAAAATGACTGAATACCTCGAAGAAAATAGCAGTTGTGTTCTTATATGGCTATGTGGATAGCACGGCAAGTGGAGCTAAATGATACAGTTGAGGACAGACACACACATAAGGAAGATTTGAAGACTAAAATTAAAAGTGAATCACTAAATTAAGAGGAGCCTTAATATCATGGAGTTAACATACACAAGTATTGACTATAGCTAACCGTGCCTTAAAACACAGTAATATACAAAAATGAAGTCAAATATAAATCATATGTACATACTTTTTTGTTAAAAGTCTATGAAGTCTTTGGCTGTTATACAGTGCATGGTATCTCAAAGAAAAAGGAAAAAGAGAGGCAATAATATTGCAGTATGTCTTTAACACAGTGAAGTAGAGTGTTTTAGCAAAAACTCACTCACAATTTATAGAGCTATAAAGAGCTCTGCTGTGTAGGGCGTAGACTGTACAATCCCCGTCACTGGATATATTTTCAGCTACAGTGGTGGTAGACGTTATCTATGTCTTGAATATGTGAAGACAAAAATCGGAATATCCAGTAGTATATATTTGTATATCAAAGTGGTACTTCATATATGAAAAGGTAGGTATCTTACTCACATGAACTAGCGCATAGACCTGCTCTAGTATAAAGCGCTGTGGTGGTATGATCCCCAACTGGGATATATGTTGATCAGGAAGCCAAAAAAAAATACCCCCCCCCCAAAAAAAAAAAATTCTTAATAGATTACATTTATATTTAAAAGGATTATGTTTATCATAATAAGTACTGACTGACCCTTTTATAACAGCATTTAACTCGCTCACTGACAACCATTCCCTGCCAGAGGCAGCTTTGGAAGCAGACAGAACAATTCTTCCAAAACAGGGGAAAGACCCCACGGCGTGCAGTAGTTACCACCCGATCTCCCTAAACAATGTTGACTTAAAAATAGTTACAACAATTTTAGACACAAGCCACAAGTCCCATACTAAATAACTTGATACACCCAGACTAATCAGGCTTTGTCTGAAAGAGAAGCACAACACAAAAAACTACTCAACCTCATCCACACTTCAAAAACATATCCTAGCTAGAGCCTTCTTCTATCGGTTGGTGCTGAAAAGGCTTTCGACCGGGTGGATGGGCCTTTCTAAAACACACTATGAAATTCCTGGTCTTTGGACCAAATTGGACACACTGGCTAGATGCATTTTACTCCAATCCCACCGCCAGACTGAAATTGAATGGCCAACTATCAGACCCAGTGTCAATCACCAACAGCACTAGGCAGGGATGCCCCCTATCCCCCCTACTCTTCATCCTCATGATGGAACCCTTCCTACAAGGCATCAGAGAGAATAGGGGCATATAGGGATTCCATATTAAACAACAAGAATTTAAAACTGCAGCCTTTGCATATGATCTACTCTTTACATTGACCTCCTCCCCAACATCCCTGGTGACTCTCATGAACGAAATTGACCAATATCACAAAGTATTCAACTTTCAGGTCCATGTCTCAAATAGCGAACTACTACCCATACGATTACACACTCAATCACAAGCTACCCTGAAGGGGCTTTTCCCCTTTGCATGGGCAAACTCACACATCACATACCTGGAGGTACGCCTATCCAAAGACACACAACAACTATTTGACTTAAACTTTACCCCAATACTCCAAAAAATCTCTAAAGACCTCACAACGTGGCACAAACCACAATTTAGCTGGCTGGGGAGGATAAACATTCTAAAATGAACATTCTCCCAAAGCTCCTTTACCTGCTGCAGACTTTATCCATACACATACCCAAACCCCTTTTCACCAAAATCAAACAATTATTCACCAAATCTGTATGGGCTAATTGTGGTGAACAGAACGTCGCCACGGGCTTTGGGAGGGGCCTGCTTGCCAGCCTCCTGCCAAAAAACTATGGGCCAGGTCAGCGACTGTAAAGACCCACATTTTATTCCCCCTGGTTCCTCTGGCTCAGCACTTTCCATAGAATGGAATGCCAGCTCACTGGCGGACGATCGCATGGACCAAAACAGTGAATAGAATTCAGGGGGAATTAGCCGCGAATGCCCTACAACTATTTTCGGCATGAAAACTTTCCGGTTTCCGGTCGGTGCCCCAGCTGCACTTAGCCACGATCTATTGAACTGTTTTCATCAGGAAGACTTTGCAGTTCCCGAATGGTCCCCAGTGGCACTTGGCTGCGATTCCAAGGAACTGTTTTGGGCATGGGACCATGCATGTGGTCGGCCAAAACTATGACTTCCAGGAAATTCCTGAACCCCTGAACTGATCTTTTGGATATGTTGTATGTAACAATATTAAAAAGGACCTTTTCACTCCACTCTGAGTGGGGCAAGGCGCCTAAGTTTCCACTCCAGGACTACAGTGTTAGGAATACATAATTGTATTACTAAGATTATAGCGTTACTTTAATGGTTGCATGATGCATGGAATTAAAGTTTAAGGGAGCTAGCAAGCAACCCGAACAGTCGCCATCTTCAACAGCTCCCCACGATCAGCCGAAAAAATACAAAAATAACCTATAATCTCCCCACGATTGGCCCGACAAACATGGTACCCAGATTCTACCTATCGGGCAGCAGCACTAGATGCCTTTTTTTCAACCGGCTAAACAGTCTAGGCAGTGCCGCAAGACCAAGGCCTACTTTCCATCACCACACCTCGAACTGGAAGCCATACTCCGCGGACTGACCGCAGACTCACCCACCCGGCCAGAACGCGAAGTAAACATGGGCCGCAGATCCCAGAAGCCTAACACAGCCCCCGAAGGCAGGGATATAGGCATCATGCTAAAATGACCAACACAACCCAGAACAAACCCTGCGGACAACACAGGCGAGGCCGCAGCATCCCACGAGAGGGAAGGCCCAACAGGGGACCAACAGCAACCCCTACCACTGCATTCAGCTAAAGACATGGAGCCCGATGATGGCTCAGCTCCTACCACAAAAAGCGACCTACACAGATATACAAAGAGTCTGGACAGCCGACCTAAACCACCTCAAGACGGAGATCCAGGCGGTCACAATTCAAGTGCAAACCTCGGAAACAAATATCAGGGCAGTGCACACGGACATGGCCGCCATGCAAGACACCATCCAACAAATACACAGTGTTCAGATGGCCTTGTCACTCCAAATGACATCCATGGAGGACAAGCAATGCCAGAATAATGCTAAACTACGTGGCATACCAGCCAATATACCCTCCGAGGAGCTGCCACATTACATCCAGAGACTACTGAGCACACTGTTACCTCACTCAGCCGCAAAGCGGATAACCCTCGACGGAGCATACAGGGTAGCAGAGACACCTAAATCCTCTCCCAACATGAGCAGAGACGTCATCCTACGATGCCTGACACACCACGACCAAACCCAGATCATGTCCGCAGCTAGAGGCAAAACACCACTTACATTCGAAGACGCCTCATTATCTTTCTTTCAAGATCTCACTCGAGCTACCCTCCAATGGCGCAGAACCCTGAGACCGACCACACTCAAACTCCGAGTGGCGGGGATAGCATATCGCTGGAGACTAGCCGGGACTCTGACAGCACAACATAAAGGAGCCACACATACACTCACCTCGGCAGAAGGGGCGCTTGTCTTCCTCAGCTCGCTAGGACTAACACATAGGGCCGCGAGCCCAACTGCAGCGACTGTCTGTGACTGTGTGTGTGTATGTGTGACTGCCTGTGACTGTGTGTGGGACTGTGTGCATCTGACTGTGTCTGACGGTCTTCGCCCTGCAGTGAGACGGCAGCCGGGATATAGATTCATCGCGGCCTCTGCGTCATTTCAGGGTGTGCGAGGGACCTGTGCAGGAAGAGCACAGAGATCCCAGCTGCAACCACTGACCACCAGGGACTGAGGATCCACTCCAGCCCTTCTAGAGCATGGTAGGGAGGCTGGATGGACCTCTTATTTATTAAATGTGTGTATGTATGTAATGTTTGTGTGTATGTGATTGTGTGTCTGTGGGTCTGTGATTGTGTTTGTGTTTATCTGTGATTATGTGTGTGATTGTGTGTATCTCTGTGTATGTGTTTAGTAGATGGCTCCCTTATTTGGCGTCCTTAAATATTGCAATTTAATATGAGCATAACAAATAAGGGATTTATCTACTAAACAACTGAAAATAAGAAAAGGGCTTTTTTAATGTTGATCCTTTAGCTGTTTAGTAGTTAATTCCCTGAATTGGTGCCTGTATGCGAGATTTCCATATTTAAAGATACCAAATGAGGGTGCTGTTTCACAGATAGTTCCCTTATTTGGTGTCCTTAAATATTGCAAGCCCACATAAGGATAGAAAATAGGGGAGTTATCTGCTAAACAAAGATCGAAGTTAAGAGGTGTCAGCCAGCCCACAACAAGAAATCTGGGTGGCTAATGTGAATTATATGCAAATGTGTTGTCAGATGGCAGCATGCAGAGCACAGTGTTTCTGCATGTGTGTATATGTATCTGCATGTGTGTATGTCTGTGTATGTGTAAATGTGCAGACATCTCAAAATCTCGCCAACACTACACACAAATACACTCATGCATTTCAACATCAACACTACATACAAACCCCACCATTATATATAACCACATCACTGCATTCAAATACCACACAAAACACAAATACATGCTTGCATTCAAACACTACATACAAACACACCTCTACATTCACTCACACATACTCCATACAAAAACATGCATACATTCATACACAAACACTGCTCAGTGCTAAATACATAAACATTTTTGGTTGTTTTTTACATTTAAAGTTTAGGGGTAGCCAAAAATAGGACCTGCCCTGGGTGCCAAATGCTCTAGGTACGCCCCTGGATTTATGTAGAACACTAATAACATTACACAATCTGAAATGTAACTTAACGGTAGCTTAATTATATTTGAGTGTCTATTTTTGAGAACATACCATTTAGATTTTTTTTAGTATGGAAAAATCGTCTAGTTCAAATGTCATATTATGTGACTCCTGCTGCTATATATAAGTGGCTATTCCCTTCTGAAGCCAAAAGCAATTTATAAACAAACCGAATAAGGGCAAAGCACTCAAAGGAGTAAAATTGTCCTCATCACCACGGCACTACTATGACCTATATACGCTGCCAACCACTGCGAGCATCAATATTAGAGGAACTCCACACCAAATCAGATGCATCACAAATATACCACTTCAGTATTAAATGAAGATGCAGGTACAGCAGCAGACTCGTCCAGGATTACACTGTCAGTTCTACTTTGGCTGTTGCAGTAGTGTTTGTGCTTCTCTCAGACTCACCTGGTTTATAGTCATTAATATTTTATTTTTTTTAGAAAACTAAATAATCACAGTTTTGTTCTATGTTTTTTTTTTTCTAGTCTTTTATGCTTGGATCACATTCTTTCTGTACTTTTGCTTATTTTCAAATTAATGTTAAACAATCTTTTTTCATATTTTTTATGCTACTTCACATTAATTATATGGGCAATTTAGCTAATATTCACTCACATGGGTGACCCTTCTAGTGAGATATTTAAAATGAATCTAGTGTGAATATATTATAATATGATGGGTACAGACTAAGGAAAATAATAATAAAATTCTCCAATGCGTATTTGCAGTTAAATGCGAGACTCTGAAGTTTTCTATATATCTATAACCAGAATATGTAATGATGAAATAAGTGCTAATTTGCAGGAAATGTAATGTGAATTGTGATGTACATCACAGCAATGAATGTATAATTAGGTCAGTATTACTGATCTGCTAAATCTCTCGACAGATTGCCAATATTCTAATTGCTTTGCATAAAACTTCTATTCTGGAGAAAAACAACTTTAATACATGCAAAGCCACTCATCATGTTTGGCATTTATATTATCCCTTTGTTTAAGGAGAAACAATTGCTTTTATTCTCCTACATTTTATCAACCATTATTCCTTAGTACCTTGGAGAAAAAGGGTTATCAAATTCACCTTTATGTGTTACATTTAGGGTATTTAACGTTGTATTTAAAAAAATAAAAATGTGTTACAGACAGTAAATGAAATCATTTCGGTAGGCATTATAGGTTTTTCAAGAGACATATGTCTGACCCGCTCATTGTTCGTACAGTTATGTAAGTATTAGTTAGCTGTTGTGGGCTAGATTTACTAGGCAGCAACAAAGTTGGATCAATTTCTCTCTCATTTAAAACACCTGTGTTTTAAATAGAACATTTTCGGGTCAACAAAATTTGGTCCATGCTCAGCTAGGCCTAATTTCCATACCAAAAAATACCTGGGGAAGGCAATTCAGAAAGCCAGGATAGCCAGAACAGCAGGGAAAAAGGGTATTATGACTATGCTGACATGCAATAATGGCTACAATGTTGCCTGGCCTAATGGATATTTAATATCAGTAAGTTTTGCAATGCAAATTCTGAGTTTTCAAAATTAGATTAATAAATATCTGGATTTAAAACAATATTTAAATCCGGAAATTAGAGACTTGCGTCTTTTGCTGTCTTGCATTATGAAAAATGGGAAACAGGCAAAAAATTGGGATTTAAAAAAAAATTGGGTGAGGGAGGGTGTCATTGTCGTTTTATTTTTCATTTAATTTTTGATTTTTTGAAAAATTATGTTTTCAAATTAAACTACTCCTGCAGCAGCTGCTCCCTTTTTCTCAAATGTCTTTCACTGTAGTGGTTCCACTCTGCCTGGTGAGTCTTACAGTGCCTGCAACCTCTGCAGACACAATTGGAAGCTGGTGCTGCCGACAAATGTTATTGCACTATTTTTTTTCACAACACTGAACAACATTCAGTCATGCTACACACTGGGTGTGTGGGAAAGCTTCATTCTCCTCAGGGTGGAAAGGGTGAGTGGGTTGTCAGTTGCCTATGCCCACTCAATCTGTAGTGACCTTCCTTCAGATAAAATAACACAGTGCCTAATCAGATTCTTCCAACGGCATCTTAGGCGGTAACAGGTACCAGAATACTTAGTCAGGAAGAAAAAAACCACAGTGAAAAGAAAACAAGGGGTGAACAAGGCGATGACCACCAGAACCACCACTACATTTTAGAATAATTATGTTTTTTTTACAAAGAACTAAAAAAACAACCCGCAGCCACAAACCACGTATATTACTGAGGAAATAAGTTTGCAATTTCCAAAGCACAAGCAGGGGCACAGAAGCACACTGCAAATCATATGTCTTTTACTAGAAATAAAGTAAGAAATCTGTAAAACAATTCAAATTCAGGGAATCAAAATGTGTGCATTTGCAGCTAGACAAGAGAAACCTTTTTATTTTTTTCATAAAAATAAGAATGTCCATTAGGGAGAGGAATTAATCACACTACAAAATCTATTCTTAATACTCAATTTGAATATATCCTTCCTGACTAGACAAGAAAAAACAGAGGAATTTTATTAAGGTCAGAAAACGAAGGGAATTCAGATTGATTTTAAAATTTAAGTTCAGAGTAGCATACGAAACGGAAAGCATAACTGGCTTAGAGAATTTTCCCAGTTTGGAATTATGTTCATAAATATTTGAAATTCACTTGGAACTCAAACTTTAGTGAATAATCTTGTAAGTGAAAATGTTTGAGCTAGGGTTAGTGTTTTGTTAACCTTGGTGCACCACTTGTGTATAAATGGTTTGGCCTGCCAGTTATTGTAAGCAAACTCCTAGTAAAAGAACTGTTAAGGACAAATCATCCTATCTTTGCCCAACGTGTCAGAACTGTGGCTGCTGTCAACACACCAATCTTGAGTTAGTCAGACATTTTAGTCTATATTTGTAAATTGTCTTGTCAATTCACCAATTCACTGTTTTGAGTAAGCCTGTAAGCATTTAATTACTTATCGCAAAGAAAATCTTGTCATCCACATGTTTGTGAGTGACAGGTCTTTTTGTTTTTTTTAAGAAACAGTGTATAAGAAGTTAAAATTTCTGAATTAGAACAGTACATGAAGTGGAAATTTGTATTGGAACTATTTGATAAAATGCCACAAGAAACATTTTAGTAACACCATGTCAAATTGACTGTGTACTAGGAGAGGCATCTGTGTTTTGTATATCATTTGACATTGATTGAGATATGCACTACATTGTATTTGATGGATGGACAATACACAGTATAGTAATTTCATGTAGATGACGATTTTATTCCCCCTGGAGAATACTTTAACCAATAGAACAGAATGGTATTATATGTAGACCTTATAAAAGACATTTGGTAATGTCACCATAATTAGTATTAAAATGGATTCATTGAGAAAATTAACTATTAATACACAATCTCTGGCTTTTAATGGCCTTAATATAAGAGAGGCATTGATGCATAGCTACGTGGGATAATTGACTCAGTTTATTGACTCCCTGGATTCAACGACAGAGAGCTCATTAATCTACTGTTTTCCAGAAACTCTCAGAGATTGTATACATTGAAATCAGGATTCTATGTAATGAGATGGAAGCAAGCACACTGATCATATATCAAACTTTTGAAAAGTGAACAAAGGCAGTGGATTTTAAACCCTTTCTTCCTACATAACATTTACATTTAATCAATCCGCTACCATGTATATAAAAAAAAAAAAAAATGAATTGCATATAAGCAGAAGAATGCTATGTCCATGGTGGAAAGATCTGAACTCATATTTGATCTGATAGTTCAGTTGGTTACAGGCTCAACTGAGGGCAGGGTCAGCCAATTCATCTATCTTCCCAAAGTCAAAACAAATGTAAGATAGAACTAGACTTTAGCTCAAGCATCTATTCCCAATGGCGAACTTAATGAATGCTTCCTGTTAAATGAGACAATTATTTCCTTTTTTTTTTTGTTTTCTTCACATTTACACTGTAATTAAGAAATCTGCATTTTTAAAGGCTGAAAAATCTAATTCAATGCAAAAAAACTTCAATGTATAGCTGCATATAGCTCTATTCTATAACTGAGAGCCTTTATTTTGGTATCATGTCTGTGATTTTTATTTTAATTTATGCTCTTTTCTCTTTTTTTGTGAAAATTCAATCAACTGTTTTGGTAAAATTGTGTTTTCTAATTTATTTCCTCCATCATTCCTTGTCTTGTTCTTTATAAGTTGAACCTTAAATAATTGTTGTCTGAGCAACGTAAATACCTTATTTTATTCTATTTTTCTGCCATGTTCTGGCTCCTCCTTTGCAACCTCATCATTTCCCCTTTTCATCTAGGCTGGCTTCCTCTCCTCAAGCTGGACCGAGAACCAATTAGATTGCATTAATGATTCTCTATGGGACTTATTTCTATGTAGGTTGAGGAGGCAGTACAGAGGTCTGGTGACGTTCCCTCTACTTCTTTCAAACACTCGCTCAATAATGTGCGCATGCCCCAAAAAGCCTGATAGTAAGCCTGTGCTCCACCCTGCCAGCATTATTCCCTAAATTGATGAATATCGCTGGCGGAGGTGAGCAATGCATATTCTCATAAAATATTAGGGGGGAAAACTGAAATCATAAATGCATTTATTTTATGCAGATTATGTGCAAACTCATGTATCAATATGCATAGTATTTCTTTATGCATATTTGTTTTCAATTTGTCTTCATGTATAATGAAGAAACTATCTATCTATCTATCTATCTATCTATCTATATATATATATATATGTATATATATATATATATATACACACACATAAATATCCAGCTATATAGACATAACACTTCTTGGAGAATATATATCTTTATGTAGTGACACTGGCAGGGTGGCAACCAGTGGCGGATCCAGAGCCTGATCTCGGGAGGGGCACTTGTAGATTATTTAAAGAAATAATCCAGGCACAATAACCACTACAGCTCAGTGTAATAATTATGGCGCCAGTAGTGCCAGGATCCCATCCCAGAGTAAGTAGTCAAACCGTTTAAGAACAGTTTGACAACTTACCTGGGGTCTGCTGGGATATAGGGCATATGGTATGTCTTATGCACTTTTTTGTATGTGCGTGCAGTTTTGCACATTTGTTAGTAATATACGTATATCTGCCTTGCATTATTGCACTTTCTTATTAAATATACATATAAAGAAATAAAATTATCTTTATGAAGACATAAAGACAGGATGTGAAAAGGACTCAAAATGTGCTACAGTGTGTATACCTGAGTAGATGGGTCACTCCAGAGGAAGATCAAACTGTATGAAAATTTAGGCTGGCCAGATGTGCATGCTACAATACTTCGAATAGGTTTAGCATTATGACACAAACGCACTTGCCAAGGGTTGCCTTATGATTATTTCTTCTCTGGACTCCTTTAATTTTCTTTGACAGAAGCTTCATAAAACAGATTTACAAGAGGCGCGAAGTCAAGCAACGTGAAAATTAGCTCCTTTAGCCGTAATTTTGCAACTTTTACCTAACAATTTTGAGTGGCACTTAGCTGTCCCAACTGGCTACATCAAGATGGGTAGAAAGACAAAAATACAGAGGCCAGAACCACCTAGACTGGGCAGACACATGGTGGCCTTGAACACAAGATGGCTGCTTACCTCGATGAAGAATCAGACATCTCTGATGATCCCACACTGGGAGCAGAGGAAACATACCTACCTGCTCTGTCGGCGACTGTGCTCTGCCTCAGCCAGACTCGTTTCCAGTCACAATGGCCATCAGGCAAGAATTGCTGTTGGACCTCAGACACAATATGCAGGCCGACGTGGCTGACATCAGGAAAGATATCCAGGGCCTGACCGGATGCATGGGAGCCCTAGAGCAAGAATCAAGAAGCAGGTGGAACAGCTGCAACGAGTGGTGCATTCTCTGCAACAGCAGAATCTAGCCTATGAGCAATGATTTGAAGCACTTGAGGACGTTAGCCTTAGCAAGAACCTCAAGATCTGCGGCATACTGGACACAGTTCCTGAGGCGGAATTACCACATCTCTTGCACTGCCTGATGTATGCAACTCTGACCCCTAAACGGCCAAAATCAATAAACCTCAATGGCATGTTCTGGATCCCTAAACCAGCGAATACCCCAGCTACAGCACTCTCGGACCTGATAGTGTGATTCCAGAGCGGGCAAGACAAGGCCGCAGTTCTAAATGCAATTAGAGGTCGGTCCACATACTCCTTTGAAGGCATAAACCTCACCTTTTATGCAAATCTCCCAGGGGGCACCATGATATGGCGGAGGTCCCTCCAACCGTTTTCCTCCCTCCTGATCACACGTAATGTAACATACAGCTGGCGCATGTGCCACATCCTGATGGTACACCATGGAGAAGCCTCTTACCTTGTCAAAAACCTGCAGGGGGTGGCGACACTACTAGGGATGCTGTGTCTCCCACCGGACTCTCTACACCCTTCAAAGCACAGCCTGCATCTGAGACCCATACCTGGGACCAGGCAGCTGTCCCATTTGTGCCCTGGGGGTCCATCCAGGACACATATGCTGCAGTCACGGCCTGAGCTCCTAATCTCTGCCCATAGTGACGGCCTTCAATGCCACTTAATGTCTTCTGCCTACCCCCCTGCTCCCTCTGCAGCCCCTGTGCACACTACAGCCCCTACCCCCAGGCACCCACTATATCCTCTATTCACTATGCACCCACTACAGCACCTACACTCCCTGCACTTACTAAAGCTCCTATTTCACCATGCAAAGACAACAGCCCCTATAACCCTTTGCACCTACTACAGCCTGTCCCTCATCTGCATCCACTACAGCCTTTATTCCCCCAATGCTTTATAGGTATGGGTTAGCACTTTGAATTGACTCCTATAGGATGCAGGCAGCCGATGTAAGAACTAACAAAGCAGTGAGGTGTGAGAGGACCGACTAGAGAGGAAAATCAGTCTGGCGGCAGCATTCATTACAGACTGTAGCGAGGCGATACGTTTTTGGGAAGATCAATTAGGAGAGGGTTACAATAATCCATGCAGGAAATTACTAGAGCATGGACAAGCTCTCTTAGCATCTTGCGTAAGAAAGGGGCAGATGCGGGCTATGTTTTTAAGATGGTATCTACAGGACTTGGTAACATGCTAGATGTGAGGCTCAAAGGTGAGACCAGAATCAAGTATGACACCAAGACAGCGTGCTTGCAAGGATGGACTGATGTGGATACCACTAACTTGAAGGGAGAGTGAAAGAGGAGGATCAGCGTTAGGAGGAGGAGGAACGAAAAGGACCTCAGTTTTAGAGAGATTTGGTTTCAGAAAGTGGGAGGACATCCAGTCAGCGATGGAAGAAAGGCAAGCAGTGACACGTTGCAGGACGGCAGGGGAGAGGTTGAGGAGAGATATATTGGAGTGTCCTCAGCATCCAGGTGGTAGTGGAATCTAAATGAGATAATATGTTTGCCAAGAGAGGCAAACTCCAACCACGACAGGACAAAGGGAGGAGGTATCATTAGAAAAGGAGACACTGAATGAGCTTTGGGAGAGATAAGAGGAAAACCACGAGAGAACAGAGTCACAGAGACCGAGTGATTGAAGGGTTAGAAGATGGAGAGCATGATCAACAGTGTCAAAGGCAGCAGAGAGGTCAAGAAGAATTAGTATGGAGTAGTGGCCTTTGCATTTAGCTGTGATTAGGTCATTAGTAACTTTGATAAGAGCAGTCTCAGTAGAGTGGAGGGGGTGGAAGCCAGATTGAAGAGGGTCAAAGAGAGAGTTGGAATTGAGGAAACAAGTCAGATGGCTAAAGACAAGTCTTTCCATAAGCTTTGAGGAAAAAGGGAGAAAGGATATGAGATGGGGGAGTTAGAGAGGGAGGACAAGTCAAGAGATGTTTTCTTCGGAATAGGTACTACAGTGGCATGTTTAAGGTCAGCAGGGACAATGCCAGAAGAGAGAGAGCAGTTGAAGATGTGTGTTAAGGAAGGCACAAGACAAGGGAAGGGATATCTGATAAGGTGAGATGGGACATAATAAAGCAAACAAGTGGTGGGGCAAGAGGAAAGGAGAAGCGCAGCCACCTCTTGTTCAGCAGCTGTATGGTAGGAAAGGCATGATCTACATGTGCTTGAGAAAGAGAAAGACATGGTGGAGAGAATTCTTTCCTTAGCTGTTAAATCTTGTCGGTAAAGTAACATGCAAAGCTATCAGCTGTATGGTTTGTTTGAGGGGTGGCCACAGCAGGACAAAGAAGAGAGTTAAAAGTGTCAAAGAGACGCCTGGGATTGCGGGAGCATGAACTAATGAGAGAGGAAACGTATGACTGTTTGGCGAGGGCAAGGGCTGCGCTATATGAACATAATATGAATCTATAATGGAGAAAGTCTGACTGGGTGCAAGACTTCCTCCAGTAGCATTCAGCACAACGGGAGCATCTTTGCAGGTAGCGTGTTGATTTAGTATGCCACCGTTGAGGGCATGTCTTCCTCGAGGTGCATGTTTGGAGCGGGGCTGCAGAGTTCAAGGCAGAGGTGAGGGTAGCGTTATATGTGGACATGGCCAGAGAGAGACAGGAGAGGGAAGGGTTGGATAGGAGTTGTGAATCAATATCAACTAACAGCTGTTGGAGGTCAATAGATTTAAGGATCCTCCTGATTTGAGGGGGGTTAGGCTGAGGTTGTTGGGTGAGGGGTATTCAAGAGCAAATGATAAGAGGTGGTGGTCAGAGAGGGGAAATGGAGTGTTGGAGATTTGGACACTGTACATGCATAAGAGAAAATAAGGTCGAGGGTATTGCCTGCTACATGGGTGGGAGAATTAGCCCACTGTGACACACATAAGCCAATATGATTCCCCTAACCCAAGGGCTTACCCACACTGATCTGACCTCTTTGGTCAAGAATGCCCCCAGGGCAGTAATCACCCCAGTATATACCCTCTCCCCTGCCCCCCAAGGAAAGGGGTTACAAGTACATACACAACGCACTTTCCTCACCAGTGCAGAAGCTCATCAACACATCACACTCGTACCATATACTTCCAGTGCATTTGCAATTTTAGTTTCCACTTATTTCATTACATTATTTCATGCTTCTAACTACTACATAATTGTGCAGTTTTCCAGCAGCTCGTATGCGCCAGCACTCACTCACTAACACTTAATTGTGGTTTATCTCTACCTACCCAACTAAGACCAAACTAAGTTGTACACGTGTCACTATTTTATTGTAAATTAGCATGTTGCTTATTGTTTAACTTCTCCAAACCAACCCCCCCTCCAAAAAAGTGCAGCGATTCATGACATTTACTGTTCTAAATCAGCCTGTAATTGTGTCTTGTTTCACATACAATCTTAACGTCTCTTCTTGTATGCATATCTGCACAAACAAAATAAAGAATGTAAAAAAAACAACAAAAAAACAATTTACTAAATTCTTATAGTTTTGTGAATTGGGAGCTAGTCATAGGCTGAGAGAATCATCTCACACTCTCAGACGATCAGCAGTGCACAGTACAATGTATTCATTAAATCCTCAGACATTGCCAGAAACCAGATGGACAATCTGACTTCATTACTTTGGGGATAAATAATTTGTAAACAGTTTAACCACTAACTTAAGATAGTGTCAAGGATTTCCTGGCACCTTTACAACTTCATGAAACTGAAGTTGTTATGATGCCTGGAGCAGGCCCGGACTGGCCATCGGGCACACCGGGCAAATGCCCGGTGGGCCGCGATGGGCGTGGGGCCGAGGCCGGCAGGGATCTCCCCGGCCGGCCCCTGCAGGGCCAGCGCTATCTGAGCGCCGGCCCCGCTGTGTGCCTCCATGGGCCGGTGGGGAGATCACAGATCTCCCTCACCGGCCCAGAGGCAGGGAAATGTGGCCGCCGGCTGGGTGAGGGAGGGAGGGAGGAGAGAGGACCCGGCAGAGCTCTAACCAGCAGCTCCGCCCGGTCCTCTCGCGGGATTCTGAGCGTTGCCGCGGTTACCACGGAAACGCTCAGATCTCGCGAGAGTGAACTCTAACCCGCAGGTTAGAGTTCACTCTCACCACTGGACCACCAGGGAAGGCAGCATGGTCCCTTCAAGGCTCCCCCTCCCAGGCAGAACGGCTCCCCCCCCTCCCAGGCTAAAGGTAAGAAGTGAGGGGGGGGAAACATAACTTTTTTTTTTATTATTAATTATAATAATATTATAATTATTAATAAAATAAAAAATATATTTTTAAAATAATTTCCCTAACAGCCCCCCCAGACACACACACAGCCCCCCCAGACACACACAGCCCCCTCCCCCAGACACACACAGCCACCCCCAGACACACACAGCCCCCCCAGACACACACACAGCCCTCCCCAGACACACAGCCACCCCCAGACACACACAGCCACCCCAGACACACACAGCACGACACACACAGCCCCCCAGACACACACAGCCCCAGACACACACACAGCCCCTCCCCTAGACACACACACACAGCCACCCCCAGAGACACACACACACAGCCCCCAGACACACACAGCACCCCCAGACACAGCCCCCAGACACAGCAACCCCCAGACACACACAGCACATCCAGACACAGCCCCCAGACACAGCACCCCCCAGACACACACAGCACCCCCCAGACACACACAGCACCCCCCAGACACACACAGCATCCATACACACACAGCACCTCACAGACACACACAGCGCACCCCCAGACACACACAACACCCTCAGACAGACAGCACCCTCACTCCCACACATATACAGCACATATATTATATAAAATAACCCTCAGTGAGTTAACAGACAAATAAAATTAGAAACCCAGAATGTGACGGCAGATAAAAACACCCTCACACACAGCACCCCTCTTACACAAACACGCTGCGCACCTCACACATACAATACGTCCAAATATATTTTTATATATATATATGTATGTATATATGTGTGTATGTGTGTGTGTGTGTGTGTGTGTGTGTGTATATATATATAAACAAAAATCAAAACTGAGGATGCACTCACAGGACTTGGTTAAAGTGGAAAAAAAGGGACTTTTAATTATTCCATGTGAAATGTACAGAAAAATCAATTTTCCATTCACATGGAATAATTAAAAGTCCCTTTTTTTCACTTTAACCAAGTCCTGTGAGTGCATGCTCAGTTTTGATTTTTGTATATTTCTGACGTTTGGGATATAGCACCCAGGCTATTAGTTCTTTCTTATTACTTAAAGGAGAGTGCCAAGCATCCTGTTTTTTTGCTATATATATATATACACACACACACTACAGCACCCCTCACACTGCACCACTACACACATTACGCTCCAGATACACGCTAGATCCCTTACCCTATATGCACTCTAAATCCTCTGCACACACTCAATCTTCTATACACACTCTGGGTCCTTTACACACTAGATCTCTTACACACACACTGCACCACCTACACACACACTACATTCCTTGTAAGCAAACACATACAACATTCTCTAAACACACCCTCTCTACACACAGTAGTGTGTGTGTATAAGTGACACACACTTCGTCACCTATACACACACACTACTGCCCGTATGCACACACTCGCTACATCCCCTATAACACTATGCCCCTATACACACACTCTCTACAGCCCCTAGCCACACATATTACACCACAAAATTGACCTATTTAAACAATACCATACCACACTCTACACACAGGCAATCCCACAAGCATGCGCCAAACACATGCACCATACACTTTCCTGGCCCTTTTGTCCTCTGGTATCCCACTTATGGAGACACCAGAGACAATTTAAAAGCAAACACAGCGCAAGCATGTTATTACATTTGCTTGCGCTGCGCAGAACAAATACAGGGCCTTTTTCTAATGCTAGAGCTCTTCAGTGGGGCTCTGCGCATTGAACCAACATGCTCACTTTCTCTGGCCCCACCCCCTTTTTGGGGGGCCGCTCTAATTGAAAAATGCCCGGGCCTAATTTTTTTCCCAGTCCGGCCCTGGCCTGGAGTATTCCTTTGAATTTAGAAAACAACAAGTTAGACAAGTTAGACCATCAATGCAACCTGCCCATGTTAGCAGAAAATGTATGTTTTTCATGTATACAAAACAAAAAAGTAAACATAAATGACTGCTTTTTGTCATCTATTAATTATTGGTACAATGGAGTAAATAAAAACAATTTATTGCATTATAATCTAATCTGCTCTGGAATACAGGGGAGACAAAGGTTATTCTTGCCAGAAACTAGGAACTATTAACAATATGATCCTTCTTGATCAAAATATTTTAACTGCTTCACATTGTTTCATGTGGTTTATGTGGTTCTATTGATTCTGACCACATTGTTTTATGAAAGAGACCATGATCACATACTACTAATTAAAATTTCATACTCAAATTTTATGTAACCATTAATACATTGTTATGAATAAATGAAACCACACATGTATATAAGGGTATTTCAGATTGTTATTTTGAGTATATAGTAGTGAATAAAATTCATCACATAGTGAGTAAAATGTAAAGGAATAGAAACAATAATAGAAACAATAAAACAAAAGTGAAAGGCAATAAAACAGCTCAGGTAATGGTGGATCAATAGCTTACACATAGATATACAAATAAGAGAGGCTTCTGGACACTCTTTTCATCCCACACCGCCTTAAGAGAGTCTAGCTTTTTAATATTGTTCAAGTATCTCCTCTATGTATCTAATGGAGGCACTAAATAGTTATCCATTTCTTATGAAGTTGGAACTGTGGAGGGATTAATAACAGAAAACCTGGAAGAAGAGGAGGTATCTATATGTGCTTCTTTTTCCACAATGTGAATTCAATAGCAAAAGTAAATTTCAATAAACTGAAAAAACAGGTATGCACCGGTTAGTACCTACAAAAAGTGGTGCAAGGAAGGACAACCGGTGAGCCAGCATTAGTGTCATAGGTGCCCAAGGCATAGGAAGCGAAAGCTAGTCCATCTGGTACGATCACACAGAAGAGCTACTGTATCTCAAATTACTGAAAAACTTAATATTGGCCATGATAGAAAGGTGTTAGAACACGTAGTGAATTGCAGTTAGCTGTGTAGATGCAGATTCTTCAGAGTGCCCATGATGACTTTGGTCCACCAACAAAAGTGCTTTCAATAGGGACATGAGAGTCAGAACTGAATCATGTAGCAATGGAAGAAGGTTGTCTGGTCTAATGAATCACATTTTTATTTAGATTATTTGGGTGGCTGGGTGCATATACATCGTTTACCTGGGGACGAGATGGCAGTAGAATGAACTGTGTGAAACGGAAGGCCAGGGGAGGCAATGTTCTGCTGGAAATATTGGGTCCTGACAGTCATGTGGATGTTACTTTGATATGTACCACCTACATAGAGATTGTTGCACACCGCATACACCCATTAATGCTGATGGTGTTCCCTGATGATGTTAGGATACTACAGCAGCACCTCTCCAAACTGCAAATGTTGTTCAGGAATGGTTTCAGGAACACGATAAAGAGTTCAAGGTGTTGCCTTGGCCTCCAAATACCCCAGATCTCAATCTGATTGAGCATCTGTAGGATGTGCTGAAAAAACAAATCTGATCCATGGAGGCCCCCATCTCACAACTTGCAGGACTTAAAGTATCTGCTGCTAATATATTGGTGCAAGATACAGTAGGACACGTTTAGAGGGCTTCTGAAGTCGATACCTTGATGTATCAGAGCTAGAGGGGGACCAACATAATATTAGGCAGGTGATTTTAATGTGGTGACCGATCAGTGTGTGTTTATGTATGTGTGTGTGTGTATAATTAAAATCTCTTCCTATGTATACTTGGATATTTGTTTCATTCCAAGTTTGAGCAAGTCGGGTGATCAGTTAAATTCCTAACATACCTAAATCACTAAACCAATGGACATACAAATATAAATTTTGAATTAAAATTTTTACTGCTCCTCCTCTTTTTCCCTTCTATTGGTTAGTTTTTATCAATTGATCTGTAATATTTATAAACCAAATGGTGAGTAATGGTGGGAAATACATAAGTATACGTTTACAGCAAAATATATAAATATTTATTTATATATTTTTCAATATACTGATTGGCCCATTTTTGCACCCTTTTGCTCATCCAGTTTAAATACCAAAACTCTGCCGAGCCGAACAGACATTTGATTGAAATTCAGGTGTCCTGAATAAATGTCTGTTTTTTAGGAAATGTATAATACAAATGTACAAAATAAATTTGAACAATCATATCCACATTTCTGAGCCAGACTCACAATTTACCCAACACCCAGACTCATTCATTGATTTAGTGGTAATTATCTTCAACACAATTAACATGCAGCAGTACTTTACCATGTATGCCATGTACCTTCTTTGGTTGCCAGTTTGGTCTGCTCTTAAAATACTTTAGAAGTCATCACCTATGAGTCATTTAACGTATCTAATCATAAAATTATATTGATAGTTTAGACTGTTGAGTGAAGAATCATTCTATAAAAGTGTTTTAATGTATATCCTGAATAGTTATCTTCATATAATTCAGCAATGCTGTATTTTTGAAATAATTTTCACTTAATAAATTGAAAGCTATCATTAGAAATGTGAGTTGAAAAGGAAATAAATTATAGGCCCTAATTAAAGATAAATATGTATGTTTTTATTTTACTCAAGTTTGATTAATTAACCTGATTTACTGTTTTATTTATTTACTCTTCATGTTAATTTGAAAAAAGTCAAACTTATAAAGAAAACTGTAGAGGAAAAGTGAAATATAAATAAATATTAGTATCAATGAACAAAATCCAGTAATGGATCTTTTTCTTTTGTTCACCATAAAATGTTATTTTTGTGATATATTCCCATTGTTTGGTTCAAAAGTAGTACTAGATTATATTTAAAGAGAAAGGAGGGATTAACAGATTCAAAATATAAAATGCTCACTCATAATGCATACGGAAATTATAAAATATTAGCATAGCATTAAAAACAGGATTTCAACCCCTAAAAGTGAACTGGAAATATCTTCTATGTAGCCTTAATATGTTCCAAGTATACGTTTTAATCATGTTTTCTCAGGGAATTGTTTGATACTTTCTATATAAATGTAAAGTAAACACCATTACTAAATTGCCTAAAATTATTTATGATTAATAAAATTCCCTAATGAATTTCAATTCATAAAAGCATCAATACAGCCACAATATTCAAAGTCAATCTAGAACTATTTCCTTAAACTAAAGCTTGAGGGATGGGGGCTTCACTAGACAATAATGTAAATTGAGATAGTCACAGAATCTGAGCAATATTATCTTCCCCAATGACATGTTTTAATTAAGATAAGCAACTATGCCCTCAATTTAATTCTATTGGCTGCAAACAGTGAATAGTTGTTGACCGTTTGTGGCCATTTTGTTTATCGGATTTAGGCTTGACTTAATGCAAGCAAAAATTCAAGCAGATGAGCCCAATAAATGAGTCAGCTTCTCAAAATAACCACAGATAAATGTGCATCAGAAGCACATTTATTAGCCTTTATAAATGACTAACCCTGTTAATCATTAAAAAATACATTTAAAAAAAGCCTACTGGGGTCAATAGGACCCCCATAATGTTATAAGGGAGGTATTAAACATATGCTTCTACCTTCAATGCCACGGCTAGGGGCATGTATACTAAATAGCGAGTAGGCTGCAATAATTTAGTAAGTGGGCAGTAGTGATGTCCCTAACTTTTCACTCATGGGCGGGGGGAATTTAGAATGTTCACCCTATCTTTCTTTTTTTTTTAGAGAGTGGGGGCTGGGGATGAAAAGTGATCAGTCATCTCCAGATTATTTAATTTTAATCCCCCATCCAATGCACATGGGTGAAGGCATGCAGGGAATTGTGCCAGGTCACTCCAGTTATTTTACAGGCAATCTCCATAGGATGAGGCATTTCTTAGCTGGGCAGCATTTTGACCCCAATATACTTTTTTAAAAATATTTTTATTATGGTATTTTTTAATGTGGTATCTAACTAGTAAGCACTGGCTAGCCACAACATGAGTAACACTTGAATCCCCAAGGTTGTTTTTTTTTGTTTTTTTTTTAACAGTTTGCCTGCTGGTTAAATGCTGCCAATAGGAAAATAGTTAGTATGTTAAAGCCCAAATTGCAAAACAAACAAGTTTGGACTACAGAATTTTAAACGAATTGCTGATTCATCTAAAACTGAATGCACAGTCTAATAAATAAGTGTATACCATACATAGCTGAGTTATTATTGCACAATATATTACTGCAAACAGAACATATCATATCCTGATATTCCAAAATGCAAGGCCATTCTTTGTATTTGTTAGAGAACTAGAATTCTAACCCACTGGGCAAGCCACAGTGAACTAGTGGAAAACCTTTGCAATCATATCGTCCCTTGAAACTCTTTGCCTGAATGCAGCCCTCACAAAAAGATACACAAACCCCTACTAAGAAACAGACAGATATAAAAATATAATACAGTATAATGAAAATGAACACTGGAAGCTTTTCAAAAAGACATTGAAAGGATATTGATATCCACCAGTGCATTGTGCACAGTTCCATAGCTCCCTACTTAACTAAAATAAACTGTCTAGAAAACTGTTCCACAAAGCTTTTCCCATTAGTTTTAATCACATCCATCTTTTTTTCCTTTCACTTTGCCATTGTTTGTTGTTCAGTTTATATTTTCCTTAGCGCACATAGAAGCCAGGTTGGCAGTTTTAAACACTTTAATTTGCAGATATAGAGCTAAAAGAGTCAAAAATGTTTTGTATTTTAAAATGCTCTTTACACATTTAGGATTGAGGAAAAGAAGAAACCTCATAAATTGATGTGAATGAGCTGAAACGTATACTCAGTTGGGCCCTCACAATGAGCACTTTGCAGGGAATTTTATGATGGTGAAATCACATTTGTCTTCTAACAAAACAGAATGTGGACAAAATGTATTAAAAAAAAAAAAAGTGAAAAGGGGGGGCCGAGGGAAGGGGGAAAAGGAGGGCTACGGTCGGAAGAGACACAACCGGAGGAGAGATGACGTGAGGAGGTTGGAGCATGAGCTGGGGGGGGGACACCGGAGGGGGAAGAAGGGAAGTAAAAGAGAGTATACATCACATGCTTATTACACACCAACCCCATAGATTGGAGTCTTGTACTGCATGGTAGATTTTGAACCCTTGTGACCGCATTTCAGATTGCCTACCCCAGATGGTTTCAACACCCCAAGGGTATTCCCCCCCCCTCCCTGCTGCTTAACCACAAGTAGCCCTCATACTACCCACATCATATTTCTGCAACTGTATTATTGATGCCATGTTATTGTATAACTGTGTGTGTCCCACCTTAGTGTCAGGTACAAGTCGATAATAACACCTACCTATCACGTTATGACATGTATCTGAAATGCAGCACAATGAAAAAGGACATGATCCTTGCTACCACCCAGGATTCCCCTCCCACGGGGGCAAACAAACCCACCCGGCGAGAGGGGAGATTTATCTCCTCCACCAGGACTACTGATCCGTCTCGTACCATATACGAGCCTACAGTATGAGGCAGCCCACACTGAATTTCTATGACAATAAGAACTCACCTTCAGGGAAGCTGGATACCACCAGCACCACCCTATCAGTAGAGTTGACTAGGGACAAGGGATGATCTAGAGGGCGAGACAGTGGTCACAACTGATGAGAAGGGAGATGAAACACCATAATACACGGCATCTATACCACACAGAGGCACACCTGATTGAGCGGGATAACTTCTAAGCAACAATAGCTTGGCCAGGGCCCGAGCACTCACCCACATGGCTCTTCACTTACTTACTGATTACAAAACAAAAGTTTTTGTGTACCTTTTGATGATGCTAAAATTCTATCATTGCGAAGGTTAAAGCTTCACGACCCAAGAAAGACACCCTCTTTGTGAAAGAGCACAGAGCCAGGAGGCTCTGGCCTCCTGCCTCTCACAGCTCTAGGTGCTTGGTCTCACCTGCTTTCTGTATATAGTTCACTGCAGCCGTTGTAGTACCCCTTCCCTTCCTAGTATCTTCTTTACCTCCCTCTCCCTTTCCCGCCTTTCCCTTTTTCTTTCTTTCTCTCTCTCTCTCTCTCTCTCCTTCTCTTGATTTCTTTTCTCCTCTCTCATCCCTCCTCTTCACCGGGCAGGGCAGTGCGGCCCCGGAGTGGTTCCACCATGACCTCAGGCTTTGCATGTTCTTTGCTGTGCCTCTTGTCTAACAACGTACGGGGCATAAACTCCCTAGAGCATAGATCACATCTACTAAGAGCAATGTGGTCAGCCAGGGTTTCTGTGGTCTTCCTCCTGAAAACACATTTTCGTGCAACAGAACACCCTATGCTTAGAGATTCGAGATACCCGATGGGCTTCTTCGCCAACCACAGAGATGCAAAGAAGGCGGGGTAGCCATACTGTTCTCCTGGTTGATTCCATTCCAATGCACTGGGGAACAGGTGGACTCACATGGCCGATATCTATTTCTGAAGGGGGAATGTAGTCGACCGGAAATACACATTCGTATGTGTTTATACACATGTGTTATGTCACTCCTAGAGAAATTCCGTGAAGGTCTCCTCCACATGGCTGGGGATATCAATATTGCACTAGACCCGAGACTTGAAACCCCCAGAGGACACAACTCCCTCCCCCAAAGCAGTCTTTGAATGGCTCAGAAAGCGATAAGTGAAGCTGGTCTGGCAGATAGCTGTTGCATATTGCACCCGGACGACCGAGATTACTCCTATTACTATATTGCAGATATAGAAGGTTGGACTACATACTGATAGCACAGGAATATCTTCACCTGCTATGAGACAGCGTCATACTGCCACAGGGTTGGTCTGACCACTCACCCTGACACAGATGCAATCTCCTCTATACAAACCAGCAGAACTCATATGGAAAATGAACGAACACACCCTCACAGATATTGAAGGGAGACAAGCAACGTGAACTGTCATGCTACAATACTTCAAAGAGAATGACAGACAGGAAACACCCCCCTCGAACTATGGGAGGCCGAAAAATGTGTAATATGAGGATATTCTATCAAAATTTGAACTGCCCGCAAAAAAGAACACAAAAGAATGACACAGAACCTAACTTCCAAAATAACCAACTTGAAACAACAACTCAAGGATGCCCAAATGGAAGACGTCTACAAAGAGCTTTTAGAGGCTTGTAGAGACCTACAATAGATTCTCTCACAAAGGCTGGCCCTAGCTGTATGACAATCCAACAGATTTTTCTATGAACTCCAACAAATGGAGTCATCTCCTAGACGGGATGCTGTGGAAACACAGACGGCTACACCAGATTACTAAGATTGCCACTAGAGACAAAACCATCACGCAGCTCCCCGAGAAGATCTCAAACTATTTTCACCGGTTTTACTCAGACCTTTACCACCTCCCTACAGGTGACACGGAAGGTGAACGCACACAACGCACAACCTTCATATGGGACCACTTGAATAACAACATAGCTACGACCCTGATGCAAGACACTGTAGAAGAACTGGAGACCCCTATATCGCTAGAGGAACTTTGAGTGCTCTCAAACATAGAAACATAGAATGTGGCGCAGATAAGAACCATTCGGCCCATCTAGTCTGCCCAATTTTCTAAATACTTTCATTAGTCCCTGGCCTTATCTTACAGTTAGGATAGCCTTATGCCTAGTCCACGCATGCTTAAACTCCTTTACTGTGTTAACCTCTACCACTTCAGCTGAAAGGCTATTCCATGCATCCACTACCCTCTCAGTAAAGTAATACTTCCTGATATTATTTTTAAAAAGACACACTTGGAGTCACTATCACGGTTATCCATAAAGAAGGGAAGGACCCCTAAACTTGTGCTAGTTACCGTCTGATTTCCCTCCTTAACACAGATTTGAAGCTCTTCGTCATGGTCTTGGCACTGCAGTTAGGGAGGGTACTCCCTCGCTTGATCAACCCGGACCAGGTTGGGTTTGTGCCCGGCAAAGGATAATACCGTAACGGCATTGAATATCATGCAAGTCACCTGGAAGGCTGGTTGTCAGTCCCTCCTCCTTTCTACCGACATTGAAAAGGCCTTCGACTAGGTGGACTGGGGATTCATGCTCCAGACACTTCAGACAATGGGATTTGGTACCCGTGGGCGCAAGTGGATCTCTTCACTCTATACAGAACCCAGTGCATAAATACGAGTTAATGGAGCCTTTTCCCGACCATTCAAATTCATAACTGAACACGCCAGGGGTATCCCCTGTTCACATACAAAGGTATGACGCATAAGGTTGTGGCATATGCCGATGACCTCTTCTTTTTCCTAAAGGAACCCATAGTCTCCCTACTAAATCGACTGAAGTCTTCCATACGTATGGCAAACTAGGAAACCTCAAACTGAATTTAGACAAATCTGAAGCACTAACACTAATAATACCACAGAAGGAGGTCGCAACCCGTGACTCACAATTTCATTTTAAATGGTGCACACGACAGATAAAATATTTGGGTATATGGCTGACCAAGGATCTTAACCAACTCTATACCGAAAACTTCACTCCCATTTTGCGGATGCTACAGTGTGTCTGTGTGAGTGAGTGTGTCAGTGAGTGTGTGTGTGTGTCTGTGTGAGTGAGTGAGTGTGTCAGTGAGTGTGTGTGTCTGTGTGTGAGTGTGTGTGTCTGTGAGTGTGTGTGTCTGTGAGTGTGTGTGTCTGTGTGTGAGTGTGTGTGTGTGTGAGTGTGTGTGTCTGTGAGTGTGTGTGTCTGTGTGAGTGAGTGTGTCAGTGAGTGTGTGTGTCTCTGTGTGAGTGTGTGTGTGTCTGTGTGAGTGAGTGTGTCAGTGAGTGTGTGTGTGTGTGTGTGTGTGTGTGTGTGTGTGTGTGTGTGTGTGTGTGTGTGTGTGTGTGTGTGTGTGTGTGTGTGTGTGTGTGTGTGTGTGTGTGTGTGTGTGTGTGTCTGTGTGTGTGTCTGTGAATGTATGTGTGTGTGTGTCAGTGAGTGTATGTGTGTGAGTGTGTCTGTGAATGTGTGTGTCTGTGAGTGTATGTGTGTGTGTGTCTGAATGTGTCTGTGAGTGTATGTGTGTGTGTGTCTGAATGTGTCTGTGAGTGTGTGTGTGTATGCATATATATATATGTATATATAGTTAATACAATGCTAAACAAAAATCTGCACACCAGTCAAGCCATAAGACTTGCTTTTCCCACAGAAATCCCAAATCAGCAGTGATGTTACAACCGCAAAGGATTCTGGGTGGGCATATGCAAATTAGTTTAACAAAGAATCACATTTTTGCCTCATTCCATTTTTAACATGGATTCCTTTTAATTTGTGTTTGCAGTATACAACTGCTTGGAACACAATTTAGGATAAGATGCAAAACCAGTGAACCACTCATGGACAGCTGTTTCGCTGTTAATGCAACTCTTCAGCATGAGGTTGGTTACTGGTTTGCTAATTGAGGCTTGGTAGTGCTTGGGAAGCAAAATCTAAATAAGTTATGGTGGGGAAAAATTGTGATTGAAAACCCCTTCCACCTGAAGTATGTGGATAGTTAATACAATGCTAAACAAAAATCTGCACACCAGTCAAGCCATAAGACTTGCTTTTCACACAGAAATCCCAAATCAGCAGTGATGTTACAACCGCAAAGGATTCTGGGTGGGCATATGCAAATTAGTTTAACAAAGAATCACATTTTGCCTCATTCCATTTTAAACATGGATTCCTTTTAATCTGTGTTTGCAGTATACAACTGCTTGGAACACAATTTAGGAAAAGATGCAAAGCCAGTGAACCACTCATGGACAGCCGTTTCTGCTGTTAATGCAAACTCTTCAGCATGGTGCTGGTTGGCTGGGTTTGCTAATTGAGGCTTGGCAGTGCTTGGGAAGCCAAAAATTCCAAATAAGTTATGGTGGGGAAAAATTGTGATTGAAAACCTTCCACCTGAAGTATGTGGATAGTTAATACAATGTTAAACAAAAATCTGCACACCAGTCAAGCCATAAGACTTGCTTTTCCCACAGAAATCCCAAATCTGCAGTGATGTTACAACCGCAAAGGATTCTGGGTGGGCATATGCAAATTAGTTTAACAAAGAATCACATTTTGCCTCATTCCATTTTAAACATGGATTCCTTTTAATCTGTGTTTGCAGTATACAACTGCTTGGAACACAATTTAGGATAAGATGCAAAACCAGTGAACCACTCATGGACAGCTGTTTCGTTGTTAATGCAACTCTTCAGCATGAGGTTGGTTACTGGTTTGCTTAGTGAGGCTTGGCAGTGCTTGGGAAGCAAAATCCAATCAGGTTATGGTGGGGAAAAATTGTGATTGAAAACCCCTTCCACCTGAAGTATGTGGATAGTTAATACAATGCTAAACAAAAATCTGCACACCAGTCAAGCCATAAGACTTGCTTTTCCCACAGAAATCCCAAATCAGCAGTGATGTTACAACCGCAAAGGATTCTGGGTGGGCATATGCAAATTAGTTTAACAAAGAATCACATTTTTGCCTCATTCCATTTTAAACATGGATTCCTTTTAATTTGTGTTTGCAATATACAACTGCTTGGAACACAATTTAGGATAAGATGCAAAACCAGTGAACCACTCATGGACAGCTGTTTCGTTGTTAATGCAACTCTTCAGCATGAGGTTGGTTACTGGTTTGCTAATTGAGGCTTGGTAGTGCTTGGGAAGCAAAATCTAAATAGGTTATGGTGGGGAAAAATTGTGATTGAAAACCTCTTCCACCTGAAGTATGTGGATAGTTAATACAATGCTAAACAAAAATCTGCACACCAGTCAAGCCATAAGACTTGCTTTTCCCACAGAAATCCCAAATTTCATTATACAAGTATAAAATACAAAATACCTATGGGCAGGTAAATATGTATAAGCAAGATCTGGTGACAAATAATAAATGCTTAATAATAGCCTAATTAAATGTGCTCCTATATAACAGAGGTATATAACAGATCCGAGTCATAATGTACAGGTATAGTTCAGAACCAAATATAAGTGAGCTTTATTAAATCTGGCTCTTAACATAGTAGAACAATTCCTTGATGATCTATCTCCTGTTATATACTGAGAAAATTCTCCTCACAAGGTATATCCCATATATCTAGTAGAGTACAGATCCTCCTACATAGACTAGTGTTCCCTCAGAGAGTACTGGATATCCAAGCTTGTAGTGTTCCTTGAGGATATCAAAAAAATAATGAATGGGATATAAAAAAAATGGATATATGTCTGGATCAAATGTTGCAATTTATCCTAGTAAATATTCAGAGGATAGGTGCTGTCAGAATGTTAGTTAAGTAGAGGGTAGAAGGTTAGAAATCAATAGACAGCTAAAAAGACAAGCTGGCAATTAAAAATTAAAAGCCTCTCTCCCTGGTTAACTAACTAGACAGACATAGGAGCAGAAGAATAGATAGGAGAAAATTATAACAAAATACTTAAACAAAACGTGCTAAGCAATCAAAAGTGCCATGCCCAGTGCCCATAACCCAGGAGGAAAAAACACCCAAAGCGCGTTTCGGTGCTATATGAGATGCACTTAAGATAGCTAGACACTCCCGGGTGCTGTCCCTTTGGTATAGCGACACTGGTGGTACCTACTATCTTCAATCTGCTTGTTCAATTTGGTCAAAGAAATAGTTGACTCGGACATAGAGCTGCAACCGCTATCGATGCTACTCCACCACACAAAGCTCCCTATCTCCACTTACAAAAAGACCCTAACAAAACACCGCTTAAATGCTGCTAAAGAGCTCATACGCACAAAATGGGGTAAACCAGACAATGAATGGATGGAACACATGGGGACGATTCACAGCATGGAAAGCCTCACAGCTGACATATGGGGCAACCACGAATGATGCGCTCTTCTCTGGACTCCCTGATTTACTTATATCTCCCAAAGAGAGTGAGACTCTCAGCCACCTACACACCAAGACTAAGCATCCCATCCACTAAGATCGGACATTTTTCTTCTTCTCTTTCTCTCCTACCACTGCCTCTCCAAAATACAAAAAGTAGAAATAGAAACAAGGCACATCAAAATTAAAAAATACAGAGACAAACAAGATTATAAGAACCAGCAAGTGAGAACATCCCACACAAAACAGTGAAACTCTGTCCAACTCCTTGAATAGGGGTAGAAGCCCAATAAGAACCAGATACCATCAAAAATACCAACACTACTCATCATCCCGTACACGCCTCTTCAAAAAAGATCGAATTTCACAATCACACAATACAAGATTCCAATTAACACCTTCACCGAAGAAAATGTACGGACACCATAAATCTAGATACCCACCACACAATCCCTATTCCACTAAACAGCGCCTACCACCGACATCCCCAAATTACTACACCCTCTCCCACCACATAACCTGTCAATATACCCACACATAACTATGTTTCACCCCAACCCCAAAGGAAAAGAACCACCACCACTCGTTTCCATAAACCGAAGACTCTGAACAGACAGATTATCAAAGCCCCTCTTTCCCCAAATGAACTCCTCAAAAGAAACAGATTTTACACTCTTTCACACTAAGGATACTTTTTTACCCCGAAGTGCCCACACCGGGGGAAGAGGAGGAGTAAGACAGTTACAAAAAAAGGAGAAGGGAATAAAATAAACTAAAATTAAAACCCCGCCATCAGACTCAGGTATTTTAAACTTAGCAAGCAGGGTTCTAAGTGTTACAGAACTGGCAGTTCTCAGTAAAGTAAAAGACGTGGATAAGGACTAGCACTTATAAAATAGATGTTTAGTATACACACATATGTTAGATCTTCATATATAATGAGCAGCTAAACATTCATGTGACTCCTTACAATATCACCAGCAAAGTTTACAGATAATAGAAAAGAATGTAGCGCTTATATAATAAATAAATGATCACCTTTTGGTTTAGTTAGGAGGGAGTTCCCACTTTTATCATCAATTTAGTGAATATCTATAAAAGACAACCAAATATAGTGCAGATAGTACAATGATATGGAATTCTAAGATATATACACACTCACAAACAGAGAGCTGTGGACCCAGCTCTGGTATAAATCGCCTCTGGGTCCATATAGGCGACACACCCCTACACCAGACGAGTATCTTGTCCTGGAGAAACACAAATAGGCAAACGACTGCATAGTATTGTCTAAAGTAATATGAGAAAGTACAAAAAATTCCCAAGTGGATACTTACAAACAGAGAGTCTCTAATGACTCTATGTATAGGCGCTGTGCAGTTTAGGGACTGCACTCCTGTGTTGAAATGGATGAGATCTGGAACCAGGATAAAGTGTCTCAAATAAAATAAAATGTATTAGTACAATACAAAATAAAAATGGCTCAATGTCCAATAAGACACCGGAACGTGTTTGCCACTGCAATGTGGCTTCTTCAACCGGATTATAAAATAGAATGATTCCTGGTTCACTGTCTCTGTATAAATACCGCCAAAATTGGTAATTAGGACACCGTTGCATGTATGCCGCTCACGTCATTACCACACACAGGTAAGATGTGTGCAGTCCATGCCTCGCTGCCGTGTTCTATTCCTAGGTGGTTGACGGGTGCTCTCACCCGGAGTCCCGTTAACCAAATCAGTATTCATTTCCTTTTAGATCTTCTCTTTCCAACAGTAGATGTTCTTTCGTTTAGATAAAGTTCTCGTGTGGATCTTTCCTTGGGTTATAATTTCATCTGGATATATTCAATTTTCCTTTGTCATAATATCGTTAGTCCATTCATGTTGCATTAACCCATAGTATGCCGGTATAAGCAATATAGAGGAAAACATAAAAAAGGGGAGTATCAGTTCTTAAATTCATATAATCCAGATTCCTATTCATATACAGTTCATTTTTAAAATTAACCCTCAACAGACCCAATAATGTGTAAGTAATGAAAGAGTGTTTATTCATGCAATGCGGATTGGATTTACAGTGGAGTTAACC
Source organism: Pelobates cultripes (assembly GCA_933207985.1). Lineage (NCBI taxonomy): Eukaryota > Metazoa > Chordata > Amphibia > Anura > Pelobatidae > Pelobates > Pelobates cultripes. The sequence goes on from OW240916.1 coordinate 102,836,199, forward strand.
CCCAGTGTATCGGCATGTCTGATTTAAAGTATAAATATATTAAATAAAATATTGGTTCATATTGTTTATATATAGTGTTGTCGCGAACGGTTCGCCACAGTTTGCCATGAACTGTTCGCGGCAAACTCCGGTCAGCTAACACATCCCTGACAATCTCCGGCAGACCCTCCCTCCCAGACCCTCCTACCTCATGGACAGCATCCATGTTGAAGGCTTCAACATGGATGCTGTCCATGAGGTAGGAGGGTCTGGGAGGGAGGGTCTGCCGGAGATTGGCAGGGATGTGTCAGCAGACAGGAGTTCGTGGCGAACCGTGGCGAACCGTTCGCGAAAAGTTTGTGAACGGTTTGCGACAACACTATATATATAATATCAATGAATTGCAGTTTAAACAGAGGAATATACCATATCTGAAAAGATTTTAGGATCAACATTATTTTAATATTTGTTCATAAATTATTTTGATTATCTTAAATCTTAAAAACCCAAATAGATGTAGAGAAATGAAAATGGTGAACTATCTATCAAATTGGTGTAATGACTGTCTGTAATTTCAGTCATTCCTAAGGATAAAATTATAAGTCCTGTCTCTATGAAAATAGTTACTGACATTATCTAAGTCTGTAATGATTTCGGTCACAGTTATATTGCTCGCTTGTATGCCAACAAGGGGTAGCGATAATATTAGTGCAATTACATTTAAAAACAGCTAAAATAAAGAATAAAAGGAAGAAAATGAGGGGTTGTGGGGATAAAAGTGATAGTAGTGAGGTTCCGTTTAGGAACATCTAAAGTGAACAGTAAAACAGGGATACTTGAGTGTATTCAGAACTCACAAATGCAGTTCATATAATCTATGATAGTTTATTTTTAATAAGAGTTAATATCTCTGTGGTCAATTTCACTATATAAAGTTTCTCAGACCATTTAAACAGGAGTTGATTTCTCTATGGTCAAATTTACTATATAAAGATTCTCAGACCGTTTTAACACCTAGTGCTACTGTGTATCTTAATTGTAATTAGAAACTGTTACTTAGTCTTTTGTAAGAACAGTTACAAGGGAAATGAAAAATTATAAATATATATGGGCTAGAGTGATGTGAAATAGAGGTATAATTGTAGAAAAAAAGCATAAACACCTGGTGCTACTATGTATCTTAGTTATGATTGAAAGCTGTTGCTTAATCATCTGTTGTAAAAACAGTTACAGGGGAAACGAAAAATATAAATATAAATTAACTAATGTGATTAGAGGTAAAGGTATAACAATAGGAAAAAATAAATAAATAAATAAATAAAAATACCTATAAAAAAAAATAGCAGAATAACCAGATATATAGGATATTTTAGCATTGATATAAAGTACACAGGAATATAGACCTAATATGGATGTTACTTGTTTAAGACATAACCTTAAAATATACATATAGTACATGTTCCATGTGAATAATACAAAATAAAATGAATTTAAAAAATCTAAAATTAACTTATAGTTCAATTATCAATATTAATAATACAAAATAGATGATAGAGACATTGAAATATATGAATAATGTGCATAAATAGGAATGAAAATTAAAAGAGGTAGATAAATATTATAGAAAATTGCATAGCTCAAAGTTGGAGTTAAGGCTAAGAGGAATACGTGTGTTTAATTTGTATATCCACTCCATCTCCGACTTCCCTAGTTCTTTAATAAAATCCCCACCTCTCCAGTTCCTCTCTATCTTTTTTATCCCCATAAAAGATCAACCTTCTGGCTTCTGATCGTGGAATATTTTAAAATGGTATGAGACGCTATGTTGTTCAAACCCTTTCTGTATTTTATATATATGCTCTCTGATTCTAATGTGTAAAGGTCTAGTTGTTCGATCTACATATCTCAGTCCGCATGGGCAGGTTAAAAGATAAATTACATTTTTGGTGTAGCAGGTCATGAATTCTTTAATAGGTATACAACTATCCTCTCTTAAAACAATTTCCTTAATCACTCTTCTGGTGCAGCCTGACCTTTTACAAGATATGTATTGGCCGCAACCATAAAAGCCTTTTTCATTTTTAAATACAGCGGGTGTGTCCTTTTGTTCTTTGAGAGAGCTTCTTACCAATGTGTCTTAAGGTTTTTTACTCCTCTATAGATCACTCTGGGTTTTGTAGGGAGAATAGTTTTTAAAGCCGGATCTTGCAAGAGGATTGGCCAATATCTATTGATTATTTTCCTCACTTGGTTGTTGTTGGTGCTGTAATTACAGATAAAAGGGACATCATGTATATCTGGATTGACTTTAGTTTTATATACTAATAGATCTTTTCTTTCCTTGTGTTTGATTTCCAATCTGGAATTTTCCAGTTTTATAGCATCATATCCCTTTTCTAAGAAGTCGTTTTTGATTTTAATGACTGTTCCTCATAGCACGTTATATCACTACAATTTCGGCAAATTCAAAAGCAATTGGCCTTTTGGGGCATTTTCTAGCCATGGAGAATGATGACAGCTGATGTTTTCAATGAAACTATTACAGTCCACTGTTTTAAAATGGTTCCTAGTTTAGATTTTTTCCTTCCTCAATATATATGCTCAGGTCTCGGAAGGTGACTTCTTTCTTACTCCAAGTACTGGTTAGTTTGATGTCCCAGGTGTTGTTCAAAAATCCTATAAATGTCTCCAAATCGCTTTCTTCTCCCTTCCATATAAATATGATATCATCAATGTAACGGCCATAGTAGACCAAGTTCTCCCTCCAGTCATGTTCATTAAAAATGAAAAAGTCCTCCCAAAATGACATAAACAAGTTAGCATAACTGGGGGCGAACTTGGTCCCCATGGCCATCCCATTGGTCTGCAAAAAGAAGTTATCATTATACCAGAAAAAGTTGTTCCTCAAAATAAGTTCTCTCCCCTCTAGAATAAACCTAATTTGTTGTGGTAGAAAATTATTGGACTCAATTAGAAAATGTTCCGTTGCTCTGCAACCGTAAGAATGTGGTATGTTACAGTATAATGCAGCTACATCACATGTAACTAAAAAGTAGTTAGTATCCCAAGTGATGTTATCTAAATGATTCAAAACCGTTATGGTGTCTTTGATATGAGATTTTGTTTTCAGGACTAGGGGCTGGAGTTGGACATCTATATACTCGGACAGCCTACTGGATATAGAGTCAATGCCTGCTATAATTAGTCTGCCTGGAGGTTTTTAGTGTCCTTATGGACCTCAGGCAGAAAATAAAAAACTTGGATCTTAGAATATTTGATGTCAAGATACTGGAATTATTTAGTGTTCAGGATGTCGGTGTTTAAACCTTTTTCAAAGAATGTACAGAATATTTTATTGATATCTTCACTAGGATTTTTATTTAGCTGCTGGTAAGTGTCTATATCATTCAAGATTCTCTCTGCTTCCTTATTGTAAAATGACTTAGACATAAGGACTATGCCTCCCCCCTTATCTGCGGGCTTTATGATTAGGTCTTTGTCTGTCTGTAAATCCTTCAATGCCTTCTTTTCCATTGCCATCAGATTATTTCTAAATTTATCCTTAGGAGCAATTTTATTTATCTCAGTCATAACCATAGTTTCAAATGATGTCATCTTGTCTGAGATCATTTGTTTAGGAAAAAAAGAGGATTTCTTTTTTAAGGAGGTGTGTCCTTAAAAAAATAAATCCTCTTTTTTTCCTAAACAAATGATCTCAGACAAGATGACATCATTTGAAACTATGGTTATGACTGAGATAAATACATATACAGATGACAACACTACTATTTTAACAGAAATTATTTTAGAGGGGCTTACCATCATTTTAAAGTATAACTATTTTTAGTTTTTCAAATCTTTCTATTTGCAACAGAAATAAGCCGCTATGGGTACGAGGGTAGCGCCCAGCTACGCAAATCTTTTTATGGCAGATTGGGAGGACGCTTTTATCTGGTCAAATTTTAAATGGAAGAAAAACCTTGTTTTATATCGAAGATACATAGATGACCTGTTTTTTATTTGGGACAATACTGACAAACGAGTTTTTAAACTTTTTAAATGATAATGATAGAGGTATTAAACTTAGTACTGACACCAGCACCAACAATGTCCAATTCCTTGATTTAGAGTTGTACATAAGAAATAACAAGTTATGTACTAAAACATTTTTTTAAAAAGTACACACTACAACTTCATAGATTTCACTCTATGCCACCACCTTCCTTGGCTAAAGAGTGTCCCCAAGAGTCAACTGATTAGATTAAAGTGCAATTGCAGTGAAACATATGTTTTTCAACAACAAGCCTGTGACCTTAAAAACTAGTTAACAGAAAAAAATGACAATAAAAGAATTGCTACAATCCCATCACTCCAATCAAAATAAGGACATAATTTTACCCATAATCTTAGACTCTAACAATAAAAGTTTTAAAATGAAAAAAGGATTAAAAAATACTGGGATGACATTTAAAAAAAAAAAGATTTACCAGATAAACCCAAAGTAGCTTTTAGGGGAGAACCTAACTCAAAAAGAGTCCTCACCAAAAATGATACTAAAATTCCCACACCTAAAATATTCTCTTTTAATTAATAAAAAGGTTTTTACAAATGTAAAAGATGCATTGCATGCAGAAGCACCAGTAGAAAAAATACAAAAATTATTTTTAATCCAAATACTAAAAAATATGAAATAAACAACCTCATCACATGTCACACCAAAAATTGTATTTATTTATTAGAATGCCCATGTAAATTATAATATGTCAGAATGACAACCAGAAATTTAAAAACCTTAAATGCGAACATTGTAGAAATATCTGTAAAGGCTTTCTAAGTCACATGGTATTCGAACATTTCCTAATTCACAATAAAGACCCAAAATGTGTAAAAGTCTGTGCTATAGAAAAAATCTCCATCCTATGGTGAGGAGGAAATCTTTATAAAATACTGGGAAGAATAGAGATTATTATTTTATTATTTATATAGCGCCATCAGATTCTGTAGCGCTGTACAATGGGGTGAGCTAGGTTTTTAAACTAAATACCTTAGCCCCTCATGGGCTAAATGCTGAATTTGATCTTTTTATTTTTTTATAATTTGTTTTTATAATAAGGTTTTAAAAAATCATGTATCCTTTTTGTTTAATCCATTTAGATCCCTTGTGTAAAATTTTAGAAGATATGTTAATTTTATGGATTGTTAGTTTTAGATGCACTGTCTCTTTAAATGCTGGGTTGTGTCATGTTAATGTTTTTATTTTTAATTTTCATAGGCCTTGTCACATACTTTACATATAACTGTTTTTATTTTTATGTATCTCTCATCATTTTTACACTTTTTACACATTTTATAGATTACTAGTTTTGAATGCATCTCTCTTTTAATGATGGGTTGTGTCATTTTATTGCTTTTATTTTTTTATTTCTTGTCACATATTTTAAATGTAATTGTTTTTATTTTTATGTACCTCTCTTATCATTTTCACACTTTTTACACATTTTCGATTTTTATTTATACCTCTTATAACCCTTCTCCCTCTGCACACATAATTTCCCATAATTCTGTTTAAAAAGCAGGAAGGGTTCCAAGCTCCCTCCCTCTTGCCTTCCAGTCCTCATGCAGACTAAGATACTATATCTCCCATAATTCTTTTTGGGAGGCAATGAGGGTTTCCAGCTCCCTCCCTCCTGCCTCCCTGGGAACACCCTCGCCTTCCAAAATGGCTGTGCAGCCATCTTGGTACACCAATTTCATTGTGCCATTTTATTCCTTATACCGTTTGTTTCGGAAGGGGCTGGTCTCCCTTACCTCCCCACCCGTTGGTATTTCATACCATCCCCACATGTTACAGTGTTATAAGTGCCATTCTATGTTTCATCTGGCCGCAGCCATCTTGGTACTCACATAGAGGATGGCTGCAGCAGTCATATTGGTACTCCTATAAAGTATCCTATAGAGCAGGGATATGCAACCTTCGTCACTCCAGATGTTGTGGACTACATCACCCATAATGCTCTTATACCCATAATGCAAAGCATCATGGGAGGTATAGTCTAAAACATCTGGAGTGTCGAAGGTTGCCTATGCCTGCTATAGTGGATGGCCACAGTGGCCATATTGGTACTCCTTATTAAAGCTACCTACACCACATTTTTTTTTTTAATTGATTTTGCAAGTGTTTTTTACTAAATGTCATTTTAAAGTCACATTATCAACACAGGTTTATTCTATCTTCATCTCTCTATTTTATTTTAAGTTATATTATCATTTTTAAGTTAATTAATATTCCTGGTCACATGACTGATGACATCATCTGACCGTTTTATTAGATTTTTTGTGGGGCTACTTAAACAGGACAGGTCCTTATCTCTGTAACACTTTAAAAAAGCCTAGTAGTTGGCGAAACGTGTTAGTGTTTTATTGGTGTTTTATATTATATTATTAATTTTATTATTTTGTTTACTAATAAAAATATTTTTTACTTTATTTGGACCTTCCTGATTTTATCTCAGAAGATTTTACCTGGAGGATTCCATACTTCAATTTTTTAGGTGGGGAAGAAACCAGCTAAGCTTTATAAGATTGAAAAACTTCCCCTTGCTCTCATTTAGTGAGTATACCTCATTTTATCCTTTTTATTTCCTATTTATCCATATAGAGAGCACTATTGTCTGTTTTTATATTTATCTGCTGGTGTGCCTGTGCTGAAATACAACACACCGAAAGAAAACATCCTCAGCAACTTGCATATGCTGCCCACCGCTGACAGGCCTAAGGATATCTCCTAACAAAGGACCAGGACCTATACCAGCATATTCACAGACGAGGATCATAACGTCCAAGCGAATACATCTGGAGCTGATTTTAAGCTCCAGAAAATTGTAAGTGTATTTCTTTCTTTCCATCTAATATCACCAGCAATGGAAATACTGCACTATATTTCATTTTATTATCTTCTTATCATTTCATATCAGCCTATACTCAACTGGATTTGAGGACATTAGCCGAGGCGCTGCTTCCCTACATCACCTTTTCACATTTATCTACAGCCAGAAGGAAGAGACTTTGGTTTAAGAAGTCCGAGCATCCATTGCACAAGAGCTAAACATTCTATTTCTTCTATTCCTATAAGTAAAGATTGTTTAAAAAAAAAAAAAACTACACCTAACAAATTACAAAAAAACATGAGAATCTAAATTCTTGGTTTTTGAAATTTTACCTAATGCTCTTTTCTTCTAGAGAAGCCTTTATTATTAAGTGTATATATAATAGAATCTATGGCAACATATATGTTGGGCTAATTGTGCAGGTTGTTTTAACAGAATTCGTTCTTATTCCATTGGTTTTTATCATTTGGATGGCAGCTGGTTTATATAACTTTTGATTTTAACTGCACATTGGTATTTTCAAGATGATTGCTTTCACAAGCCATTGTATTTCTGCCACTGCATGCTCCTCCTTCATTGCAAGAATGGAGAGGGTGACAACAGAAAAAAAACTCTGTCCATATTTCTTTCTCTGATGGATAAGTGGCTTATTACTGTTATTGAGAACAATTTTATCACAATCAAGAAAGTAAATTGAAGCCCACAATCATGCACATCTCAACGATTCACTATGTACAAACATCTGTGGTTTTTTTTTTTCATTTAAGAAATGTCAAGGTAAAACCTGTATATTGTCATAATGTTGGCTGTGCAATACTGATTTTAGATTTTTGATTAAATGTAGGGTGTATGCATTTCTGTACTTATCAATTTCTTCGTTTTTAATGGACTTTTGAGTTTTCTTTTGACCACAATTAAATTAATCCGTGGCCTTGAACAGATGCTCTTCCACAAATCGATAAAATTGCTGTTCTACGCTAATGAGTTGTAAAGTGGATCAGACGGTATGATGAAAAACATTTGCATTTTCACCCTATACTGTGTTCAAAGGTTGCACTGCAGGTGGTCCAGACACAGCTATATATATATATATATATATATATATATATATATATATATATTGTATTTCATAAAGATAAAATCTTTATAAAATGTTCATTTTGACAGAACTGATATTTATTGAAATTCCAAAGAAATTAAAAGATTGGCCTGGAAAAACAGTAGATCACTAATTGCTGTAAAAAATATGAATGCCATATTTTGCCAGCCTTTAGAATATGTACATCTTTCAATAATCTATTTGTTAAATTAGATTTTGGAACTACCATGCCTTAACTACTACTTTTAGGTAAACCCAAAGATGGCACTTTCTTATCCATGCCTGGAATGTGTTGCATGTAACAGTATCATAAATGTTGAGAAGTGTATGCATCCTAGGAAAGAAACATTAGATAACATGTGATTTTTTTTATATATGTGTTTCTTTTGTTTTCTATGCTTATATATAGGTTTGGAATGGGACCTAATACTGGTTCAACCACTATACCAGTAAGTGTCCCTGGGCAAGTCACCTAATAATATATATATCCTGTTCACCTCAATAATATAAGAGAAACATGAACCAAGAGAGTCATGCCGGCTTGGACGTTGCCCGGATTAACAAGGTCTGCATCAGATGCTACAGATTGCTACACCCTCTTTGAATTCTATGGTTTTACATTAGGTGAATACAATCTCAGACAAAACAACAACACATGACATATTTCACCATGTCATGATTTATTTAACGAAAATAAAGTCAAAATGGAGAGGACTGTGTTAGCTAAGTACACCAATAGCTTGTAGAAACTAACTTTAGCAGCAATAACATGAAGTACTTATTTTATGTTTAACTTTATCAGTCACTCACATTTTTGGGGGAGCGGGGGCAATTTTGGCCCACTCTTCTTTACAACGTTGCTTCAGTACATTGAGATTTGCTGGCATTTGTTTATGCACATCTCTCTTCAGGTCCCACTATAGCATTTCACTTGTGTTGAGGTCTGAACATTGAATTGGACATTTTTCAGCTATTCAGTTGTAGATTTAATGGTTTGCTTGA